>VZRI01013630.1:706064-800772 GCA_013397515.1 Upupa epops | reverse complement strand
GTTTGTTTGTTTGCAGCGCCTGCTGGCTGCTTTCCTGTGACAAGAGGTGATACACAGTTTCCAGAACTGTCTGGGAGTGGGAGGAGAGACAGACACAGAAAACGAGCTCAAGTCTCCGTGCTGCTACTGCTCCCGCTCCATCGGTCGTCCCGTCCTTTCTCCCCCCTGTCCCGCTCCATCACAGCTCGGGGATGGGGCGGGCGGGGAAGGTGCTTTGGGTAGTGACAGGGGCCTGGGGCAGATGCGCTGCGGCCGAGGACACCAAGTTTGATTTGCAGCCGGGGCCGAGCGGATTGGTGCGGCCGGCGGCGGGGAGGAGCGGGAGAGGAGGAGGAGGGAGCGAGCCGGGCCCTTTCAAACGGAAACCGGTGGCCGCGATGCTGCCCGGGAGGTGCCACCCCGCCGGGGAGATGTCGTGCAGCGGCTCCGGCTCCTCTCTTACTCTCTGACTGTGTCCCGGCGGCTCCAGAGCCCTCGACACGAGGCTGCTCACAAGTGTTGAGAGTAGTTCGCTTCTCCTTGAATGGTATTAGAAATTATGGTAGCGTTTAGCAACGCGGCTGTCACCTAACTGCTTTAGCATTAAAATGCTTTTATGCCAGCCTTATTTTTTCTTTCTAGAGAAAGATGTAATGGTGATTCGGAATAATTCCCTTTTCAGGCAAGCACAGTCTTTTAAGTCAGAATCAGCCTACACTTTGTAAACCTAAAACCTTCATAAAAGTTACACCAAAGTGTGCTTGTTATGATTCTCTTTCTAGAGGTTTCTCACACTCAGCGGGATATTGTTGAAACAGCAAGGGTTGTATGTTTTAGTGGCAGGATTTTCCTTCTGGCTTCAAATACTCTCTCCCTCCTTTTGAGTTATGTTTAATAGGTATGTTTAAAATAATAATAATAATAATCTCCCTTTCCCCCTCACAGCTGCAGACTTCCCTTCCAGCTTCTCTGGTTTCATTCCCAATGCACAGAATTCGCAGAATACAGTAAAACAACCCCAACTTCCAGTCTTTCCCCAAACATTTTCTCCATGCAATTAGTACTGCTGCTTCACACTCCCGTTTTCAGCTGGAGCTGACCAAGCTGACAGCTTTTTCAGCATGGAAAAGATGAGGTGTGGTGGGTGCAAGGTGGGTTCAGTTTATTCATGGAGCCATGGCTCAAAGGGTTTGGACAGCCAGTTTCTCCAGCACACTGCTGCCCCTGCCCATGTTGCAAGGTGTTAGTATGAGCTAACTTGCACAGGTGCATGTATGACCACATGCGTACATGGCTGATGTGTCTGCACTGTGCTTCTGCCTTTCCTGGTGGTATTTTGAATAGGTGTGCTGAAGTCAGTGGGAACCTTTCTTGTGGAGAGCCCTCTTGGCTTCATATAGGTTTTTTGTCTCATGAGACTTGCAAGAGTTTTTAATCCAGGGGCAAGGTCTGGATTTAAGACTGTTCTTGTATCTTCATGACTGTGAAGTGTTGCTTTCAAAGTTTTTGCTGGTGATAAAGAGGATCTTCTAGGCAGATTGTAGTTACCTTACTCCTGGTGTAGTTTTGTTGCTGTGTCAGGCATCATCTCGTGAAAATGGGGGTGTTGTCATGAACCAGGCATTCAAAAAGAGAACAGTAGTAGAAGTTAAATGTCTTTATCTGGTGTCCATTTCCTTAAGATCCGTTTGTACAGTAACTCTTTTGAAGGGATGTCTCATGTAGTAGAGATACTTAGGTCTTAGTTTCATTGCAGTTCGTGGGTTACTTCCAGGAAAAGCCAGTTTTTCAGTTTGTCTCTAGGGTGTACATCTGTCATAACTCCGCTTTCTTCTCATTCTGTCTCTGCAGCTGTTCCCTGCAGTTTGTTACAGTGACACCCGCTAACACGGTTACAGTTAATTGTCTGCCAGAGTTTGAATTAGACACTCTTTTTACCCGGAGGTTTATACAGCCCTGAAAGTATTTCACTAAGAATTGTGCAATGGAAAACCTTTGACCCAAGGATGGAGATTTTTTTCATCTAGAATTATTTTTTTAAATCTGGTTCCGTTTGGTTATTTGCATAACAAAGACTGACACGCTTTACATCTTTCTCTTTGATCTTCTCTCTACTTGGGGTCAAACTGAGTGGAAAAGTATATGGTGTTTTGAACTGCACAGCAGTAGCACATTAAGTTGTGCGGACTGGTGTGTGTGCTGGCGGGTATGTGTGTGCCCAAGCTACATCTGTGTGGTAATGCCTTGGCTTCTGCTCTGAGCGAGATAGGAAAGGAGATTTGGATTTTTTCTACTGTACAGCACCTGAAACTTGAGTGTGGGAGAAAAGCAGTGAAAGGAAAGGTCTTGAGGTTGTGGTTGTAGGTTTTTGTGTTCGCAGGTTCACAGGTTTGCCACTTGGAAAGGGGCTCAGAGATCATCTAGTCTAACCTCTTAAAACAGAAGACAGTTCAAATAAGATGACCCAGAACCTTATCAGTTGAGCCTTAAAGTTGTCTGAAGTTGAGCAATCCCCCATGTGTCTTGGAAGACCATTCTAGGGTCTGACAGCTCTCATTGTGAAAAACATTCCTCTCGAATCCAGTCAGAATCTCTCCTGCAGCGACTTGTAACCATTCTCCCTAGTCCTTTCTACAGGACACACAATACAACGATGCGTAAATCCAGAAAGTATTTGTGGCCTGCCCTAGCCTATATTGAATGATCATCTAGGAATTTCTTTTGCATAGAATTGTACAAGGGGTTTGAAAAAGAGCTCAGTGCTCATTTCAAAATACAGTAGCTAGAAGAAGCATTTCAGGCACTGTAATCTTGCCTTCACAAACTATCTGAGCACCTGTACTGTGGAAATCTGGAGTTAAATTGGTGCGTTTGAAGTTTGTACCTAATCAATGAGTATAAACCAGAGCTTAGCTTTCAGAGCTGGTATGTTGAAAAAGGCTGCAAGAGATGCTGGTGATGTGTCTGCAAAGCACGGTGCCTTCAACCTGTGAAGCGTAGCATCAGTGTGTGCTGCAAGCTGTGCCAGCCTCATCACCACACCCTGGTATGGACAGCTCATCTGCCACCTCTTGGTAGATAAAGTCATGATTTCTGCCCCATCCATGCCAATTCTTGCAGTGCTGTGGTTGCACAAAGTGCTCTAAGATGCTCAGTCTACCTCTGGAAATGGGGTGCCATCAGTGGCAGGGTTCATGGCTGTGTCTATCACACTGTGTTTGGTTGAAGGCTGGCATTTGCCTCAATCCACTTCCACAACCCACCCCTCAATAAATGTGTAAGTATTAATAATAGAGTCCACAGGAGAAATGACTGTCTGTATGCTGCCTGTTGGCCAGCCTGATTTTGGAAAGCATGGTTTTAACATGAAGCAGCAAATCAACCTTCAAGGGAATGGAACTGAACTGACGTAACAGAAGTTGCCAGGTTACTCGGTTGCACGCCCGGTTACAGGTGTAACAGTGAACTCCAGCAACATTTTGCTGGGTCCTGCAGCAGACTCCCGTTAGGGCTGTTGCACTCTGTGGTAAATTTTTGAGTGTTGAGCATGCTCCGCAAGTGAGCAGTTCATGGAGTTTACCGTGCAGGTGAGGAGTGTATGGGTAAAGGCTCCAGTTTTGGGACTGGCATAAGAATTCAGGAAAAACAGCTGCAGAAATGTTTGTAATGGTAGATCCACGGTTCAAGGGTACTGCTGGGCTGGCTGTTACCTTGCTTCAGAGAAGTAATTATTTTCCAAAGGACCTTGAGAAAGAGCTCTATATCAAGTGTGGGTGCAGTGAATGTTCTGTGGAGACTTCTGCACTAAACAGCGATTATGTGGTTGCTATTGTTGAGCTCAGTAGGCTGGGTGGTCTCTTCCTGTCCTGCAAGTGTTGCAGGGCAAGTGTGTAGTTTTTGATGATTGAGATGAATCTTAAAGCTTGGCTTCACTGTTTTACCTTTTTTGTGCTTTCATGTGAATTCTCTTTGTTCAGAGGTGCAGTGATCAGAGCTGGCTTGTAGCATTAAACTAGCTGTGGTACAGTCAGTGTTGAGGAACCTGCCATCACCTCTGAGCTGTGGAATTAACAGACCTACTTCAATTTCAGCATCTGTTTTAATGAGATTGTAGTAGGATCAGATGTTCTGTATGTGCACCTGAGCAGAGTAAGTGTGTGTCAAAATGAAGTCAGGTAAAAATTACCAACATTTACCTGACTTGAAAAGTGAGATTTTTCAAAGAAAAGTAATATTGCTGGCACTTGAATCTCAGATTAGGAAAGAGAAGAAGTAGTTTTACTGATAAGTTTGATAGTTTTTCCATTCTGTGTTTTCCACTATGAAAGTACTTCCTTATTTTTGCTTAAGCATATCCCATGAAGACTGAGTTTGTTTCTTATTGAAGATTTAAAAAGTGTTGCCTGAATTCACAGTATTCTCTAACCATGCTGGGTAAATACCTGCATCCGTGGATGAAGAGGAGGGAAAGCCTGCACCTCCAGTCCACGCCTAACCATCACTGGTCATTGCTGCTGTTTATTTTTAATACTGTTCTTATGTGAGTTCGAGGTCACCATCAGCTGTTCAGACTCATAGTCTTGAAGACACAAACACTGGGATATCCTAAAAGCAGCAGCATTTCAATCTGTGTGATTGTAATTCCTATTACCAGTTCTGTTGTTCTCTCTAAAGTGTGTGTTCTGAACTGTGGGTCTGAACAGCTGAAGGGAATGGTATAAAATTATTTTAGGTGTTGAAAAAACCTGTTTTATTACTTAATAGTGACAAAACATCTATGGGGTTAATCTTACCAGGTTTGAGACTTGCACTAAGAAGCCAGATGTCGCTTTTCCATCTGTGATTTAGCTCTCTGTAAACTCAGATTAGATTCAAAGATGGGAAGAGGAGATACCGGGTTTGTAACTTTTTTCTCTTGCCACATACATTTGTAAAGGAATCTCACAGAACTTCAGTCTGATAGAGTATTTCTTTTGAGAGCGTAGGCATAGGAAACCTCACTAGAGTGGACAAAGTACCTACTTTTGTACTACAAAATACTTCAGGTAAGTGTCTTCTGCTCTGGCTTTGCTTATTTCCTGAAGAACTGTGGAGAGTGCTTGAATTGGGAGGTGTGAGTACCACTTTCTCCTTCAAACAACTGCAACAGAATGATATTTAGTTTGTTTTTCAAGATGCCTTGTAGGAAGGATGTCCACATCTAGGTCTCTCCTTACTTTGTGTGTGAATCTGGAAAGTATGGGTTGGAGAAGCTGAATTCCAAGCACTCTTACCCAGAAAGATGTGGAGGAGCAGAATTTCAAATGTACTTGTTCATTGTAAGCTCAAGAGTGTGCCTCACTGTATATATGGGATGTTACTTGGCTTTATGGTGTGTAGTACGTTTTACTACATCACGTGTGTGGGGAATGTGAGAATGAACCAAGAAGATTTTGACCAGGAACATGCAAGTTACATTCTGTAACTGAAATGTTTGTTATTTTCTTCCATATTCTCTTTATTTATGGGGCATAATTCCATTCTGAGTATGTTATTCCGTACTATTGTTAGTATTTCTTTCATTTACAGGGAAAGTATGTGGACTGCTAGAAAAAGTACCTGACTGAATAGGTATTTATCCCTCTGGCTTTGGCCTTGTAGCAGCTAATTGATTTTTCAGTTCTGCCTTAGCCTGGTTTGGATCTGAATATTGGCTTTCTGTCTTTATAAGCGACCGCGTCGGAACTTGGCTCTTTACTGCCTTTATACCAGATCTGTGTTAGATGATTTTGATGGTGCAGGCTGGTCTGTGTATTTATTCATTGGCAGCATTTCCGTCTGCCATACACGCTGAGTTCTGGTCTGCTTCAAAGCAATTCTTTTGGAGAGAATTCCTCTAGCACTGCAAGAGGTTTTAATCTGTGATTCTTTGTTTTCTGGCATCAGACATTACATGTGAACTTTTACTCAGTGAAACAGTGAGGAAAGGTCTTGGTGAAGTGTACCATTCAGTTTGTGTACCTTTTAGATATCCATACTAAATCCCACCCTGGAAAATCACTCTGTGGGAGAGAGAGGCTTTCCTCCACCTGCATATGTTTTTACAATATGAAAAAAACAGGCTCAGGCACTTAGAGCTAGATTAAGTTATCTGGAAGTATAAAATAGGTTCAGTTGTGTGTGGTATACTGGTGATGATGAAGTGTATTCTCTTAGAAAATGACAATTTCTTCTTGTATGAATAACTCCTGGAAGCTGCGTTTCTGTGCTTTTTTGTGAATAGTGTCAGGCTTTGGGGGTTTCTTCTTTTTGGGAATTAGTTGAGTGCATTACTGAGGTTACTGCAGTGAGATGTGTTCTCAGTGAACAACGCTGAGTTAATTAGATACTGAAGGGCCAGCGGAAATAGTTTGGTTCACAGGTTTCAAGGAAATCCCAACTCACATGCAGATGGGGTGGTCAGATTTTGCACATCTAACTAGAAGCAGAAAAGGGTTTTGGCATCTGGTTTCCAAATCTGCACCCCAAAGACATGTGTGAGGGCTTTGCTGCTAGCAGAACACCCAGACCTTGTTGATAGCAGGATTGATATGTGGTAAGCAAAGACTCAGGGGATCTTAATGTGCATCTAGAGTCCTTGTCAGTTTAACTTACGCTGGATATGCCTTTCTGCACTTGTCTTGTCATGTTTTTTCTGCTCTTCAACTTACACTTTTTAATAGCTTTTTACGTCTAAATGCTGACTAGCTACTCACAGCTTCTTTAGTGTTTTGAGTTTGGTTGCATTCCCCGGAGAACACATGCAGAAGTACCCGTGTCCTGTGAATAGCAGTTTCAAAGATACTGGAAGGTTTTACCTTTACATCCCTGATTCACGTAAAGGTGAACTCAACAGTGGTAGAAGTCTGGCAGTTTGGAGGAGCTTCTGTGTAATCAGTTGGTGGACTGATTCCTGAAAATCAGTTAGTGTTGGACATGGAGCTAGAAATGTGGCTGCAGGAGGGAAGAACTCTGGTACCTTTGTGGGTGGTGCCTGTCGAAGTACAGATGTTGCATGCTTAGTTAATCCGAGAAAACTTGGCTTTCTCCTGCTGATACTTCTTTTTTTTATGTACGAGTGGATGACTTAAGGCTTTGATTTTGTAAGTCTGGCACTTTAAACAGGAATAAAATGGTTCCAAAAGTGTATTAGGCAGAGTAAATATTTACACAAGCAGTAAAAATGTTATTGTGTTGTAGATCTGGTGTCAGAGCGGGCTGGGGAAGTTAAACACATTGACTGCAGGTACTTAGAGATTTGAAGACCTCTCAGAAGAAAATCCGCTTTTGTTTTGGGGTGAAAGTGTTGGTGGGTTGTCGCTGATACTCTGCAGTTTTGTTCACCTGCTGGTGTGATGACTGACTGCCTAATTAAGCATCCTTGAGATACTCACTGTTCATATTTCAGATGCTGTTTAAAGTTGTTTGTTTTCCTTTGTGTGCTGTAAATCCTCAAATGTCATCAGAAACACAACTTGATGACTGTGTATTATTATTATCTTGGGTTAAGTGCTGTCTCATTGCTTTGCAGGCTGCCTGCTGTTTCCCTTGGAGATCATGAAACGACGTCGGCTTCCTAGCAGCAGTGAGGATTCAGATGACAATGGCAGTAAGTGCTCCTTTGTTGTGGAGTGCAGTAGGTTATGAATTTGAAGACACATTTTAATGCAGTGTTTTATGTGACAGAGGCATTTTGCTTATTGGTTGGACTGTTATATCCAGTTTTGAACTCAGTCATCCTTGGCATGGGTAGACAGTAGATTGAGGGGTCCCTCCACTGTACTGATTACACAGTCGTTACTTAATACCAAAAACCAAGGAGAAAAAGTTGATTGTCTTCTCTAGAGTGTTGTGAAAGCAGCAGAATTTATCACTGCAAGGACAGAAGTTTCATGAAGATGTGTGCTGACGTTGTCTACAGCTTAGTATGTAATCAAAGTTTTCATTAGGTTTTAAGTTTGATTTGGTGTTGTACTCTCTAACGCATGGAAAGGTACAGTGCTTTGAACTTAAGCAGAGTAGATTCACGGAGTGCAAAAGTTACTCCTTTGTTTCTTTGTTCCTCTTACTTGAGGAATATCTTTGGAATGTATTTACTTTTTTAACTGTCTGTGCCATCATGACTAATGCTGAGCTCCATACGACGTATATACACATCTTGTGCTTAGATTCAAGGATTGCATTTAAGCAAGAAAAAAATCAAGTGGGGGGGAGATAAAATAGCAGTTTGAGACGTGTGCCAGAGTGGTTTATTTGCCCAAACAAGCAAGTGCATTATACTTGACAGGAGTGAAGCTTAGCTAGTTGTCAGAGAGCTTTTCCTGGTTTTCATTTGCTATGTCTGGGTGCACATCTTCAAATCTGAAGTCTTTTGTATTACTTCAGTCTGAAATGTAACAGGAAAGGATCAGGGAGGTTTTTCAGGTGCTTTGGAAAGCTTTACTTGGAGAACATGGCTCAGTGCTGCATGTGACCCTGTGTGGGTGACTGTTTGAACCTGTATGCATTTCTTAGGTGTGGCTGTGCTGCACCACAGTCTGCTCAGTAGGGCCAAACTTGCACCTTCAAACAGCTTCAGACAAACTGTTGCTGCAGTGAAGGAGTGGAGAAGCTGGGAACTAGCCAAATGAATGAGTTAGTGCAAAGAATGATCGAGTTAACAGGTATTAAGGACATCTGGGATTTGACTTGTTTTTGGGAGAACTACCTGCAGTTGGGGGATTTTGAAAGAAAAAGAGTCTTGAATCAGACCTGAGTTTTGTCAGTTGGGAGTTGACCTGGTGTTATAAACATTGCACTCTGTGCATTTTCCTCAAAGTTGATGTACTTGCCCAAAGGAAGGGTGTGTTAGTACACACAAAGAGCAGCAAATGTGATGTATTTCATTATAATTTTACTTTACTTTTTTTATTACCTGGCAGCATTAGGTACTAGTGTTTCTTTTTGATAAGACTGTTTATCTTCACTCTCTTATCTGTCTGGGTTTTTTTAGTTTTTGATCCCCTCATGATTCTCATGTTACAGGCTTTACCAAATAAAATACAAAGCCAGATAATCTTGGAATTGAGTTCTGAAATAGATACAATTGACTAATCAGTTGCTGATTATACTCCTTGTTTGTAATGTCATTTGATATGTAACTGTCTGGAGTAGAGCTGTCGACTTACTTGACTGTGTTTTCCAAAAAGCTGTATTTTCATCTGTTCCCTAGATAAAGATCTAAGAAAACGAGTTACGAAAAGAAAAACATACACTTGTTCTTTTATGAGCTCTCTACGTTAGAGCCTAATTAATAAGAACAACAATTTGCTTAATAAATTGCATGGCAAAAGGCAGTGAAATTTGGAAAGTGTTTTCAAGTGTTCTTTGAAATAGGTACCACTTGCTTTTCATTGCACTTTGTCTTTCTTGATTGATTCTATTTGTTTTTCTTAGGGAAGTAATGGGGCCAATTCAAATACAGCTTCCTGCACATTTATTCTGTGACTGCACACATGTCCAGAAAGACATGTGAGGGTTAATATTCAGAAGCTGAGACAACTGTTAGTGTAGGGTCAGCTTCTTGAAGTCCTTTTGTCATTCACACTTCCCTGAGAGCAGTGTCTGATGCTTGGGCACTTTCTCTTCACTTTTCATGTTACAGGAGATAGCAGTAGTTCTTGCAACTAAGTTTGAATGTCAAGGGTTTTCCCTTACAGGGGGGAATTATTGCTGTGTCAACAGTAGTTCTGATTCACAGTACTGACACTAGAGGTAGCAGGGTAGGCAAATTTTGTGCCTTAAAAAAAAAGGTAAAGATTTCTGTCAGCTTCTGGGCTCTGTGGTGAAGGCTTTGTTTTTCATTAGCTATTTTTCCTTCTCAGACTTCCCTGACACAGAAAACAATTAAACAGACTGTTCTGGGTGCTTGAAGCTGCCGTCTTCTAATTGAAAAGTTGAAATTTTAATCAACACTTAGTTGGAATCCTATTGCCAAACATCTGCTTCCCTTCAGTCAGCTGCACCTCTTGACCCTCCAGTGTGCTTCTTGCATTCCCATTGTAATGATCTCGATAGTCCTTCAGCTTAGAGCTCGGCATTGCTGTCCCTCATCTTGCAAGGTGAGGACTGGGCCTCCAGCTGCTTGGTTTATTCCATTCTGCAGTGGAGTGAATTTTCATACTATGTCTTATCAGACTGTGTGTTCAGGCTCCTCAGATTGATCAGGAGTGTCACTAGGTGAATGTTGGAGTAACTTGAATGGGTGATGCAAGTCTAGGACAGACTGCAATGTGTTGACGAGTGCCACCTGGAAAATATTTTGGCATACATCTGTTTTATTGAATTCAGGATCCTGAATATTTATAAGGTAGTGATGATAATGCTGCTACTAATAACAGAATTTATCTTAAAAATAAATAGATATGCAAAGATTGTTTTCCATTAGATCACTGAACTCAGTACATTTCCTTGGTAGTCATCGGGTGATGGAAAAACAAACATTTTACCCCAAGCACTAAAAATGAAGAGCTAGGCATACCTGTAGTTCTTCAGGGGAAGAAAAAGGTGCTTTGTTTTTCTGAGACGAAGGCAGAACCGTTTTCATTTAGTGGTGAAACACAGAACAGAGTAACACATAGCCATGTGGCTACATCCTTGAGTACATGTATGCATTTACTGACTTACCCAAGATAGTTTAGTGTGGATGATTATCTTGTTATTTGCAGTATTTTAAAGCCTTGCAGCTTAAAGACAGGATCCTTTTCTCATCTCTTTGTTTTTACCCTCTGACCTTTCTTTCCTGAAAGCTAAACTCAGACCTCAGGCCCCCAAAAGTGTTCATGTCCTTCAGCCTCACTACTGAAAATTGTCGAGCTGTGTGCCCTTAGAATCAGAGTTGTAAATCCTCATTTAGATGTGAGGCCAAAGTAGCGTATTTGAAGCACTGAGCAAGAGGTGTCAATGAAAGTTGTGACAACAGCTCTGCCACTAGTCCCTGGATATCTGAGTGTGTTCTCAGAGATTTCATTTTCTGAAATTGGAGGTCACTTCTGAATATTTTATCCATGAAACATAATTGAATGAAAAATAGCTGCAGGCATAGTTCTGGATTTTGAACTGTAGTCTAAAGACAGAGGAATTGTATTGAGAGAGGCTTAGAGGAGGGTTTAAGGTCACTGGCACCTCAAGGTAATCCTTTTTCTTGTCATGGTGCAGCTTCTGTCCCTTTCCAGGTAGTGTATTACAGCAACTATAATAGACGTTTGCTGTTAGCCAGGCCTGTCCCAAAAGCCTTGTCACATACATGCTGTTCTCTTCAAACCTGGAATTGAGTAAATTAGCAATGTTTACCTCAAACTCAGTTACGTCCTTGTTATCTGTGTGGCTAGTTTGGGTAGCACAGCACTGGCATAGACTGCCCAGAGAAGTTGTGGAGGCTCTTTATCTGGAGATACTCAAAACCTACCTGGTTTCACTTGCAGGTGAAAGATTTAGGGTTTCACATCAGTTCTGAGAAATTCTTTAATACTTATGGATTATGGAATACAGTCCTGTAATTCAGATGGACCCTTGTTCTATCATTGCTAAACAAATGTTATTTTAAAATTAAACCTGTTTTACCAATATCCATTGCTCTGACTGAATGATGGGGATCTTAGCTTTAGAAAGGGCTTTTCATCCCAGTGGATTCCTGTTGTGTTTGAGATGGATCCCAGAGAGCCTTCACAAAGGTTGCTGAGTACATAACCTTAGGTGTGTGCAGAATTGCAGGCTCTGCCATTCTGCAGTTCCTTAGCAGTGCACACAGTGCTCAGTAGTGCTTTATGAAAAGGAAGTGAAGAAGAACATTTTTTTTGTTTACTAGCTAGACAGGCTGAGGTGAGGTGAGGGCTGGTGATCAAACAACAACATGTAATGCAGTTACAAGGCTAGAATTTAATCAAAGTAGCAGGTTTAGTGGTCACTGCTGTGCTTTGGAAAAAGGTGCTGTGGCACTTTTGTAATGGGTGATGCCAAATGGTCAGAACTAGGATCGCACCTGAAGGTTAGGCTCACTGGAGCAGGGAGTCTGTGGTGAAGTTGTTGTTTGAGTACTCCTGGGTGACTGATTGAAAAGACTTACCTGGGTTGATAGGGCATGGTATCTGGAGAGGACATGTCACGTAATCATCACCATCATTTTTGGAGAGGAACATTTTTCTTAACAGAACTTCTGATACTGAGTGCAGTTAACTCAGCTGGGCTCTTGAGGCCTGGCAGCACCATGTGAGAAACCTGTGAATGCTGGTTTGCTCAAGCTGACTCGGATAGCTTGTAAGAGACTAGCACTGGAAAGCTGTATGCTGTGTCAGGAGAACATTGCTAGGGTGGGAGACCTTGGGCTAGGGAACTAGAGCGGCATTTGGGTGTTGTGATAAAAAATGAGATCTAGGAATTCATCGCTGTTAGAAGAGTGACGTATGCCTATACACATGGCTGCATATGCGTTCTTCGAGAGTAGAAAAGGTAGCTGTGAGCCACTGAGAAAAGAGGTTGCAGGAGGGAACTTGGCATTACGTGTGCCTGCTGCTGAGCAATTGTGCAGTGTGGTTGCAGAGCACTGTAGAAGTTATATGCATCCTTGAGTTGTTCGACTGCTGCAGTTGGGTAAGTTGTCAGATGACGCTCAATTTTAAGTAGGATCAGTGTTGATGAGAGATAAAAGGCCGCTGCTGCTTCTGTTTTGATCTCAAATGAGATTATTGTATAATACTACTCCACTGTATAAAGATAAGGAAGATAGATGGGCAAATCCTCCAGCAACAGGAACATGAGAAGGGGAATTTGGCTGTATGAAATGGTGGTGTAGGATGTGTTGGCATACATGCTGCTGAAGAGTTCTGCACAGACAGCTCCTTCTGTACCTAAAATAATGGAAAACTGCCCTTAGAAGAGTCTGCATCTGTTTCTTTGTTTTGGAATTTGGGTCTAGACATGGAGTTATGTCTTAAGTGACATGAAGCCTTACTGTAAGGAGCTGTGAGCTGGGCACTAAATGGGGAGAGTGAGCATCTATGCTTTCCCTTCAGGCTGCTGATCTTTCTGACAGAGTGTTGGCAGCAGCACCTAGTTGGTCTCGAAGTGAGCTGAGGAATACTATAGGCATCTGGAAATGCCAGTGTTAAGCAGAAGTGACAGCCAGACATCCATCCATGTCAGGGATGTTTTGCTCTGTAGTGCTGCCTGGTGCAGTGGTGTAGCAGGAGTGTATTTACAGCGGGAGAAGTGCTTTCAGAGATCTGAGCCTTTGAAGTGTTCAGAGGCTGTAGCAGCAGGTAGTTCTCCAGAGACGCAGATGGGTGCCCTGCAGGTGGTTTTATAACAGCCTTGTGCATGGTATGTAATAGCTGAGCCTTTTCTGCTCATGCTGAGGAGTGTATTTGTTATGGAGTGTAGAATTCCCTGACGGCTTGAATTGTTTTATTGGTCCTGAGGAATTTTGTGTAGTGATGGACTGTTTTGGAATCCAGACATGTTCTTGACAGATCATGTAATGAAAATTAAGTTTTTCCTTTCAGAAAGTATGTGCTTTTCTCAAGTAGGGAGAAGAATTCATACTCCTGCATTGCTATCTTTTAGTATCAGGAGAAGAATGTGTTATATTCACTCTATTATATTCACTGTAGGGGTATTATCAAAGCACTGTATTTATAGTGCAAGGTGTATATATTAGCCAAGGGGAACAGACAGTTTTCCTACTTGAGCCCTAGAAGTTGCCTTTCCAGCACCAGTAGTGCGTTAGGGCTTTGCCTGTTTTGCTGCGAGTTACACCTTGTGAGTGCTTTGGGATTTCCTTTTGCTTTTTGTCTGTATGTGGAGAACTGCAAAGGGGAAACAGACGTCATGAGAGAGTATGATCCTCCTCAGTGATGAAACCCTTCTAAACCATAGGAATTCCTAGGCTATCTGAAAGCATCCCAACTGTAAAAATCAGAATGGTCTTGGTGTATCTCCTGGAGTGATGATGCTAGCTGTGTTATTGTGTTCACCCTTAACTTGCAGTCATTCAACAGGGTGGTCACCTTATAGGACACCTTTTATCTGTGCTGTCTGCAGGGATGATAGTGCTGCGTGTTGTGGGTGTTTTTATTTAGCTTTTGCACTCTGGAGCTGTGTATTTTTCATAGTCGCTGTTACTCATGTGGCTTTTGGTACTGTGGGCTCTCAACATCTCATTAATTTTCCATCTGCTGTAGAACTCATTTCTCCCATGAGGGATGTAATGTTATCTTACAAAAGTTTTACATCTTCCAAATCCCAATGATTCAGACTTCCCCTAAGGTTTTCATTACTTTACTAAAACTGGGTGTAACTCTGTCTTGATCTTTAGTTGTTATTTTGGTCTGGGTGATCCTTATCCAGTTTGGAACTAAAGCTTGTGTGCAGAAAACTGATGAGTGTGGTTGAGTACTCAGTGCAAGAGGAGAATGTTGGTGAAAAGTGTCTGGAATCTTTCTGAAATAACTCAATTAGGTTCGTGTGTTTTTATAACGCAGAAGAGCTGTTTTGAATCTCATGTTTGTTTTGACCGCAGTAGATTGTTCCTTCTGTATAACCTGGGAATGGTTCTTACTTCATGTGTTTAGAAGGAAAAATCAGATCATTCATCACAGAAGGACACAACTGCTGGAGGGTGTCCAGCATAGAGCAAAGAAGATGATGAAGGAAGTAAAACACCTCCCTTATGAGGAAAGGCTGAGGGAGCTGGGTCTCTTGAACATGGAGAAGAGGAGGCTGAGGGGGGACCTCATTAATGTCTATAAATCTGGGGTGGGTGTCAGGAGGATGGAGCCAGGCTCTGCTCAAGGGCATCTGGTGACAGGACAAGGGGCAGTGGGTGCAAGCTGGAACAGAGGAGGTTCCCTATCAGTCTCAGCAGGAACTTCTTCCCAGGGAGGGTCCCAGAGCGCTGGCACAGGCTGCCCCGGGGGGTTGTGGAGTCTCCTTCTCTGGAGATGTTCCAGACCCGCCTGGATGTGTTCCTGTGTGACTTGGTCTGGGTGATCCTGCTGTGGCAGGGGGATTGGACTGGATGATCTTCTGAGGTCCCTTCTGATCCCTAAGGATTCTGTGATCACTGAAGTAGCTGTAATTGCCTGTGAACTTTTTCTTTCAGTGAGGTCCCTCTTCTGGATTAAGTATGAAAATGTGGAAAGGATATTTAAAAGACAAGTAACTTGCTTCACATTCCTTCTGCACTGTTATTGATACACTCAGAGGGGGTGGATTGCTTATTAATGAAAGCAGCTTTGCGTAATTCAGTGACCTGCTCTTGGCACTGTTGAAGGCAGTGATGTTTTGCCATTAACTTTAATGGCAGCAGAGTTGAAATTCTTATTTGAGATTTCAAAAGTAGTTAAATTTAATACTCTCATGGGCTGGGTGTTTTACCGTCATTTAACTGGCTTCTGCAGTTTTTTTGCACTTCTGTATTTAAGCCATGGTGGTTGTTTGAACTGGTGGGTGCACACCTTATAGCTGGGTTTCGTTTATTCACTGGGTAAATGTTTTCCCTGCTGAAAGGGTAGCCCTTGGCAAAGGTCATCTGTTAAGTACAGTTACAGATCTTAGTAGGTAGTAAAATCTCAGCCCTGAGAGAAATTCTTCCACCTTTTTCTCATAGTATTATGTGCAATCACTTTACACCACACAGAAAAATACAACAGTCTCTTCAGTAACTTACTGAAAACGTGGTGTGTTTTCACTGTGCGTTCCTGAACTTTATGTGCAAGGAAATGGCTGATGCAGAATTATTTCTTCCCTTATTCATTGCAGTTTAGTTAGCATGGACCAAATACTCGTAGTATATGCAGAGGAAGGCTTGCCTGTGCTTGGTTTTTCCGCATGCAGGGAAGTTTTATGTGCTGTGCTGTTGTATAGTGCTTTAGACCAGTAGTTTAAGTCAAAGATTTTGTAGGTTTTGTACTAAAAGTTGACCTTTTGTGTTGCGTGGAATAGCTGCTTGCTCTAGCGGCCTAACCCTTGTTTACATGGGTTGTGTCTAAATCAGAACTACGCATGCAATACACTGTTAGGGAAAGTCTTATGAGGAGAGAATAAGGGAGCTGAGGTTGTTTACCCTGGAGAAGAGGAGACTCGGGGAAGGGTGGGACGACAGACCTTATCACTCTCTACAACTACCTGGAGGGAGGTTGTAGTCAGGTGGGGGTTGGGCTCTTCTCCTGGGCAACTAGTGAGTGACAGGACAAGAGGGCAGGGCCTGAAGTTGCCAGGAGAGGTTTAGATTGGATGTTAGAAGCCCTTCCTCACAGAAAGGGTGATCAGACACTAGAATGGACTGCCCAGGGAAGTAGTGGAGATCCCATCCCAGGAGGTGTTTAAGGACAGGCTGGCTGTGGCCCGTAGTGCTCTGGTCTGGCTCATGTGGTGACATCAGATCATAGGCTGGGCTGGATGAGTTTAGAGGTCTTTTCCAGCCTCAATAACCGTGATGCTGTTTTCATCTGTAGAAGATTGTAAGGGAATGGAGACCAAAGGTAAGGTAGATAGTAATTTACTGTTAACCTCTGTAGCTTCCCTGTGACAAGAGAGATCCAGAAATCCATCATTTAATAACCACATTAAAAGTAAAAAGAAGCCCATATGCATGTGTACTTGCCCTCAGTTTATGAGAGTTGTCATCAGAGCTGATTTAAAGCACACGGGTAAAGATCCAGAAACACACGATCCCGCTGCCACTCTGATTTTGCCTGATGCTAACATTACTTGAGAGCAGCTGCGTTAAAGCCTCCAGACTTACCAGCTCTTCTCTCAGAGAAACTTCGGAGTCAAACACCACTTTGCATACAGCCTATTTTTCTTAATTCCTTATCCTGTATGCAGGTCCTAACAGTACAGAGCACCCAGATACACAGGTGAGTTAGAAATGTCTGAGCTGCTGATGCAGTGAGCCAACTAGCTAAGTCTTCTAGTGAAGCTGCTGATTGAAGGAATCACATCTATCTGGTGTTCACAGTTGTGTTATATCACAGGAAAAGCCTGGGTTTCTGTAATGAATGATAGCTGTGTGGCTGACACTTAGTGAGTGAATTCACTTACTCCCCTCTGACTTGTTTAGGTTGAGTTTGGGTGCATACTGATAGGATCCTCAGGAGTTTATACTGCTGCTTGTGGTTTTATATCATTTTCAAGAGAACGTGTAAGTGGAATGATAATTAAATAAAGGTCCTGTGAGTCTGGCTTTCCACAGAGACTAGTAAATGGCAGCTGGTTGCTTTTTCTTTCCTCCCTTTTTTTCTTTCTTTTTCCTCTTCATTTACCTTCATAGCGATAGAGAATTGTGATACTGAGGGACTAGGGAAAAGTGCCCAGAACCTCTTAAAAACCTTTCAAATAACCAGCTTTTATATGAAAACATTAATACCTGCTCAAAATGGTGTTTGCTGTATTCTCAGAAGATAATATGTATTAGCTGTTCGCTGTGTACCTTGCTTGCATTTGAACCATTAATCACCCTCTGCTAACCTCTGCTGTTGATTGCTGAGTTGCAGACTTTTTTATTGGGGCAGATTCTGTAATAGATTACTGACTGAAAAGAGAAGACAAAAGCATGACTACAATATAATTAATTCCTCTGATGACTTGTTGTGCTGTTGTGTCTTTTCAGTGATCGTCTTGGACAGTCCCTTCACTCTGAAAGCTATTTTTATTTTTCAGAGGACATTTAGCCCACCCTGTGCAGCCTGATTTTGAGCAGAGCTTTTTGATCCCTGAGAGGTTTCTGCTGGGTGGTGTGAGGCAATGTTGCTTTTACAGAGCGTAGCCTTACATTTTCTACTCTTGTGTGCACAGGCAGTGAAGAAATGAGTGATGTGGAAAGGCCTTTGCATCAATTCTGGTTTATTTGCCTACAGTGAATGCCAAGAGTTGCAAAATTGTGTTCAGCCTTTTAGAGTTCAACATGCAGGTCCTGCATATAGCTATTATTACAAGTCCTTCATCTCTCCAACCCAGAGGCTTTTTAGTTTCATTCCTGTTGTATAGTTGGCAGTGGAAAATGCTTGCCACACCTGTAAATCTAATTGCATTCAGATCAGTTGATGTGCACAGGTATAATACAGTCTGGTGTCACAGCACCACCTTGTCAGTAGTGTCGATTCTCTCTTTTCCCTTTCCTCCTGTTACAATATTTCTGTAAGCTGACAGAGACTCTCTCAAAAGCTTTCAAGGTAAAAAGGTATAATTTATTTGGCATGTAATGGGTAATTATGCAGATAGCAGTGATACAACCACACTGAAAGATTCGCTCAGGAGAAAACAGCTTGTTCTGCGGGCTCTGCTGTGTGTGCCTGGCGTTGTGCTTCATTTCCAAAAGTCTTGCTCTGATCACATTGGATAGCTGATAAAGATATTTAGAACATCAATACATTAGCTTCAAAGAGTGCATCTCAGTCTGTCAGCAGACCTCCTGGGCAGTTATTAATCTGCAGAAAGTGGTTTATTGATGCTCAAGGGCAAGATGTTAGGAGGTAGCTTTTTTCAGATGCTGGGTGGAAGGACAGTACGTGCAGAGCATCCAGTATGTGCATGTGTCAGTAGAAAATTGTAAGCAAAACAAAACCAGACGAGTGACCAGGCAAGTTCACAACTGCAAAACTTTGTATTTTCTGTTTCATTTTGAATGTTTGGAGGTTTGATCGTAGACACCTGACTCTGGCTTGCCTTACCCCCTGCCTTACCATGGGGGACCATACTGAAGCTTTCTAGCACCTGAAGTGGGCCGGCAGGAAAGCTGGAGAGAGAATTCTAGTCATAGAACGAACTAAAAGAGGGTGGGTTTAGATTAGATCTTAGCAATTCCTCACCATGAGGGTGCTGAGGCACTGAATTAGGATGCCCAGGCAGATTGTGGATGCCCTCTTCCCGAAAATGTTGAATGGCAGGTTGCCTGGGGTTCAGGGGGGTTGTCTGGGGCTGGTGAGAGGTGTCCCCATCCATGCAAGGAGTTTGGAACCAGATGATGCCTGAGGTCCTTTGCTATGAAACCTTTCTATGATTCTATGATACAGCCCCACTGGAGTCACTTTGCCTTCTTGGGATGCGTAGGCTGTTTATAGGCTTTTATTGATAGATGGCAGCAATGTCTGCAAATGATTGTTTCTGTATCCTAGGTCTCTCCACCTGCTCCCAGCATTCCAGATCTCGACGTCGGAAGACTTCGTGTTCCAGACCTGAAGATCGTAAACCTTCTGAGGTATTTCTAGAATTCGATTTGCATTTTGTTACATGTTCTGGTAATGGATCCATGTCTTCCGATCTCCCGTTTCTTTTATTTTTGCTACATTTTAGCTGGCACCTGCCTCCTACCCCCCTTTTTATTGCCAGCAGATTGGGGACTTAAGCTGTTGGCACAGCAACTGCCAGCACCAGTGGCTGGCACTGCATTTTCTTATAGTCTGACACCCATTCGACATAGCTTTAGTATTTTAGGCATCAGGGGTTATTTGTAGCTTGATTTGTGAACTGTGAAAATCTAGGTGCATTTATTTCATAGTTGGTGTTGGGTTTTGCTGTGTGATCTTTGTTAAAGTGCTTGTCAAACTGGAAATCTGCTTCCTGACAGGTCTGACTTGTGTAGTGCTTTGAGGAAATCCTATCAAGGGAGATAGAAATCTTTGAACTTCCCAGGATGGATGAACCGTTAGTAACACATAACATTCAGTTCAGTTCTTTGGAGCTATTCCTGCTGAATCTCCCTGTCTGCAGGCAAATACTGCCCGGCTGACTTTGTAGACACTAGAAAGATGGAATTGCTTTGGGAGATAGAATCTCTTCGTTTAACATACTTGCCCAAGACAAGGATTTGTGAGTGATTGATGTCGAGAAAAAGCTTGCTTTATTAGTCTCCCTAGTGACAGCACACCTCAGTCCCAGAGAAGAGTTTTCTCAAGAAGAATCCCATTCAGTGTGAACTACACCTAGTACTGGTCACTTTCAATCTTCTTTTTCTTTTTTGATTGTTGGCTCTTAGAGACATTTTTTGGGCAGTGTGGAGGCTCCCAGAGAAGTAATTCTTGCTGGCGATAGGCTTGTTTCCTTAGTTATCTTCTGCTTTAGGTCTGGTTGAGAACTACCTCCTGCAAAGCTGTCAAGAAATAATCTGAGCTAATGACAAATCTCGCTGTTGCTTTTTTCTTTTGTGTGCTTCTGTTTTCTCCTCCTGCTTTCCTTGCATTTGCTGTCAGTCTTTGCAGTTCTGTGCTGTTCTTTTTGGTTTTCTCAGCCTGGATGGATTTCTCATGTACTTGCCATTAGCTCTGTTTCACAGGCTTTCCCCCTTTTCTCTCGCTCTCTCCATTTGCATTGTCCCTGCTCACTACTGCACACACTACTCTGATGACAAGTGTGCTGGCAGAAAAATGACACTTGCTAAACTCCTTGGGTGAAATCCTGGTCTCATTGAAGTTGGTGGCAAAATTCCCATTGACTTCAGTGTGGCCAGAGTTTCACCCCTTAGCTTTGAAGTGCTCAGTGCTTCTGAGAGCCGGTGCTTCTGTAAGCTCTGCTTTGCTCCGGGCAGTCTGATTGCATCAGAAATTAGAGCAGAAAGAATGGTGTCACAGGGCCACTGGCCTGGGAAGGAGTTGGTTGGCTCTCAGGTACTGCATTAGCTTTGCTCCTGAGAGAGCATTCTGATAAATTTATCTGAGAGCCTGAGTTACTTTGGCTCTCAGACCCAGCAAGTTTTGCATCCCGTTTGGTATTTTTAGTCTTCTTTTCGTTTGACATTTGATTGCTTTAATTCAAATCACTTAGAAGTGCAGAATCCCCTGGCCAGCTGTGCTTGTTTGTTTTATGAGCTAGTTTACTCTGTGGCTTATTTTTCATTTCTTGATTGGAGCCTCAGAGGACTTGTAATTGGATTGTTTAAAACATTTCATTATATTTCATTACCTACTTTCGCCCTTCCCTTCATATGGTGGTATTATTCTTTATTTTTACATTCTGGCAGTTTATCTGAACATGTCAAGACAAGTGTTAGGGAAAATGTCATGATTTTATGCTATTTTTATGACAAAACCAGAGTGGAAGTGGAAACATGCTGAGACAGAAGTGGAATAGGCTCTGTGTGTTGGGGAGGAGGGGAGGTTTCAAGATGTGCAGTGTGGTAAGGCAAATCACACTTCAGAATATTCTCAGAAGGATCATTAACTGTCAGGTTCACTGCTGTCCTAAAATACCTCCCCAAAATCAAAGGGAATTGATGGAGGTTTCAGGTGTGTGAATCATGCACAGGAATTGCTGTCCTGGGGAGGGAGTCCTGTCTGATGAGCACTGTACAGATCTGGTTCTTTGTCAGCCACCAACAGTTGCTTGGAGGCAACATAAAGCAGTGTGGCTGTTGGTTTGGAACTGGGAAGTTGTGTCTCTTTGCAGCCCTGTAAGAGACTCTGAGAGCAGTGCCCTGATGATGAGTCTTTCCCTTTGTAACTGTGCAGTGCAGGCCTGGGTGGATGGGTTTGTCTACTGCACGCTGAGAAGTCTGCAGGGGAACTTTTCTTAAGATGCTACCCATCTTCTTGCCCTGGTGGTGCCTACCGTGTGTCACTTGGTTGCTTTTTAACCCTGTCCTTTAACCGTAGCATTGAGTAGTTAAGAAATGTGTGCTTGTGGAGGTGAGGAGTGCTGAGTGCAGTTGCTGTAAGCAATTTCTTCAGAAATTGCTTCAGAAATTGCTTCCAGGGAGGGCAGGGTGGAGACCTGGAAGAGGCATAAGCGAGTGCAGGCTTGTATTTCCCAGTGCCTGTGTGAGAGCACCCTTTGCTTTCTGCAGAGCTGGCAGGCAGTGGCCAACGTGGCTGAAGCTGCCCGGCAGTGCCACAGTGTGCTGGCTACCTGAGCAAAGCCTTTTTTATTGCATTCTATGGCTTCTTGCAGACAGCACTGCTGCTGCTTTGTAGCTGCTAACCCAGTGGTTCCTAAACATCCTGCTCCTGTCAGAGGGGGATGACCTGTTAAAGACAAATAAAAAGACAGCTGCGATGCAGAGGTATCTGTAGCTGATGGGGTAACCAGCACCTGTGCTGGACAAGGAGCTGCCGCCAGCATTCCAGTTTGGGTTGTATTTTATTTGATCTTTTGGGTTAGTGTTTTAAATACTTGCACACAGAGTCATCTCCTCAGAATTTCCTTTTGCGGCTGGTCATGATAGAGTCACGCCTTGATTTCTACCACAGGGAATTTCTAGAATGTCTTTGGATTAGTCAGAGCTCCAATAATTAAAAAAAAATCCAAAGAAAACCTTGAAGAAGAACGAGTCTTCCTTGTGCTGCTGTTCTAAGGCTCGGAGCTCCTGCAGCTTTTATTGCAGCCAAGACAGATGTAGAAGTGGGTAGCACCTTTTAGCTGTTACATCTCTAGCACATGGGGAGTGACAGGATTTGTAGAGGAGTTAGCGGAAAGTCACTATCAGTATTTGTGCCTTCAGCCACCCCTTTCCCTGTGGTGAAGCCAAACTTGTGTCCTGCAGAGGGCTGGGTTAGCTCACTGTTGGTACAGTGACCTTGTTACACACTGTGCTCCATGGTTACCCTGAAGCTGTGAATAGTAGAGTGTAAATATCAAATGTCAGTGTCTCTATTTTTCTCTCTTGGTCACTCTCTTTGCAGGTGTTCAGAACGGACCTGATCACTGCCATGAAGTTACATGACTCCTTCCAGCTGAACCCTGATGAATACTATGTGCTGGCAGATCCCTGGAGGCAGGAGTGGGAAAAGGGAGTTCAGGTGCCAGTTAGCCCAGGGACCATCCCAGAACCAGTAGCCAGGTATAGTTTGGAGGACTATAAACAACTACACGTACATTTATGTTAGCAGCTTATGTTTACACTGCCTTGGCATCATGAGCTTTATTCCACAGTGTCAAGCTAGAAAGGTCTTGGTTCTCAGAGACAAAGGGCAACCTGCCTAAGCTTTTTGAATGGTCAGAGAGGTCAAGTGTCAGGCCAGTGCTGCCTGCGCATTGGAATACGGATGTCAGAGGATCAGGTTTGGCATTACATTAGGATGAAGTGTGATGACAGAACCTTAAAAACAGCTTCTGTTTTTAAACCCAGACCTGAGAGCCCTTGTCTGATGCTGCTTGTGCTTTAGTTCCAAGCGGTAGGTTCATTCAAGGAACAAGGCTAGACAAGGCACATTTAAGGTTTAGAGAAAATACAGCACTCATTTTGGTTTCATGTTATTTTTTTGGTTGCATTATTTACTAACTTAGGAAATAGTTTGTTACACAGCATTTCAGCTGTTGGAAGAACCAACCAGATGTACTTGTGACTAAATACATTGAGATTTTCTAGCTCTTGTCCAAGAAACCCTCATTTTTCTTGCCTTCCTTGTTACACTCAGATACTGTTTTATGTTTCAAATTAAGCAGTACAGTTGTAAGGGCCGGAGCATGCTCCAGGCCATCTAGTTTACCCTTAGTTGGGGTTGGAGTTGATGAAACTGAAAAGAAGGATTATTGCTGTTTAATCACACCAGATCTGTTGGAGTATGTCTGTTCTGGGCTGTGGTGTGTTGCCAGCTGAGCCACTAGAGCTATTGTGCCCACAACAGCCCAATCTCTGATATACAGCAAAAAATTTGAGGGGGAGGCACTGCACTGCTGCTGTGAGGGTCTGCATCTGCCAGCTTTCAACTCAGAATAGAGAAAACTATAGGGAAATTTGTTAGTGCTTTCTGTGTTCTGTGCAGCAATATGCAGTCTGCCTGCTGCACAGCCCCACTAGGTCTGTACCCACTAAGTACAATGAGGAACTTACCTGCACATCACATAAACCCTTTCCTTCTGAAGGACTGGACCTGGAGCTCCAAAGAGAACTTCACGTTTCCCTGTCTGCCTCACAATTCAGAAAGTGGGAATATACTGTTTGCTTGCAGTGCTCATGGCCTGCTCCTCACTAACCTCACTCAGTCTACCAAAAAGCACACATGGGACATGCAAGTTCACGTTGTCTTCTCACTGTTTTCTCTTTCAAGCATCTCCCAAGGCTGCAGGAGGGCCAGGAGTTCTGTGGACAGTTAGCAGATGGAGACCTTCCAGGGGATCTCCATCCCGTATCTTTCAGGGAGGCGGCTTGGTGGCTATAACAGCTACAGTTGCTGACTTGGGGACAGCTTTTCTTTGCTGATGGTCAACAGAGATGTTACTCCAAATTTAAAAGATGAAAGGAGTTAGGGAAAGAAGGCTCCCACACTGCAGGTACCAGCACAGGAGGTACCACTCTTTTTTAGATACTGAGCTGTCTTGCACAGTCCTGCTGGTGAGCACCTGCTGTCAGAGTGGCCCTCTGATTATTATCCTCACAAAACATTTGGAGAGCCCTGCTGTGGTAGCGCTGGAACTGTTCTGTGCTTTGGGAGGGGAGGGAGGTGTTCTGTTAATTGAATCAGCACTAGTCAAGTAGCTGGTGTAGAACAGAAGGAAACTACGGTACAAAGAGCTGATGCTAATGAACTATGTAATAGAAACGTTTTGGCCTTGTAATGACTGGCCAGAGCAGGCAGAGAAGGTCCAGAGGGGTGGAGTACATCTGTGTGGTGGTTCAGTGTAAGCAGAACAGAGAGTTCAGTTGAATGATGTTTTTGGGATATAGTAATTCGCTTTTATTTTTTTACATCTGCAGATTCAGAAAGTAGTGCCCAGTTTCAAGTGCATTTTATGTGAGATGTAGTAGCCTATAATATTGTCATGCTCTCCAGTATGAGCAGGAACAGTTTGGGCAGTGCAGTTAGCCTGACAAGGTCATTAAGATTTCTGTTTTCACAATCCCCTTCTGTACCACAGAAACTCCAGAGCATTTGGCTCTTTTCCACCGTTTCTGAGATTTTCTGCAATAAAGTAGGTAAGGGGAAGGTTCAGGGCTCTGCAGGAGACAGAAATAGGTAGAGGGTTTGCTGAGATCTATGTGTGTGCTATGTACAGTAGTGCCAGATCACTCTTTTAACAGAAGAAGGAGATAACAGTTTAGACCTCAGATAGGTGTAAAATAGGGTGGAGGATGTCATGCTAGTTGAGGAGCTCAGGCTATTCCCAGCAGAAAGCTGTGTTTGCACGGAGAGGTGCTCTCTTCCCCCATGTAGCAGCAGAGCATAAAACTGCATCAGCACTGGTGCTGCAGGAGGCAGTCATTTGGTAGTGGGACTCGTTGCTCCTGCAGGAGGCACAGTGAAGTAGGTTCCATCCATGCTAAATTTCAGTGTATGCAGGTAACTAAGAGAAGGTGCAGTCCTCTGTTGAGAGACCCCTGCTGCATATGCCACCTTGCTCTTTGGGGATAGGTCTCCCGCTCTTGGAGCAGGAGCAGCACCGTGGCATCGCAGAAATCAGACCTAGAACAAGGTTCTGCGCTGTAGGTACTTCACCGTTTCCTGAACTAATGTCTGTGGTTGAACCAAATTTCACTTGGCTTGCAGCTAAAATACACTTTCATAGTTGGCTGTTGGCCAGCTGGAGCCTTCAAAACCTGAGAGGAGGTAGTTCCAGGAGCAGCTGATTAAGATTTGTGCTTGGCCCAGCATGACATTAGTGATTGTGAAAGAGGAAATGCAGACCCAGGGTGCCAGAGCTTGGATCTGCCTGGGTAAATGAAGGTGAAGCTAGTGCACATGACTGATTCTCTATGGATGGGTCTCCTGAATGTCACAAAGACGGCAATTCTGTAGCTGCACACACAAACCATCCATTCAGAAGAAACATACTGTAAGAAAGAAAGCTTCAAGTGTAGCAGGAATGACTGCTTTCCCCTTGAATTTCTTCATCTTGGTTTGCTACATAAAGAGACTGATTTTAAAGGAGTCTTAAACTAGAGTTGAACATCTGTGCATTTGGCAGCCATCACTGCGTAAATGCCATGCTCCTGCTGCAGCTTTAAACAAGTGTGAATGTTGGGTAAGAGAAAGCACAGCTCTAGCCTTTAACCTTTTTATTTTGTTCAGAATTCTGGTAAAGAATTTGGTTTCCAGACAACTCCAATTAATTTCTTACAATACCACCAGTCCAACATGGAAGTGCAGTGTACTGCGTTCTCTTCCTACCCCATGCAAGATGATAGCTCAGATGGCTCAGTGATTGCTGGTGATTTGTTAGTCACTTAGAATCAATGTGAATTCTCTAGAAACAAGTCTCTCAGACACTCAGTGTGCCTGACATCTGCTTGTCTCTTTCTTTTAGGGTTGTGTATGAGACGAAAGCTGTCACCTTTACACGGCCCAGGAAGTACATTGTTTCGTCAGGTTCGGAGCCTCCGGAGCTGGGCTACATTGACATTCGAACCTTAGCGGACAGTGTGTGTCGCTACGATCTCAATGACGTGGACGTAGCGTGGTTGCAGCTTGCCAATGAAGAATTCAGAGAAATGGGTGAGCAATGAGTGCTCTTGGGTTTCTTGCTTTTTCTAAAAGGCACCTGGCAATCTTCACAGTTGTTTTAGGGAAGATACGATGAAGGCATGAAGACTGAGTAATCCTAGGAGTTGGGGTAGCCACAGGAAACCAGACCTGATGTGATTCAGTTCTAAGAAACATGAGTTCGTAACTGTTGTATCTGCTCAGACCGGGTCAGAATCTGGCCGCGTGGTTTTAGTTTTCTCTGGTGCTTTCTGTTTTGCAAGGGAGTTCTTGGAAAGTTCCCATTTGGCCATCAGAGTCCTTGAAGAAAACATCAGATAGGGCATTCAGGTAGTTTTTCCAGCTAGTAGTAGTACTCATTTGTTTTGTTTTTCTTTGCATTACATGTCCTTGTCATCCTTTCAGCTAGTGCTGGTCAGTGCAGAGCAGGTAGACAAGGAGTCTTGGCAGGTTTAGAGGACCTGTGGCAGCTGAGCTGGGCAGAGCACAAGACAGTAAGGAATTCCCGTGGTAATTTATTGAAGGAAACTCCCAAACCTTACTGTGACCAGTGTCACCTGTGCTCCAGTTCCAAAGCAGGAAGAGGAGCTGTTGTAAGGAGAACCACTATTCCCTTTTCTACAGAGTGGCTCAGGTGCGGGAAGGGGCAGGGTAGCAGGGCAAGAACATTTCTTAGGTAAGGCATGTGCTTCAGGAGAGGATTTTGAGGGAACTGGAGAAGGATACAGGTCAGCCCAGAACTTCTACCACATTGTTTAGACAAGGAGAGAGGTGCTGTGCCAGATGCAAGAGCATCTGTCGTGGTAGTGAAGCCACTGACTTTTCTTTTAGCACTGTGGCCATTCCCTGCTGTGGGCTACAGTTTAGCCATGAGAGGTACTCACCAGGAAAAACAAAAGGAGTTGCTGTCTCTGGTATGTGAGAGTAAACGCTAGGTGGTAGAAGTCAGACCAAAAGTAGGGAATCCTAAGCCTACGCTTTGTTGTAGTGATTTAAGGATGTTGAAATCCTTGAGCTAACCTGACTTTCCAAGAGGCGATCGATCGTTTGCAGTGTCACAGCTTTCCTGGTTTCACCCGTGGTTGTGTGGGAGAGTGATTCAAGGTGTTCAAGGTTACTGTAGCACCAGTATTGGAAGTATTACAGCCAGGTCATTGTCCCAGCAAGAGAGAAATGGATGCCAGAGGGGAAGCACTGTGCTCTTACTTGATATTGCTGCTTCTGTAATAGATCTGAAAAATATCTGTAATACCACATGAACAAATCGGCAGAAGCAGAGGTAGAATGAATGCTGGAACAGAATCAGCCTGTAGCAGTGGTGTCAAATAGTTCTGTGGTGGGTGCTGTTTAAAAAGACCAAACCCCAGATTGGATGTTGCAGCAATTACAACTTGTGTTTGTAACTTCTAAAATCAAGCTGATTTATCAGCGTAGCAGTGTCTGATGGAGACCTCCGCTCAGGATGCAGCTTGTTAGGTCAGAACTTGTTAAAAGCCAGCAATCCTTGTTAGAAACAGAACTTTGCCTCAAGTTCTGTTGTGCCACTTTGCCACATCAGAGTCAACACTGATGCAAAGGGTTTCAGAATTCAAGCAAAAGCCATAGACAGTGCCGTCCCAGAAGGAAAAATGAGAGCAAGAGCAGGAAGCCAGGATTTGGCAGGATTGGATGGGATATTCCACTTGTGTTAGTTGAACACAGTTACAGGATTACTTTGACTCTTTGTTACTGCTGGAATAGGCATAACTGTCAAGGAATGAGACGTGTAGGGGTGGGCTGTATCTACCTAGCTGTTGAAAAAGAAGCTGGAGTTGTGCCTGGTGGTGCTTATCGCCCTTTAAATAACTAACAACCTCTGTTTCCCAGGGATGCCTGAGCTGGACGAGTACACGATGGAAAGGGTCCTGGAGGAGTTTGAACAACGATGCTATGATAACATGAATCACGCTATCGAGACAGAAGAAGGACTTGGGATTGAATATGATGAAGATGTTGTCTGTGACGTCTGTCAGTCCCCAGATGGAGAAGATGGCAACGAAATGGTGTTTTGTGACAAATGCAATATTTGTGTGCACCAGGTACAGCCGGGGCACAGCAGGGGCTTGGGGGGTGGTGACAGAGCCTTTTCCAGTCCGTTAGAAGATAACAGATTGGACTTTCTCCAGTGACAGACATTGTTCTGTGAAGTTGTCGCAGAGTGGTGAAATTAATTCAGAAATTACATAATTGAGGAGGAGAATTGTTCCGTGTAATTCTAGAAATGTCTTCTAAGAGGGCTAAAAGTGGGTGGGGTGTCTGTGTATAGGACGTTACAAGGGGAGGAACTACCTCCCCAAAACATAACACGTGTGCTCTGCTGTACATTCGTGCCTGGACACTTCTTGCTCTGTATTTTCCGTCTCTTTCCGCGCATTTCTGGGACTAACACACCTTTAGTGTCAGCAGCTGAGGCTCAGCAGGGACAGGGGGAAAAGGACTTAGATGCAATCAGTAGGGTGCAGAGGTGGGATTTATTATGGTCATTTTAGTTAAATGAGAACCTACTGAGCTGAGCTGGTGAAGCCCTGGTATGTGCCATGCAGCAGAGCTCTTCGCTCTGTGCGTCTTGACTTGGACTGCAGTTCTTGTTACCCACAGTCTCTGTGACACTGAACTTTATCCCAGCTCACTGCTGGCAGAGTCAGCTGTTGGGGATGCTGCTTGCTCTTTGGGGTGGAAAACATTCTTCAGTTTCCCAGTTGAGTTGGACAGTGGGATTTTTTTGTCTTCTTTTTTGCCTCTGCTCCTCTCTGAAAGATCTTACTGAGGAGGGAACGGGTCATGTGGTTAGTGAAGTTTACGAAAGCATCCTGAGACTGTCCATTTCTCTAGTGTTAGAAATTCCGTGAAGAACCTTTTGAGATTTGCGAGAGGATGCCTGCAAACAGCTAAAGTGTAACACAGCTGCGTGTTGGTTGCTTTCTCTTTCCTCTCTCTGTAAATGGGAATACAGGCCTGTTATGGGATCCTGAAGGTGCCTGAAGGCAGCTGGCTGTGCCGGACCTGTGCGCTCGGCGTTCAGCCCAAGTGTTTGTTGTGTCCCAAGAAGGGTGGTGCCATGAAACCAACCCGGAGTGGCACCAAGTGGGTCCACGTTAGCTGTGCCCTGTGGATTCCAGAGGTAGGTGCTGATCCTTGAGAAGTTTAGGGTTGCAGTGAAGAAGGAATCTGTTGCAGTGTGTTCCATCTCGTGTGTGTTGCACATACGTGGTGCTGCTTAGTGAGACAGTGCAGAGAAGATTTTCAATCAGACGTGAAGTCTGATAGGATGAAGCATCATCTGTAAAGAAATGAATTACCTGTGTCAATCAAAGTTAGGCCCTTGCTGTTGCCTGAATCAGGCAGGTTTGGATGTGACAGAGTATTCCTCTGGGTCCTCATAATGAAAATATTTCTTGTGTATGATAATTTTAAATTGGAGAGCTTCACCTTGAAACCCTTCATGCCATGAGGAACTGATGTTTTTAAAAAGAAAAGGTAGTATTTTAAATTCCTTATAAACTAGGGAACCTGGTGCGTGCTAGTTCTGCACACGCACACAGGGAGTCTGATTTCTTGGGTAAAATGTTCCTGTTTCAACTAAGTGCAGCAGTCACTCTGTGCCTTTAACCTTCTCTCTCTCAGGTGAGCATTGGAAGCCCAGAAAAAATGGAGCCCATTACAAAGGTGTCTCACATTCCCAGCAGTCGGTGGGCACTGGTCTGCAGCCTCTGTAACGAGAAGGTTGGAGCTTCTATACAGGTAATTGAAGGGCACCAGTACCTGCGTGGGTTGTGCTGTCAGTACTCGGTAGATACACAAAATGCCTTTCTGCAGTCAGCTTCCTTTGATTTCCTGTTTGTTGCCGTGGACTTAACTGCACGCAAAGTGCTTTTGAATGTCAGGGTGCTCTCACTTGCTAGTAACGTTTTAATTCTAATAGCCAGGTCATCCCCTAAGACTCCCTAACCTGCAGATGTGTGTTAGCACACTGAGACAAAACTGAAGTGTTGCTGAGTAGAGGAGAAGCCCTGTATTTCTGTTATGTGCCCCAAATGAAAATGCAGCTTCAGTGCTGAAAGCTCTGTGCTGAAACCTACCTGTTAGTCCTTGCTTAGGGACTTCGAAGACAAGCAGGATACCTCAGTGTGAGCTGAGGATTTCCTAGAACAAGCTGTATTTTTAAGGTGTTGAGCGCATCCAGCTCTCGTGGAAGTGAACAGCTTCTCTTTAACGGCAAAGCTGGTTGTAGCTTTAAATTTGTCATTATAGGTGCCGCTTCACACTGGAGTGCTCTGGCTGTAACTTTTTCTGCAACTGTTCTATTGTTGAGTAGCTTGTAAGTTAGTGAAGAAGAACATCTCATCATTTATTATTAGGCTTCTGCAGCGCTGGGAAAGAAACAGTTTGACTGGTCTGGCCTGAGATTCAAGAAAGCCGCTACAGAAGCAGTGCCTGTTGTCGTTCTGGCTTCTGGTACTTGAGCGCAGGGACGAGGGTTGCCCGAAACGGCAGAGCTGGGCAGAGTCAAAACAAATGGCTGGCTTTCGTAGTTCTAGAAAGAATGATTTCCGTTTGCGAGCCAGCTCTGCGAAGCCGTTGGTATCATACCAACAACTCACATTCTTGGGCCAGCGCCAGTTTGTCTTGTTGCATACTTCTGAAATCACACTGCAGTTTCAGTTGAGTTTGGACTCAGCCTGTCTCAGATTTTTAGCCTGTGAATTTGTTGCTGTTAAATTACTGACCTGACCTGCAGCAGAGTGCTTCAGCTCGGGAATTGTGGCTGCGTGTGTGCGTTTGTGTTGGGTTGCTGGATGTAAAGCATTTGCAGATCTTTTATGGCGGGGAAGTTACTCAGGAAAGTTAAATAACCATTTTAGAACAGTTTTTAAATCCAGAGACTGAGAAAACGCATGAACGTGTCCCACATTTTTAGGAGAGGTGGTATCTTGGATCCCCTTTGCTTGAGAGAAAAGGATGGGAGTAAGAACAGGTGACCCACACAGGGCAGTGTTGTGATTAAGTAGAAAGGGACAGTAAAGCATAGCTTAGTGCTGTGCTAATGGTCCTTGCCTCGCAGGCGCTTCACATACTTCAGCAGAATGATCCTGAGACAGACAGGAAGATAGCAGTGTCTTTAAGGAGTCAGAAGCAGCAGAGCTCTTTCTGTTCTGTGGTAGCCTAATGCTGCAGCATTCATGAGGGTGAGAGCAGCATTAAGGAACAGAAATTTTTGAAGTTGTGCACTTTTAAAAAATGAGGTTTTACCCATTTCCTTTTTAACTCTGCTCTGAGTCATTTGATGAGGTTGCCAAAAAAAGCTGTAAAACAACAAGGCAGCAGTAGTTGCAGTGAAGCCTATCAGTCGGTTTCCAGTGAAGGAATGTATGAAACAGTAAATGTTAAGTAGAGAAAATAAATCTGTCCACAGCATATAAATTTGCAATGGTAATACCTCCTTGCAGAGCTGTCCCCTTCCTCTTGGCAGCTGTTACGTAGTTGGAACTGTTTTGTCCATTCTGCAGGCCCGTTTGGAGGGGTAACTTACAGCAGTTAAAGTGAAACACTGGAGTGTTTATGTAGGCTAGAGAGCAGGGGAGAGTGGGGTGTTCTTCCATATTTCTTATGATACCACCTCTCCCCTTCTAGTGATGACAGGCAGGCACGATTGCTGCCACTTCAGACAGTTCTGCAGTTGGGAGTATGGGGGAGAGACGAAAAAATGACAGTTTTGCCTAACATTTTGCAGGAGTTGTGTAAATGCTGGGATCATTCATTCTAGCAGTGAGAAATACTTAGATTTATGTCGTGAAATGGAACACAGCAGGGAAGAACGTTACACAAAGGCGCTGCGATAGAAAGAAGTAGCACCGAGCAAGCGAGATCCCCCAGAGATGTTAGGAGATGTGCACAACAATTAGAAAAGCCGGCAGCTGCAAGTGTGCGTCAGGCTGGGCAGAGAGCAGATGCGCTAGGCTGAGACCGCGTATCCTCCCAGGTTCAGCAGATTTCCTCCTGATGAGCTAGGCTTTCCTCTCCCAGTAAAACATCAGCCACACCGAGAGCTGACTTAAAAACAATGGCAGCTCTGCACCCGTGGCTCCCATGCCCTGCTGCACTGTGTTCAGTGTGCCCCTTGGGCTGCTTTTGCCCTGTCTTGTCAGTAAGAGAGGAGAGTGCAGAAGGCTGCTTGGGGATTTAGTTCCTTTCATATCTCGTATTAAAGGATGTGCATTTGAAACTGCTGCCAGTTAAACTCTGCTGTACCTTTACTTGCCATCTGGCTGCTGAGTGAACCTGAGCAGGAAAACCCAGAGGAGAAAGATCTGGCTTTAAAGAGTGCTGTACAAACATCCTTGTGGGATGCATTTCTCTTGTAGGGTTGGAGGACTTGGGTCAAGCCTGGTCACGTTTCCTTTAGGTAATAGCACTCGTGTTCATTTCCACTTCAGATTCCTTTACTGAAGGCAGAGGTGTGAGCTGCTACAAATGCACGTGTGTACAGACCTACACAGACGTGTTCAGCCCTTCCCGTTTGTGGCTGATGACAACTGTCACAGCATTTTACGAGAGAAAGTTACACATAATCGAAATGAAATGCTAAATCAGCTGAACCAGTGCCCACCCCTCCATCAGGCTGGGCTCACTGGGGGGAGGAAGAAGAACGACAAGAAGTTTCTTGTCCTCCTCATCCTCCAAATGAGGTGAAGGCTGTGGTCGGTGAAGCAGTGATTGACAGTGATTTAATACTTGACGTTCTGAAGTCCGGATGAAAGGGAAAAAGCCCTCCTCTCGGTGGAGGTCCTTTGGGCAGCCTGGATCCAGGCACTGGGAAAGACTTGTAATTAAAATTACAGACTGGCTTGGAGCCACTCAGATGTTTCCCCTCCTCTCTCATGCTGGTGCAGTCAAAAGGGGGAATGTTTTCCTTTGTGTGTTGCTGCCTGGCATGAGTGGCTCCAGTGACAGCAAGAATGCTCCTCTGGGGGATTGCTGGTTCGTGAACAGCGTGATTGGGCTGAGGAGGGGTTAACCACTCCTGTCCCACTGGGGCCCTTGATCAGTGCCTGGCCTGAAAGCACTAAATCGTAAACCTAATTAAAAGAGTAAGGAAGTAAATGCAGCTTAGGAGCGGAGCGCAGTTCAGAGTTGTTCTTCCAGAGCAGTCCAGGCTGCTCAAATAGTTTCAGGCAGTGTGGCATCTCAAATTTATATCTGATGAATTCTAATTTAATTTCTGTAGTGTTCGGTGAAGAACTGCAGAACAGCCTTTCACGTCACCTGTGCGTTTGACCGTGGCTTGGAGATGAAGACCATCCTGGCAGAGAACGATGAGGTGAAATTCAAGTCATACTGCCCCAAGCACAGCTCCACCAAGAAAGCGGATGATGAGACTTTCAGTGAAAACCCTGTCCAGGAGAACAGGAATGGGGTTCAGGATGGATCTCTTGCTGCTCATATGGACCCTTTCCACAGCATGGATCAAAACCAGGAGGCCCACAGGGTCAGCCTCCGTAAGCAGAAGCTCCAGCAGCTGGAGGATGAGTTCTATACGTTTGTTGACGCTCTCGAAGTGGCTAAAGTGCTGCGGCTGCCTGAGGAACTAGTGGAATTCCTGTACGAATACTGGAAGCTAAAGAGAAAAGCCAACTTCAATAAGCCTTTGATCACCCCAAAGAAGGATGAAGAAGACAATCTGGCTAAACGAGAGCAGGATGTTCTGTTCAGAAGACTGCAGCTCTTCACATACCTCCGGCAGGATCTAGAGCGGGTAAGCCCCTGTGCACTGCCTGCGCTAGTCGAGTTTGCAGGCTGCCTGTGCCCTTGTGTGCAGGTGCTCCAGGCTGCATCATAGCCCCAAAGTTGGATTTAAGAAAAGACCTCTTAACACTGAATTTCTAGAGAGTGCACCACGTACCCTTTTTGAGCGGAGGGTTATCTCACAGGTCGTGGCCTGTGGTATTCTGTCTCCTTACAACTGGACTGTTGTGTTTCTAGTTGTGCTTTCTCACCGACTAACCCTGATGGCTGTGGTCTGTACTGCAGCCCCCAGCTGGAGTGTTCTTAGCTTCAGGGGCTTTCTCTGCTCCTTTCATCTGGTGCACAAGAAGGAAAAGGTGATGAACCTTACCTTGATTTGCAGCAGGTCTGTGCTTCGCTCACACAGCACAGTAGGATGACTGGACGATCTGTGTAGTAGGTTTGGGAGGCACCTAATACTCCACTCGAGGTTTGAATGTGTAAAGAACTGTTCAGTAGGATGTTGGGTGTTTTACTCTTAAGTACATCTGATCCCGTAATGAGCTGAATTCCATCCTCGTGGGGGTTTTTTGCGGGTTAACTAGCGGTTAACTACACGTTAAAGCCATTTTAGTTTTTCACATCCATGTAGCACACAGCCTGTGGAGACCACAGCCTCAGTAACCTGTGGGTAAACCAGATCCCAGAACACTGCCTGGTTATTAGATCAGGCCAGCAGGTGCCTATGCAGCTACTGCATCTTTGTGAAGGATCCTCGTGGCTAATGACTCTGCTAATGAATCGTTGCTGTTCTTACATAGAACCTTTCTCCCAGTTCAGCTTCCAGCCCATGACCCGTGAATAGCTCGATGGGTCAGCTGTTACCTACTGCCTCTTGTTTCTGCCCCATGTGCTCAGCATTTCTTTAAATCTTCTCTTTGATCGGCTAACTAAGCAGAGTCTGTCGATCTGTTCTCTGGATCTCGGGGTATTCCACTCCTCAGTGTGATGCCAAAGCAGGTGAAATTATTGTAGTCATATTGTAAGGTTTGATGAGTGGCCTGTGCACCCCGGATCACTTGGATGGATAAAAAAGGACCCTACTCCTCTTCAGAGTAAAGGTAGACTTGGTTCTGAATGACGTCAGTGACCATTCATCTGCTGAGAAACAAGATGTGGGAACTGTTGTCTTCCAGTTCACCCGATGAAGCAGGCACTTGTGTGGACAGGTTGTAGAGCAGAAATGCAGCTTCCTTCCATAAAAACCTGAGATAACAGTTCATTTCATTACTGTCGAAAGGTCCTCCCACATCTGGTGGAACAGTCTGTCCGTTGAATAGTATTTCAGATGCTTTCTCTGAGGGTTGAGTTGAAGGAGATTAAACTGACCGTTGTGTAAATGGAGTTTGGTACTTAGAACAGAACAGACAGCGTTACAGAAACGCAGCGTTACAGAACGTCCAGCTCATCACACTTGATGTCTTGCAGGTGCGTAATCTCACTTACATGGTGACCCGAAGGGAGAAGATCAAGAGATCTGTTTGCAAAGTTCAAGAACAGATATTTAATACCTACGTCAAGCAGTTGGAACAAGAAAGCGTTTCAGGTACGTAAAGGCGCTGCCTTTCTCGCATCAGACCACAGGCCCTAGCATTGAAAGGTTTGCTTGCGGGCTAATGACTAATGGTGAAGGGCAAGCAGGGCCTCATCTATTCTCGTTAAACCCCCTGTAGCCCCAGCCCGCTAGAGAGACCGGGAGGAAAATGAGAATCTGTGTAGTTCGAATGGTGGCCACATGGTTGTGGAAACTGCTAAGCCTGTGCCCCGGTCCGTGGGGCACGGATGGCTCCCTGCTTCAGGTGCTTTCTGGTGTCATTCCTTAATGACTCCTTGTGACAGGAAGACCATGACTTGGGTTCAGGTGCCTTATGGTACCTAGGGAGCACGAGGTGTAGAGGTGCCACTGTGCTGGTGTTCGGTGAGTGCTCTTTTTGCACCGGAGGGGGCTTCAGAAAATGAAAAGGCAGCACTGTGGTTTTAAAACAACACTTTGTTTTCTGCCTGATCTCTCTAACGGCCGTTTCTTAGAAAGGTGAATAACTGTCCCTTAGAGAATTCAGTTACTGATAAATCCTACTTCAGACTAAATCAGTCAAAGCCCCTGCCCTCTCTCTCTGAGGAGTGTCTGTATCACCTGTGTGTCCTGCTGGATCAGCAGTGCCAGATCTGTGTTTGCTGCAGGTGGCGTTAGGTGCAGCACAGCCACAGGACAGTAAACTGAACGTGAGCACTGTGTTGAGACCCCACAACACGGCCACCTAATTGTGACTAAAGGTGCTAGATAAGCAGCCAGATACCCTGCAGAGCATCAGGCATGAGGGGCAGGGTTACAGCGGGTGAACAGTGGCCTTGGCTTGAACCGACTTTGTTTGTGTGTAGGTGTGCCTTCCTCGGTCTCCTCCATGGAAAGCACGGTGTTGTTCAACAGTCCATCTTTGGGCCCCAATGCCCCCAAGATAGAAGATTTGAAGTGGCATTCAGCATTCTTCAGGAAACAAATGGGCACGTCCCTCAGCCACCCTTTGCAGAAACCACACAAGAGAGACAGAGTAAGGGATGGCTCTGGCAGCAACAGCAAATCCACGCTGCGGCAGCCTGGACAAAGAGAAAACAGCGCGGCTCCAGGTGGCTTTTTGACTTTTGACAAGACCTTCCCAGAACCACACGTCGCATCAGCACAACAGAAAAATGGTCTAGTTATACCAGAGCACAGGAAAAGAAGAGACAATCGTCCACAGTGCGAGGTGGTCAAGGCAGAATTAAAGGAAAAGACTTCTAAACACAACCACAAACCACTGAGACCCACAGAACTCTCTCAGAGGCAATCGGAAAATAAAAGGGCTGTGAACCACTCCGGTGGTAGGTCAGCATCTGGCACGCAGAGGGATTTAGTGCCTAAATGCAACGGGGGACTTGTCAAAGCAAACTCTAATCAGACAGTAGTTAAAGTGCCTACGACACCCACAAGCCCAGTGAAAAACTGGGGCGGATTCAGAATTCCAAAGAAGAGGGAGAGGCAACAGCAGGATGAGAGCCCAGAGGAGACCTGCCATCAGAACCCCAGCTACCCCCACCTGGGTGTGGGCAGAGTTTCACCGAAGGACAGGGCAAAAAGAAAGCTAAAGCCCGACAGCGAGAATGATGGGTACATCCCTGATGCAGAGATGAGTGACTCGGAGACTGAGGTGCCTGAGAAAAAGCGCAGGCAGCAGAGACTCAGTCCAAACAGCTCTATCAGCAGAAGGGCGGACATTATCAGGAGAAGCATCCTGGCATCCTGACCACGCGAAGCAGCAGCACCACGGTCAGCAGAGTCACTGCCTACAAGCCAACTCCACATTATTTATTGGTGTGAGAGAAGAGAGTTCTTGGACATGGCTAGAGAGAGACAAATTGAGAACCTGTTGTTCCCGAGTTGTATAAACATGTTTACATGCACTTAAAGCTGTTTTCTTTGGCCCACTCAGATCTGTGAGAAGTGTGAGTCTCCTTTCTTTGCTGTTTTCCTGAGCAAGCAGAAAAATGACATCACTACTAAAATAGTGATGAACACTAAGATAACTCAAAAACCTTCTAGAAGGTTCATCCCTTTTAGCTAAAAAGCACTGAGAAAATGTTACTCTCTGCCCCTGCCTTCTGGAAAAGCACAAGCTCTCCATTTAACCTGGTGTGTAGTGAATCGAAGATGGTTGGGTAACCATACTGCACTGCTAAACCCCTTTACGAATGGTCACTGTCCTCGGATGCTGGTGTTTCTCTTTGCAGAATGTTTTCTGCTGCGTTCAGTTTGAGCCTAGGTGGCAGCTCAAACCCCTCCGTAAGCTCCAGAGTTTACATGTAAATACATCTCTGAAATGACCACGTTTAACCGTGACGTTACACTGGAGAAGGAGGGAAGAACAGGTCAGGGCTGCCAGCTGCCTTATGCAACAGCTTGAGAAGACTCAGACCGAGCACAGAGGAACCCCTGGCATGGCTCAGTTGTGAGAAAAAGGGGTCAGGCGTGTGGGTCATGGCAACCTGGTGAACAGCCCGTCACCACTTGGTCAGTCACCTGCCGCCAGGAGTACGATGACAATTCAGGACACAATGTCTTAAGGCACTAGTCGGTAGGGTTTCCCACAGCCATTTCCCATGCCTGCACTGACGGTGTGCTTTGGGAACGCCAGGCTCATCACACTAAAGGGTTGCTTTCAAATGAGTATATATTTTTAAATAGAATACGATGGAAAGGCAATAAATTGTGATTAGCTCTTTGCTGTCAAATGAAGAAAGAAAGACTTCATTCTGTTCTGGACTAGATTTGATGGAAGAGGGAAGTCATGTTCTGATTGTGTACTTTTTTATTCATCGCAAATGGCAATAAGTAGTAAGCTGTGAGCAATAATATTAACGGATCATTCGGATACTGTTCCGTACTGAGGAGAGTGCACGTACAGTGCGTGAGGAGCCTGTAAGTGTTGGAGTTCTGCATGGACTCGAGTCAGGTGTGTACTGCTGAAAAAAGTTAAGCAGAAGGACAGGCAAAAGGAACCCCCCTGCTCCCCAGCCTGCTGTTATCACATCCAGTCACTCTTTGGAGTCAGACCCTTGCCTCTTGAGCAGGGAACACTGAAAACTCAGTGGACTTGTGCCATCACTGAGTCTTCCAGAAGATTAAATTAAGAAACAAATACCCAGAGAAAGCTGGTTCACATCCTGTCTTGCTATGCAAGTTACAGCTTCAGTGGTGTCAGTGCTTTCGGACACCTACCTGTCATCTGTTCCAAAATTCACAACTCTTACACAACACTCCCTTTCCTTAAGGGTTAAGATAGAGTGCTCTTAAACTGCCATTGCTGGGCCCAAGAAGCCAGACGAGCTTCATCACTTCCACCTCTGTCAGTCCAGCGGGGCACTGGTGAACCTAAAGTTATGCAGTCACTCTTGGGATATGTGGATATGTTACAGTGCTTATCTGGTCAGAGACAGACAAAGGTAAATGCAGGTAAGTCCTCCTCAACATGCAGCGCTGTTGTCCAGACAGGCACTGCTGTTTTCTGTAAGAAAAAAGCTGATGCCCCTGTAGGGAATGGTCAGTCAAGCCATAGATGGAGTAATTAAATTTTGATTCTAAGTGAACGCGGAACCTCACGCCGGTTTGAAGGGGTACCCTGTTGATTTGCACTATTGAGAATGCTAACGTTGTGCAGAATTGATGCCTTAGCTGTTTTGCTCCCCAACGTTTAGGTTAATAAGCTTTCTGACGTTGCAAGTTAAGCTCAACCAAAACCAAAAACGCTGTGAGAAGTGGGCAGTATGACAGGCCCTGTAGGTTAGTTTTGTCTCCCCTGCTTAGCGCTCAGCAGAAGAGGTGTCGTAAGCACAGCAGTGACAGTACAAACCCACCCCTGGATTTTATTGGGCTAGAACCTTCGCTTAATTTCTGGTTTTAAAGCGTTACCTTTCCTCGCGCAGACTGACCAAGAGCTCTTGGACTCTGATTGGTGTGTTCTGTCAACCCGTAGGCTAGATGAATCACTGTCCAGTTGCCCGGAACGTCATTCGTTAGGTCATACGCTCACACAGATACCCGTGTTGTGCATAAATCTCAGTTTCACCGTTCTCAACGGCGTTGTCCTGCCATTCGTCCAACCTTGTACAGAGGGTTTTTCACTATGTGCCTAGCTTCGGTGTCCATTCAGCTGAAACCAGTTACAAAAAGGTGCATGAAGAGAACCAGATAGAAATGAGAAGTCTATGTAGAGATGACTATTTTATATGACATGGCCCAATCCTGTATTTATTTCCCCCCTTTTCTGAAGTATTTATAAAGACCTAGTTGAAGACGGCTGTATTTTTTGTTAAACTCTGGAGTAGAATTGTGCCTTTTTGTCTGTCTGTGAATAAATGCTGTACATTTTTGCAGTATCCTGGCCAGCAGTGTTCTAGCCTCTGCAGCAGTTGTTTTGCTTGGGTTTTCACACAAACGCTGGGATCGATCTGAACGGCGTTCACGGTGAAGACAAGATTGAGCGTGGATCGTGACAGGTATCAACAGGCACACTGCGGTTGCAAGGTCTACTTACTTAGTCAGGAATAGCACGGGCTTGTTGACAGCAACGGTGCCTGTCGAGCAGCGGGAAATGGCTCAGCTTTTATCCTTTAGATCCTCAGAGATGCTGATTAGCCTACAAAAGTTTAGGTTAAATGGTCAGCGATGGCCTTCCAGAGCCCACAGTGTGCGTTCATGTTCCACTGGAAGAGGAACACGAGCGTTCTCACCTGTAGCTGCTCTGCTAAGTACTACACTATGCACCTGCCCCCACAGCTGCCTGTGGTCCAGCAATGCTGACAGACAGCAGCTGCTGCCACAGCAGGATCTCTCGGAGACAAGGTGTGTGGAAACACGGAATGGCTTGGCACAGGGCACAGAGCAAGGCCTCTGTCTAGCAATAAATCTTGAAAAACAGCGATGGGTAAATAATTTGTCTCAGGTTTGTACTTGCATCGTACAGGTTCACTCTGTGGGCAACTGCGAGTGGCCCCCTGAGAAACATCTTCCAAGGAATTGAGATGAAAAGAAGAGTTACAAGCTCTTCAAGGTGTGAATAAAAGTCTGGAAGAGGTTCTGGCAGCTGCTCTATAGTGTTGCTGTCAGCAACCTTTCAGAAAGGCACTGGGGTTATCCGAGCACGACAGGGTCAGAGCTGAGAGCACTGCAAAGACCGCGAAGAAGTTTCTTGTATGCTGTGCTCGATCATTCAGTACGAGACCTCTGCCAGAAGGTGCAGGGCTCCCGGGAAGACCCAAAATGAAATCTGTACTCGCTTCAGAGACGTTTTGTCTCACCTGTAGAACAGACATTACCCCTCACCTCGGAACTCTGCCTAACTAAAGACTCGAGCACTAAGTTTTACCAATGGAACACAACTGTATCACGCTAGGGAAACTAAAACACTCGCAAACTGGTGTTGGGGTGGGAAGAGTGACAAGTGCTACGCAGAAACAACTGTTAAACACCAGACAGATGACTGAAACTGCTGCCTGATGTCACGAAACAATCCAGTATCGTGAGGGAAAGGGCAAAACCAGTAAGCATCCAGCGTTAATGGCCACAGCCAAGTGCCTTTCTTCTGTGAGTCCCCCTTGTGAGCAACACACCGGCAGCCTCCTCTGGATGCCAAATGGAAATGAAAGGTGGTGGTGTTAGGATGATGAGTTTAACTTGGCCACGTTCCCTTCTGCGGTTCAGACAGATGCATTCAGTCAAATTTTAGCTGCTCAGAGGATTAGGAAGGCATGAGGGAGATCTTTCTCTTTCCCATCATCTGCCGTAATTCCTCTGGTGCCCCTTACCTTTGCAATCTATTAGACGTTCACATCATCGTGGCAGTTCTGATTCTGGCAAGTAACCGCTGCACAAGAGCTACACCGCAAGTTGAAGCAAATATCCCTGTAATTACAGAGGACCCAAACAGGTGCCTGCCTGTGCCTCAAGGAACAAGAACGCAGAGAGCGCTCCTCAGAACCTTCTAATTACCTGCCACTTTCAGCCAGGTTTCACTTCACAGCTAGAGCCTCTCTTTAAGGAGTGAACGGGATTAATGGCTCGCACAAAATCTTCCAGGTGGTCTGTCATCACCTCGGCTCTGCATTATGCAAATGAAAATAAGGTGCTTGGTACTCAGCTCCCCCTGCGTCATGTACTCCGTTGATTGATGGCAGTCTCCCCACCAACAGGCAGCTGAAGCTGCTGGACAACGTATCCTTGTTGCTTTGAAAAATCTTTGAAGCCTTTCAGCAAGAGCGGCGCTTGCAGTGGGCGCAGGCGTACATCAAACAGAGGCGGTGTGTGCAAGCGGAGGAAACAGTGAATTCCTCTGCGGTCAGCAGAGGTTTTTCTTGAGGTTGCATCCATCTTGCAGGCTGCAGCGGAACAGCCGGAGTTTTGGGAGGTGGCGGCACAAACTCTTCCCTGTGGTGATCAACCCAGGTCTGTCCTCTAATACGCCAATGTGGTGAAGGTGACTGTGACACGCTCACGGGTTTGTTAGTCCCTAACAAGAGCTTTAAGCAACACTGCGTGAGCGTTATCCATCAACTGAACTGGACGTTGCTAACCAGTATGACACTCTTCCTGTCTAAGAGGAAGGGCAAGCAATTCTGTCACTAGGTGCAAGACGGGAGTACCTCAAAAATGAGTCGATACCTATCCAGTGTTGGTAATGTAGGCAGAAAGAGAAACTAGGGTGCAGCTCTCATTTTAGAGTGAAGAAGTTACCCAACTATTGAAGAAAAATATGCAGGCAGGAGGGTTTCCACATCCTGGCACCTGTGGAATTCAGCCACGCTATTTCAAAATGTGTAAGAGCTGGATGGCCTGGCGACTTCAGCTTTGTGCAAACAGAACAGGGAAGTGCAGTTCCCAGACACACGTACCGAGCGAGCAGATCACCAGAGAAGCAAGGAATGGCTGTAAAATAATAACTGGAAAGAAGAAAAAAGCATACCTGAAGCCTGCGATCCTTAGAAATGAGCTGTATGAGTAACCAGAGCCGCATCTGACTTACTACCTGGTGCCCAGGGGCATCAGTACAAACTGAACTGATTTCTTAAAAGAGCAAGGCAACGGAGGCATTTTGCAGCTCAAACACCTACTACAAACCCAGCAGCTATGTGACACTCATGATTGCTGTCATTTGTAATTAGTGTCTTACTTCACCTCATAAAAGAGCTTCACAGTGTTCCCAGGGTACAGTGCTACAAAGAGAAGGTAGCGGCACCGACTGTATGTGAGCAGAGCTGTTCGTGATACTCAGTGTAACGGTGTCTGTTCCTTGGACACCATCTCATCCAAGCTGGAGCTGGTAATTTTTAGACCGAAATGGAGCAACAGCCACAGCACAGACTCAGATCATTTCATGTGCTACATTCAAGGACTTTAATGATGTCACTTCTCAGTCAGCTCCACATGGTTACTCTGCACACCGCTACCGTGTCCATCCTTACCTGAGTCAACCAAAATGTTTTAAGTTTTACAAGCACTGCTACACCTTTGACTTTAACATTCCACAGTCTCTCCAGCAGTCTCCTGAGCGCTGACGTGATGAGAACCAACAGTACCCGCGTTTAAATGCCTTCCAGATCCCTCAAGGAAGCGGCTTTTTTCTTCTGTGTAGTTACCAGGCTGAGCTGTAATTAAGCACAAGCAGGTATTTCCTTCCATAGTTTTTTGTATGATCAAAGTATCAGGAGCATTTCAACACTGAAGATGTCACGAAGGAGAAGCACGTGCATCGCTAAGTGGGAATCAGGGTTAACAGCAGAATTGACAGTGCACTCTAGAGGTGACTGCTGCTTTTGTCGTCTCTCAAATTCCTAACGATGCAAGATGATGAGAGGCACGATAGTAGAACACTTTAAAGACAGCAACACAGAATACAAACACTTTCAATGCAAACAGCTCCAATGGACACTCATCAGAACTGCTCAACACATTACGAGACATGTTCTCTCTGGCAGTGAGATTCATGCACCATCCCCAGCTTCCCCTCTTCCTGTGGCCTGGAAAACCCCAATTTTCATAATTTCCCCAATTCTCCCCAGTGCTTCCCGTTCTGTCTGCTCTGTTCTGTCTCGGACCCTGCAGGACTTGTGTCTGTCACACAAAGCTGACGATAACTGCCGTCTCCAGCCATCCTTGAGGATGAGGCCACTAATGAAAATTGCAGGAAGTTGACAGCTGCAGCGGTCTGCGTGACCCAGCAGAAGGTACTCAAGGTTGCAATTTGATGAACACTGAGTAGGTTGATACTGTCGGTTCTGTTCTGCAAGCCCTACACACCGTTTCCCTGGGCTCTCTGTGCAGTCACTCAATGAATTAGAGCAGCGGTTGTTATAAAGGCAGTGTTCAAATTACCAGTTGTTACAAGGGCAGTTCTCCAGCCATCAACTCCAGACTCACCCAAGATCAGTGGAGGAGTCAGCACGTTTGCTGTTTATCAGATGAAGCCATCGTTTGTGACTGCTGCAGGACGTTACACTGAGCTAAACCACACTGCTTCACGTAAAACAGGAGCTGCGGTTACTGCCAGAGGTTATTTTTCCCTCTTTGCCCAGTTGCTGCCATTTCTAAAGATGGCAGTGATCACACACCTTCACGCTGCTGTTTCAAAGCGTCTAAGTTTAACTTGCACTCTGATTTGTTTTCGTAAACTCTCTATCCTGTCCCTTCAGCATCCTGTCACAACGATGCTTGGGTATCATGGGGTTTTGTTGGTTTTGTACCTTTTGAGATGCTGTCGCTGCCCTCTGTTCTGCCTGGCTCAGTCGCCTTTGAAGCCTGTTGATGTATTCTCGATATTCCATCATTAATTTTTCATCCTGTGTAAGTGAAATATCACAAACGCAAAGGCCTCGTTACTGGATCCATACGCACTGCAGTGAAAAAGCTTCAAGCAAGAGCAACTATTTACCACTTACAGGAAGAATGAAGACTTACTGTTAACACATACAGAGCATTTTCAGCTCACGTGACTTCTTGCCAGACCAATGTGCAGAGGGAGCTTTGCTCATTCCCCCCATGCTAAAGCACGATGCGTAGCAGCTGGTATTTGAATCCAGGTAATGCAGTTCAAACAATCTTGCACTGCATTATAGCTCTACTCAAAGGGAAGAATCGCGGACTATACGTGAATGAGATGACAGACTTAATACTCGCTATCCTTGTCATCAAAGGGTCTGTATCAAGGCTTTCTCAACTACCCTTTACTTCAAGAAATCTGCTCTCCTTTAAATAATGCAGCATTACAAAAAAAACCCAGAAGAACTTCTCCTAGACGGACTTGGATGTTATCCTGGATTTATGAGGCTGGCGGGATAGCTGTTTTCTAAAGTGGCCATTAATTATTGAACAGTGCGCATTCCAAAACAACTCTGCTCTTAATCTTTAATGGACAGTGCTTTTATCTGTGCGCACAAAAGCACAAACAGTGCCAATTCCCCTGGACAGACAGCACGCTGACAATTTGGTCTCTCCACATACGCTGTGGTACCCCTAACCCTACACCCACTCCTGCTCAGAGGTACCTGTGCACAGAGAACTGTAAGTGACTTAGAAGCGTTTCCTCAATTGTCTAAAATGATGAGGTCAGGAACCTTGAAAGATCATCTCTCCTTCACCTTTTCTTGTAATTTGAGAGGAAGTTCATGTTGAACAGGGCAGCAGAAGCAATGGGGTTTCCCCGTTATGACTACTGTTGTCAGAAATCTGTACTGTTTCCCAGGCCAGCAGTGTAACTCGTCTAAAAAGGTTTCTGTTAAGATCCCAGCGTGCAGTGTCCTATCAGTTCTTATCTTACCTCAGTTATCTTTTCATTTGCTATTTCCAGCTGAGAAATGAGCTCCTGGCTACGAAGTTTTTGTTGACTCAGCTCGCTTCTGTGAATCAGAAGAAAAGATGCTGATTAACAGACTGCAGTGCATCAGTTCTGGGGATACAGTTGCACTGGTATTTCCTTGCATTGCAGGGGCTTTCTTTTAATTACAGCGTTGCTCTTAGAACATTGATTTCAAAGGACTACACAGCTAGCACCTGTCTCTATGAGTATGTAAAACTGTGACAGAGGAATGAGATGTATTTGTTACGGTTGGCATCTTTGGGTTGATGCTCAAAGGAAACAAACGGGTCTTGCCTTCTGTCTGCCGAACAGCCTCTTTGAGGAGCGAGCGGCTGAGGGAACTGGGGTTGTTTAGTCTAGAGAAGAGGTGGCTGAAAGGAGACCTTATTGCTCTCTGCAGTTACCTGAAAGGAGGTTGTAGCGAGGCTGATTTGGTCTCATCTCCCAAAATACTAATGGTAGAACGAGGGGAAATGGCCTCAAGCTGCATCATGGGAGGTTTAGATTGGATCTTAGGAAGAAGTTGTCTCCTGAGAGAGTGTTTGGGCACTGGAACAGGCTGCCCAGGGAGGTGGTGGTGTCCCCATCCCTGGAGGGGTTTAAAAAACGAGTAGCTAGAGCACTTGAGGCCATGGTCTAGGGGTTGGGGAGATGCTGGGATGAGGGCTGGACTTGGTGATCCTGGAGGTCCTTTTCCAGCCATGAGGATTCTGTGATTCTGTCATCACAAGCAACTGCAGAAAAGGGATGACCAAAGATGGAAAAATCTCACAATTGAAGCCCAAGATGCAGAACTAGAAGGGCTGCTCTAGCATCTGACCAGTCTCTACTGCACTAGCAACAGCCATCACAAAAAATGGTGTAAGCGAGATTCTTGACACCAGTTTCACCTGAGAAAGACTTTTCAAATCTATTGTCACTTTACCTTCCTCTCCTACACTGGAAATAAGATGACATGGAATCACCTTCATGAATATGTGTAGCACATTGGCAATGCTCAGGAAGGTGATACCTCAGCTCAAGGTGCTCTGCCTGTTACTGAAAGTGCGCCTTGATTCCTTCTTGATTCTTTCCGGGGGAATGGAGAACAGGAGATACCTGGTCACCTCATATCTCCACCCATGGTCTAGATGTCAGGGAGACGGTGGGATGAGGGCTGGACTTGGTGATCCTGGAGGGCCTTTCCAGCCATGAGGATTCTATGATTCAGTTTTTGTAAACTGGGTGGGTTTTTTTAATGAAAATGTCCACAACTCCTGCTGCACCTTTTCATGCCTACCTTTTCAAATAAGCTCCCTGGATTATTCAAACATTACTCCTTGCGATGTACAGACTGCTGGTGTTTAAGTGCAACTACGGTAGTAAAAAAGGCTTTGAAAGTAACGAAAACTCTGACAAGCCAGCTTTACTGCTCTGTCACTGAGAATGCCACCCGAAGAGAGCAGGTTTGTGATTTGAAAATTCTTAGCAAGGGAACACAACCTGTCCCCTGCACTGAGGGGTGGAATTAGCATTCTTAGCAGCACAGGCCACAAAGAGTTCCCACAGCTCATCTGCAGCTGTACACGCAGAAATCAGTTTTATCATCACGTATTTAAAGCAAACCAGTTTAACCTTGTAAGCAAAGCATAAGGGAACACGATGGCTCCTGAGCTAGAAAGTCGATTCCTTCTGATTGTTAACCCTCCCCCCCCACATGTGATAGGATTTTACCATTAAAATTGAGCAGTAACCCCAACTGCTGAATAATCAAATCAGTCCTTACTCCACACTGTCTTTGTTAAGTGAGAGGTAACAAAAGGTGAGCTTTTAGCATTTGGGCAGGCGGGAGATAAACCTGCCAGCTGTAGCAAGTGTGCTCTGCAGAACCCTCACATGACAAATAAGCATGTGCCAGCTGTTTTTTCGGTTCAGTTGGACTGTACCATGCTTCAGTTACTCTTAGTAATTACGAATTTTGTATAGTGCCAGTACCTGCAGCTGTCTCTCATCCTGTTCATTTTTTTTCTTTAATGAACATCTTTAAATAAGTAGCTACGGCTGCCAAACATTACAGACATGCAGCCAAGAACAATGTTTTAGAAATGGAGGGAACTTCCCCATCTCGAGATGCAGTTCGCTCCATCACCTGCACAGGATGCAGGGAGAAGGTGAAGGTGGTCCTGGCCAACACTTCATACACAGGCACCAAGAAAGACCATTCTTCAGAGGCTCATTCTTCTCAATTACAGAAAAGATAAATCTGAGAACTCCAAACCCTGTGTGCGGCTATGGATGAGTCAGGGACTAGCTAAACACACAAGTGTTTCACAGGCAGAAACTGGAACAAAGACACCCTAAATAGCTACAAACAGATGACTTAAGCTAAGCACAGTATTTAAATCTAAAACAAATATGGCAAGGATTCCCTTTGTGTAAGTACCGACAATTATAATTCAAATGAGTATTAAGAAAAAGGAAGGCATTCGGTATTGTTCAAATACAGTGGGTGTTGTTACAGGAAAGTTGCATCTTACAGCAGCAGATGGTTAAGATTATTTATTTACCAGTCTGTTCCTACTAAGTATTAAATTTTATTACTTTTTAAATGAGTGATGGTGTCCTTAAGCTCCTCAAATGCAGTTACATGGAAGTAACTTCTGAAGTACTACTACACCTACAACTGTTCCAACTGAGGCTAAGCCATACCGTACTGAGCAGCACCCCACATTGCTAACAGGCAAAAGGAGCAGTTACACCAAAGCTGAGAGAACTGTTAAGGTCCCATAAAGTTTGCAAGTTACTAACCTACCCTTTTCCTATCTGCAGTGCTGAACGCGTCCCCCACTGAAGGGTATCCTGTGGACAAGGCAGTCATCTGCCTGAGCATAACACTTTGAATCTTGTTCTGATCCCTGGGCCAACCAGAATCACGCGCAACACAAACTGGCCACCAGCGAGGACTCTGGTAAGGGTTTCTGTATAACCACTGGCTATCTGCAAAATTCCTTCTCGGTTTACCCCAACAGGTATCTGCATTCTCAGGATTAGAACAGAAAGATCTCCAGAAAACATTGACAGGCCAATTAGAAAGGATTATCCATCAATTAGTATTTGTACTATGGTGTCCTTATAAATTTACTTGTTTAGCCTGATTACCCTAAGTACAGACAGTCAAGGTGGGCTTTACAGGCTAAGTGAAGAATCTGCCCTGATTTTTTAACTCTGCACGCAGTCTTTCACTTTAATTCCATTTAGCAGGTGCTGGCAGAGCTAATTCCCCTGGCTTTGCTTAAATTCTGATGTCAGAGCTTTCTCTCCCACCCCTTCTTAATGTGTCCCGCATCCTGCTGTTGCTGAAGTTTGTTCCAATGTACAACCTCTCGAATAGCCCTTTGGTGCTGTTGATTCCACTTTGTTTCTCCTGTCATTTATTTCCCTCAGCTTCACTCTGAAGAATTACACAGCTTTACACACAACACTGTAAGGTGTGAAGAACAGGCCTAGCCATCCTCTTCCACCAAAATATGGCCACAGGAACCATTTTTCTAGATTATAGTACTGCAGTGAAAACAAGAGCCTTAACAACATCTGTACAGATTCCCCATTTCTTTCAAACAAAGGCAAATCTAACAAAAGCTGGAAGCACTCAGTACTGGGTTTTTGTTAAGGGAGATCACCAGAGTCCCTTGAAGCTCTAAACCTGTAGAACAGCAACAAATTGATTGCTCCTATCGTCAAACTGCACACAAATTTGTGGAGAAGTGACACTGAAGATCAAAGTAACTTCTAAAGCATGAAACCTAACTCCAGTTTGAGTATTTAGTTTACTTGAGCAGTGTTCCAGATACAGGAAAAGAACAAAAATCAAGCAAAAGAACAAGTGGCAGTTAATAAAGAACACATAACAGTTACTCACTGAGACTCAGAAGCAGGGTTTGTGTTCTAAAATAGCTTTAGATGCTATTTTCATAGAGTTTCTGTACTTCCCAGCTTACTCTTTTCCATTTAAACTCCCATAATGAACAAAAAAGAGGACTTTCTGCATCTCAGAATTTTGCTTCATTCTACTGATTAATTATTCCCGGTCAGAACCAACTTGGCAGTTCCATCCCAGCGCCCAGCAGAGATACAACTGTGACAGTGTGAGCATGCAGATACACAGCAAGTAATCCAAACCAGTTATCGATACACATTTCCAGCTCAAAAGCCACATCTATTCTTTAGGTGTTGAGGTGGATTGACCCTGCTAACGGCTAAGCCTCTACCCAGTTTCTTGTTAACTCCCTGCTATATGAAAAGGGGAGAGAGGAAGCGAACAGGTGTGAAAATGCATGAGTCAAGAAAAAGTTCAGTAAGTGGAGGGAAAAACCACAGCAACAAGTAATGTGAAAGCAGGTCTCATCACCAGCAGGGCAGTGACCAGCCAGTACTCAAACAGCAGCTACTCTAGAAGAATTTCCACTCAGTTGTATAACATCACACAGTATGGGCTGTCCCTAGAGTCAGCTGTCAGCTGCATCAGATGGGCTGCTCCCAAACTTCTTGCTCGCTCCCAGGCTGCTCTATGGAGTGGAGAAGGGGCCACAGCAAAGGCCCTGCTGTGCTGCTCAGCATCAGCTTAAACATGGATGTTACCAACTTTACTTTGGCCCTAAGTGTAAAACACAGCACCATGCCAGCTGCTACAAAGAAAATTGACTCCATCCCAGCAAAACCCCATACAGGGCTTTTAAGAAGCATAAAACAGACCTTAGCGTAAAATATAAAATCCCCTCAAACCTAACCTGAGGGTGATTGTTTTGGGGTTTATAAACACGTGTAAACAGAAGCAAATTCGTTCATTTGCATAACTTCTATAACTGTTGGTATTTGCTGCCTTCAGCTCCCATCTGTCAATGCCATTAGAACTCCGAGCACAGCTAACACTGCTGCAATCAAAGGTCACAACAGCTTCGTTTCACAGTCTGCCAGAGTGGCCATTTTGCAGGAAGAAAGAGAAAATAAAGACTATTTATGAGCTGTTAGTCCGGCTGCCAGGGGCAGGGGTTGTATTTGGAACGATGACCTGTGTTGCACGAAGCACTGACCTTCTTAGTTACCGTCAAGATTGGCTCCTGGCACAAGTTGATTGAAGAAAAATGCATTCCTCCTAGCCTTCTTGCAAGGTGAAGGTGAGGTCTATTAGCAATAAATCCTTCTAAGATGCTTAGAAGGAAGAAAACTCTTTGGATAAATGAAGTCTGCAATGTATTTTTATGAATAAAATAGGGGCATTCAGCCTTTGAGAATTCAATGCATTGCTTACTCTTTCAACACTGTGTTTTAATTCCAAGCTGTTTTATTGGCAACGATTATGCTTGACTTGAACTGACACCCAAATGTCTAAGAAAGGAACCTAAAACCATCAATTTATCAACATTTTTATCTGCAGGTTTTTCCCTGATCTATCAGATTCTCCTATTATTTAAAAAAATCCCCTCTCTGCTGCTAGAGGTCACACAATTTACTTTTCCTTCTTTGTTTGGAATTGAAAATCACCTAAGGGTCACTGATGTTTGCTTCTTAAAAGTATTTATATAATGCTTCCTGTATGCAGAGAGATTACACCTCGCAAACACAACTCTGCAGGTTTATAAGACAAGTGAGCAGCGAAGAATATGGAAAAGTTAGCAGCTGCTGCTGGGAAGTTGGTAAAAGAGCTGAAATCCTTCAGATACCTTCACATGGAAAATGCAAGTAATGAGTATAGAACTGAAAAACGCCAACAGATCATGAATTTAAGGCAAAGGAATGGGAAACACCTATACTAACAAACAAGGCTCCGACTCAGTGCTCATGAGGGCTGCAGCAACAGTAAACTTCTGGTGAAATGCAGTATAAAACACTTCTCTGTGAGCTCCTGCCCCGGCCTGCATGGACATGATTTGGTTAGGAAGTTTGTAACTTCCTGAAAAACGCTCGCCTATAAAGCACACGGCTATGCTGGAAAGAGTCATCATTCTTATTAAAAGCTGAAATTCTGCTACATGCCACCAGCACAATCTCTGTATTTTCCATACATACGCTTACATGAATCCAGTACATCCAACAGTCACTTCATGAAGCGCCAAGGAATGTCTCAGATTGCCCACAAAATATAACCATGCTATGCTGCTAAACTTGGAGCACTCTGTTTAAATCTAGAAAGGGTCTGTTGGTGTTTTCTACCAAGTTCATAGCCTTGTTGACCCATCGAGACAAGGTAAAGCTGCTAAGGAAGATACTGCATTTTCTTTACTAGCTCAAAGCTGAACTTTCCCTCTCAAAGCCATATAAACTAAAAAATGTCCATTTACAGGAGAGCCTGGTGAAGCTCAGCCATTCACTTGGACTCTGCTGTAAGGCCTGGCAATATCATTTCCTGCACTAGCCTCAGGAGGACTTTCAAACAGAGCCTTTTATTCAGGAGATGCTGCTTACCCAATATCAGGCTATTATTTAGTGGTCTGGCTGAGTCGGCATTGAATAACTACTACTGTGTAGCTTGGGAGAAAATTTTCATAGCAACTGCATTCCGCAGTGTGCAGGGAGGTATCTGGAAGTGCATGTCACATGAAAAAGAAGCTGGGTTTAAATTTTATAGATAATACTTACAGGTTCTGTTACAGCCGCTTGTCACTGTAATATCAGAGTAGCACTGCATGGGTTTAATTTTTAAATTCCTTCTGTCAGTTTAAATTACAGCCTTCTAGCAGAGAACAAACTTGTTTCTAGTGCCAGTTTCCTTGTTAGGAAGAGTAAATGTCTAATAAGGACTCCTGCTTCTAGCTCAAACAGTGTGTAAAATTATCACAGAGGAAAACATCTTTAAAAGTAGCAGACTTTGCTTTCAGTCTTGCACCAAAATATCTGCTGAAGTCACAGAGAATCCTGTGGGTTTAGTGTAATTTATAACATTTTGCATGAGATGAACATTTTTTCTCTTCTGCTCCTCGGGCAGTGAGTATTCTGTGACACGAGATGTTAAATTACTGCAGGAGTTTTCCAGATGATGCCACATAGGCAGTCTCTCACAGAAACAGCACTTTGCTGCAGATAAATAACATCTAAAGCTTTGGGTCTGCTGTAACATTTAAACACTTAACATCAAAGCAGTTCTGGAAGTCAGCAGTTTCCCCCCCCCTCCCTTGATTGGAGTTTGCTGAACTACATTCAGGATCTGGTAATGAACCTGGACGCTCAACTGTGAGAGTTTTTCTAGTTCCATTTACAGAGGTGCAGCGTATTTCAAGGGAAAATGAAACCAGACTGTGTTTGGGCAGGTAAGGTACACAACCCCCAACTGCTTACATAGAGATAAAAATGAGCAGAGTGATCAGGTAGGACTCAGTTTTTCCAGAAAAAAAATTTGCAGGGAAAAGCAATACTAGAAAGGAAAGTATGGATGCACTAAGCACAGATCAGTTCACTCAGACTTTAACACTGTGCAGTGTGTCCACACACAGAAAAGGAAAATCAAGGAGAATGTAGATGCTGTATCTGCTTATTCTTAACATTGTTTTAAACTGATATTAACATCCAGGTAAAAGCAAATGCTACCTAAGGTAGCATGCATTTCAAACAAAGATAGGCTTGGAGAACTGAATTCTGGAGTAACTTCTAAGTAGCTAATTGGTCACTGGGATACTTCTTTACTCACCGTTTTTCCAGTAACACCACTGTCTTCTCTGAGCCATTTCATGTCTGTCTCTATATGGGCTCACAGGCACCATGGGTGCTTGTATCCCACAGAATCTAGGAATGATATTCAGTCTGTACCTGCCTGCAGTCTGAGATGCCCTTGTTGCTATGCCCTTTCAAGACTGAAAAGGTTCTGTGCTGGGAATACTCATATCAGCCAGTTACCTGGCAACCCGTGTGAATTAAGAGAAAAGTAAAGTTTATATCATATTTTGGCTTAGGGTAATCACACAGCTCATTTGTATTCCATTTATCACAGTAACTGCTTGGAAGGGAACGCTAGATGTGCATCGCAATATGTTTTTTCCAGCTTATTTTAGAGATACAGAGACTCACTCCACTATTTGCTTTATGGTGACTGTTCTGAATAAATATAGAGGTTTTCATAGTCCAAAGCTAGAATTCTCTACATTGAGTGTGTTGAATCTTGAAAGAGAAAACTAAAACTAATAGAATCCGTTTACATTTTGTCAAATTAACACGCAACAGTAAGATGCAAAATTTTCACTCCAGTGCTAACTTCACAAAGAGGATCAAAAGTTCTCTTTAGAACTTTCTTTCTGGTTTTGCTAGAATTACATCATCTAGTGCAGACTGTTTGCTGTTTGTGTTTTTTCACCACAGGTCTGCTGCCATATACCAAACAGCGACTAAAACTCAGCTTCCAAGAGAGGGACAGAATTGCACATACTTTAGCTTACTGAGCCTGGCTTCTGTAGTTTCAGTAAGATGTTTCGTTTCTTCTTTCCAGCGATTTGTTGCTTTTTGCTGAGCTACTAGCAGACGTCTGAGTTCAGCAGTAGACTTCTGAGTGGTGTCTTCCATCTCCTTAAGTCGAGCCTCATACCCATTCTCTTTCACGGCATGCTCCTGCTCCATTGTGCTTATCTAGACAAAACACAAATCAGGCACAGTCAAGTCTCTCACGTTTTACTTCTTTTTTTACAACACTCGAGTTAACTTTATAAACGTTTGTTGAGAGCATGTAACATACAATAATTAAACTTGTAATGATATGCTCGGAGATGCATGTTCCCAAAGCCAATTTAAGCTAGTAGTACAACTGACAATAAAGGATAATGAGCTGTGTATGCTTATTTTTGTAAATAATCCTTATCCTTCTCCCTTGTGTTTTCTCCACAGAAACAGATTCTTTTTTCTACAGCTAAAACGTATTACGAGTTTCTTAACTGCATCTAAATTCCTTTGTACATGAGAGGAGAATGAAAGCAAGCGATAAATCTTATCTGTGGCTGTAATGGAAGCCTGCCTGATTGAAAGTGAGACAAAGATCTGGTTTATGCTACCAATGCCTCACGACTCTGATCCTTTGTTTTCAGTCTGTGATTGACCAAAGGGTTCTAGAGACGGGAAAAGATTCCCTCTTTAATTTGACTGCTTCTTTTGTCTTGTGGTGCAAAGCAGAAACCAGGCTTGAGATGGTAACTCATAACACTGCTTACTGAGGTGTTCATCACTGCGGTTATCTTTACACTCCTGGAGTTAAGAGCAGAGACAGCTTTAGATGTTTGGATAGCACATCAAGGGTCAAAGTTGTTACTCCCTCCAGAAACCTAAGGTACTGTGAGCCTGCTGAGGTTACTAACAGTTGATGATCCCACCTGCAGCATGTTCAGGTGCTTTTCATTGAGAACGTTCAAAACCAACACCATCCTTTGTTATCTTGTTTACAACAGTTCATCTAGAAAAAGACTCTTTGTCTCCAAAAGACAGACCCAGCAGTTGACAAGCACACTGTTACATTGTACCATACCTTTATTTTAGCTTTCTGTTGAGCTTCTGTGGCCAGTTTTCTCAATACCTCCACTTCTTTTTGCAATTGTTCATTCTCTTGCTGAAGTTTCAGTCTTTGATCACTGACAAAGGCACTCTTTTCTCTTTCTGAATCCAGAATGCTTTGCAATTTACAGATAGCCTCCTGGCAACGAGATTTCTCTTCCTCAGAGCTGAAAGAGAAGTGTCTTATCAGAACTCAAGAGTTCACCAACTACCATACTGGAGGAAAAATAGTAATAAAATTGTGACAGATCTTTGGTCTGATCCAATGCAGCTGGTTCTTTGTTTCTTCCTGTTTAATGGGTTCAAGAGCTAAAACTATGCAAAAGTCAGCAAATAATTGTATTGTGATGAAAAAATTAATCCCAGGGATCTCTGAAAGCGATAAACAGAAGATTTTTGTTTTTATAACATTTCCAGGTTGCCAACAGATGATTGCTCTGGGGATGTGACAGAAACCAGGACAGAATGGAGCTTCTAGAAAATCTTACATTTCCTATGCTGAAATCAAATATCCAGCCTAAAAATCTGTATCATACTGTACTTCTCATCCCTGTATTGTTAGAATTGCAATAATATCTCTTGTCTCAAACACAGACCCAGGATTCATTGTGCTATGCAAACACAGTCTTCTGCGTGCACAACTGATACCACACCGCAGATGATTTCACAAAGCAATAAATTCTGCCTGCAAATTTCACAGACTGACTTCTCCTAATAATATTTGTAAAGGAATTTAGTAAATTAAAATAGTATTTTCAAAGGCAGTAAGATTCCAAAAAATGAAAACAGAAGTATTTCATTTCATCAAACAACTGGTTTCAACTCTCATCCTGTAAAGAAATTCTTGCATTTCCTTTAATTCGTTTATAGTGGTTAATGATTGTCCTTGCTTCTGGTTAATAAGATGTGACAACAACCTGATACACAATCAGCAATTTAAATAGTCAGGAATAGATTCTATTGTCTTTCATTCTCATGTCTGTAACATCCATCACTTACTTCATTTCCAGTTGCTTCAGTTTATTCTGTGTGGTCTGCAGACTTATCTGAAGGTCACTTTTAGTAGTTTCTGCAAGTAAATACTTCTGATGCAGTTGCTCTAGTTTTCTGTTGTCAGATTCATGTCCTCTGTCTTCTCTGTAAATCTGAATAGACTTACATGTAAGATCATCTTTTCCTTTCACTGCTGACTGGCAGTGAAGTACTGACAAAAAGGCTACTTATTCCTCCCTGCATCCTGTGTGCCAGAGATTTAAAACAAAACCTAATTTCTATCACTGTTGCTGCTCTTTGAGACAAAAAGAGTTTTCAAAGATCTGTCATTCATTGAGTTTGCTCTCTATCGAGCTCAAGTCTAACTGGAATATATACCAATTCTTTTGGACTACGTCCAACGTCTTTCCTTTTACTTGTACAGTTTTCAAAGAACCCTCTTTCTCAGGTCAGTGTTACAGCTTCAAAACACTTTCCAGATTAAAAAAAATAAAAATCAATATAGCTTCTCCTTCTGCGATCTTAAAGGTAATGTAAAATGCAATCGCCTTACCTTTTCGAGTTCTTCTTCCAGTGCTCGTTTTTCTCTAATGGTTCTTTCAATTTGTTCCTGTTTTTGTCCACATTCCTGTTTTAAAATAGAATTTTAAAGTAAGTCTAACTAAAATAACTAAAAAATAAAATTTCCAGTAATTCCCAAAACCAAAAGCCAGTCGTTGTAGATGCAATTCTTGCTGCTGGTATCTATACATTGGATCAAGTGCTCCAGCGAATTACTTTCTCTATAGAATCAGCCTCCTTCACTACGCAGACTGTGACCATTAAAATGAAACCTGTTCTATTTATTAGAACATCATCCAATACTAGGTGGGTAAGCACCTACTTTTGGTCTCCCAAATCGTTTGTTACATATTCCTGCTTCATTCAAGCAAATGGTGATTGTGATGAACTCTCTCTTAGCACACTTTATCAGCTTTCATATACACCATTTCTACATCTCTTAACTATCGCTTAACATTCCTACTTAGCCTGTCATGCTTTATTTATCCCTGAAAGGAAAAGGGATATGCCATCACAAGGGAAGTAGTTTCCAGATGACAAGATGATTGTGGACTATTGTAAGAATACACAAAAGTCAGGGATTGATTAAGCTTAAGCAAAGAAATGCACGGATTTGCAGAACTGTGTTATTTCTTGCAGCCAGGCAAGCTGTCAGTAGAAGCAAGGAGGACTGTGTATACATAATGCCAACCTGTACATTGAAAATGAAGTTTCACAGCAAATATCCTTTACCTCTAAACAGGAATCTCTGCACTGACTGTTAAGACACTGCACACAGTAACATGAACGACACTGTATGCCACAGTAATGCCTGGAGACATACTAAAACACTTCTACATCAATGTAGTAATTTACTTGATCAACAAAAAATACAAGTCTCAAATGTTTTGCTATCAAAAATGCTTCTAATAGATAACATCCTACCATCTGAAGAGCTGAGAGTTCTTCTGTTAGTCGAGAAACCTGCACGTTGTATTGCTTCTTTGCAGCGTCTACCTGTGATCAAAAACAGAGAAATGGGAAAAACTTCATCCTATGAATGGTTTTTCCATCCCGTTTATATACGTATAGTCTGCATGTGACATGTTTGTACAAATACAAACGTATCTAGAACTGCAGTAGCTGACAAATCTGACTACGCGAATTCTAGATGATTGTTTATTATCAGTCCGTATTGCCTTAACTGGAGGCATTAATGAAATACAGAAAGGAAGAAATTGTAATGTGGCCTTAGAAAATTTCCTGAGAGCATCAGGAAAGCTGCTTGTCACGAGATGCTTGCAATTTGTGTAATACGTTTTTAGATCGTGTAACACAGCATTTGCTGATACCTGGAGAAACAGGGCAATGCAGAGTTTAACATTTACATTTTTTATGCTTTTGATAGATTTGCTTTTACTGGGATAATATCAAAATAACTAGGGCATTTCTGAACAGCTAAAGAGTATTTATTAAATCACTGCTCCAACTGGAGAGGTTATCCTAGCTGCAATTCAGTGCTCACAATTTCTGTGACTTTTTCCAGTAACAACTAAACAGAAGATGCAAACCACCTTTATCCTCATTTTAAAGGCAGCAGGTTCCTGAAACCCCTTGAAATGAAAATATTGGAAAGAAATTTAAAAATCCTTTCATGCCTACCGAGAAGACAGTGAAAAGCTGCAAATTCCATTACACTGTAGAAAACCTAAAAATGAGATAATTGCTTTACACTGCTGTCCGCTTGCAACACAAGACATTGCCAACCCGTGCCTGTAACAAGCGTTTATTTCCTCCGGAGTTTGCCTTAAAATAAAGCAAATCTCTTTGACATGACAATAATTACTGAGAACCACCAGGTAGCTTAGGCTGCATTTTAACTGCACAGGGGACACATTGTAGAGAAAATTAATTTTGCGGTAAGTCTTTTATCAGAAGAGCTTACATTTTGTTAGCTTCTCACAGCAGCAATTACAAGAGTCAGAAAGAGGCTGCAACATGTCTTTTAGTCATTTCTCTACCTAAATCTGGTTTGTGATAATGAGCTTTTCACTATTAGTTCTACTCGTTAGAAGAGTCTTACTTGCCTGAATAGGGATTTTTAAGTACTGAGATGCCAGGAAAACATCACAACGTGACTTTCAACAGGTCCTGTCATCTGCACCTTCATTACAAGTGCTCACCAGCAACTTCCAAGATGAGGCCACGTATCATAAATTAATACACTGATAGCAATACAATGATAGAGCTTGTGCTGACGAGCTACGACACAGAATCTCTGACCCAGAAGTGCCATTATTGACATCTTCACAGCTCAGCCTTTTCTAAACCAGAGTCTGCATACACATCAACACCTTTGGTTCTTGAAAGATTTAAGAACAGCATTTAGTTTGGAAGACTGTGTGTCTAGATAACAAATCTGAAGAGTACAGCAGTGTCAGCATGCTGACTTGATACCTGCTTCATCAAAACACTTGTAAGAAAACCGCTCATGATGACTGCGCAGCATCAATAGCTTTTCAAGCTGAGGAAACCCAAAAATCTCCCCATTCTTTCTGAATATCATAACTTACTGCCTTTCTGATTCTTGCAGCAGAATCTTCTGCAAGTTGAGCCATTTCATCTTTCATTGTTTTGATCTCCTCTTTCTTTTGCTTCTCCCCAAAGAGTGCCTAGACAAAAATAACAACTTGAAGTACTACTGGTAATATTTCAGTGGTGACACAGTATCCAACACGGAGATAAGAAACCACACACAATCACTGTTCAAAAGACCTTCTTCCCTTTTTACTTCAGAGTAGCTGATACTGGGACCCAACAAGAAAACAAGAGCAGCAAGGATATTTTTCACTAAATGCACACTCTTGTAAATCAGAACCACACAGTTAGTGTCAGTAGATCCTTTTTTCTGTTGAGATTGATTATTGGGACCTCTGGATTTAGGCTGGGCATGGAATTACACAGAAGCAAGCACAGGAACTCAGGCCAAAAGGCAAGGCAGCTCCCCAGTGCTCTCACCTGGGGCAGGATCTGTAATAAAAATTTCAACAGCGATGCACAGGAAGTTCTGTGTTAGGAAAGTAAATACCTGTATACACACACATACTTCTGTACTCAGCTAGGCATGTTATGTTTGCTGTACTAAATTATCTCACATAAAATTAAAAGTGGAGGAATACAAATTTGTAAGCCATCCCTTTGGTGGTGGGAGAAACAGCTCTTTGGCATTAACACAACAAGAAGAATTACAGAAAAAGGTGCAGCAAGGAACCCTTCCTCTGGAGGATGCAGAAAGCTACTGATGTTAAAGTATAATAGGAGATGCTGGTCTGAAAAGAATATGGAATATAGGATTCATGATGGGCGAGATGAAAATTCACAGGTGGCACAGAGAGAACATGTAGATGCATAAAGGGAGAAAGACACAGAAGCATCCCTAATGGATGGTATAAATACATCCTGTAGGTTACTCGCTTCAGGCAGTAACATGCCGCTTCATCAGTCACAGTCTTTTACAGCTCCTGCTCAACTCAACTTTGTATTTTATTTCTCAAGCTACTCTTTAAAATTCTTCTGATGTCCTTGTGTAGCCTTAGCTTGTGTGCTTTATCATGGTAATGTACTAGAAGCAGCATTTTAGGACAGTCTGTTACACTCACCACTGATCTCTCACACAGCCAGGAGACACCCCTATGGCCATGGTTTTAAGGCACAGTTGACTGATTATGTGTATTATGCTGCATTTTTTAACCCTTTGCATTAACACACTTCCCAGTTTAAAAATTTAGGATGTTATAGCCAGAGCAGCAAATGAACAAGTGCCTGCAAATTCCAGTTGATTCCTACTACAGCATTACAGAATCACAAAACTGTTGAGGCTGGAAAAGCCCTCTGAGATCATTCAGCCCAGCCCATGACCTAGCATCACATCTGCCAAATCAGGGCACCAAGGCCACATCCAATCTTTCCTTCTACACTTCCAGGGATGATGACTCCACCACTGCCCTGGGCAGTCCATTCCAGTGTCTAATCACCCTTTCCCTGAGGAAGGGCTTCCTAACATCCAACCTAACCCTCCCCTGGCAACGTCAAGCCCTGCCCTCTCACCCTGTCCCTAGGTGCCTGGGAGAAGAGCTCAACCCCCACCTGTCTAACACTTCCCTTCAGGCAGTTGCAGGCTAAACAACCTAAACCGTTGTTTATAACAAACCACTTACTTATCTGTAACTGTGTGGTTACTGTCTTAGTGACAATTTACATCACAATAATTTACTAGGCCACTTCCTTCTATCGTCTTCATTCACAGCAAGTAGTATGGGTACAGTACTATCCCTTGGATCACCCTTATCCAGGCACTCACATGATTTGAAGTTTATACTGCCTGACAAGCATGAGCAATGTGTGGTCATAGCACCGTTTGCTGTCTTACACATTAGGAATTTCAGTACAAGAGGAACAGAAGCTGTGCTGTGTAGGCATGTGTGCCTGTAAGAATACACAGTCAGGCGCTGCTCGACAAGCAAGCGAAGTATTCTAAGAAATGCCTTCATTCATTGCCTTACCTGACTTTTTTGTAGGTTAGCTTCTTCTAAAAGTTCTATGCAGTCTTGGACTTTTGCAACAGCATCATTCTTTTCCTTTTCTAGATGAGCACACTTTGTCTGAAGCTCTCCAATTTGTTTCTCCAGGGCTGTTCTTTCTGTTCTCAGCTGTTCAGCATCTTGGACAGTAACATGTAATCTACAAGACAGCAACGATTTTATTCATTTAACAGTAAGATGCTTAATTAAGATACCGCTTCTTTCATACTCACCCAACATGAAGTATTTATTCACAGGTTGCCAAACCTGCATTCCTGGTTTTGTTTGGTTTTGGACACAGTCTCATATTCATCAAGTCACAGAAGAAAGAGTATTAAAGGAGTTAACTCAGATATCTAATCTCAGAAGATCCTTAGAAGAATGTTGCTATCCTGGGATACATCACTGAAAATGTTCTATATTAAAACAGAACAGAACAGCCCCAGAAGGAATAAAGTTTTCCTCTGTGGAGGAAACAGAATAATTGGATGTGGGCAATGAAGTTGCAGCTATACCATTAGAACAAGAAAACCACTAGTGATTTTACAGCAGCTTGGAAATTCTTACTGTTTAATTACGGTTGTCAGTACTGGTAGACGTAAGGAAGGCCAAGAGCCTCAGAGGTATCCTCACAAAAAATCTTAGAAAGCTCCACAAATTTCAGTAAAGCACAGGGTTCCAAATATCCATAGTGAGCACTTTGGCCACACTGGGGCTGCCTTTTCAAGCAGCCATACAAAGACAGACAAACACACAGTTTTTCTACACCAAAAACCTGCAGAAAACACTAAAACTCACTAACCACTGAAGATACTCTACAATAAACTTAAAAGCCTCTACAGTGCTCTGGCCAGTAGCCACACAAATCTGTGAAACTCCTCAAGACGATACTTGAGCACATAGTGACAAGGTCAGGTCCCTAGTGATTGTTTTACAGGGTCACTGAAGCCTGTTAACTGCAGGCTGTAACCAAGAATATGAACAGATATACAGTTACTTCAATAAGAAATCTATCAATTCTACAAATAACTTCTTCACTGTAAGGGTTACAGACAGTGGAATGGGCTTCCCAATGAGGTTGTGGAGTCTTCTTCTCTAGAGACTTCAAGACCTAGATTCTATGGTTCTATGGTGCTGCTTGAGCAGGGGGATTGTACTGAATGACCTCTAAAGGTCCCTTCCAACCCCTAATGATGTGTTTCTGTATCTGTGTCATTTGACTGATGTAAATAATTCAGCAACTAACTGTGATGCTTGAATCAGAATCACTCTGCTCAGCTAAGCATCACATCGTTGGAAAGTGAAGGGGAAAACAAAATTCCACAGAAAAGAACCTGTTTGCATCTTTGATCTTCCAGTAGATAACGCTGGATTTGAAGTTCTTAGCACATATTCTGACTTCTTTTGTAACTAGCTTTTATTGCAAGAGGTGTGATTTCACATTCTTAAATAATCTTTTTGTAAAGAGACTGCTGAACCAAGGCCACGAAACCAGATCTAATTTAATGTGGAAAGAAAAAAATCTGTATTCACCTCCAAACCAGTTTGTTTATGCAGACATTGGAACAAGAGTTGAGCAACTAGAAGTCATGCATTAGGATGAAAAATATATGCCGCATTTTTATCTCCATTACTGTCAACAAAATCCAGTAGTCTGTTTTATCATTTTAAATTAGGTTGCAGAATAGAGCAAATAAGATAGAGAGCAGCCAAGCATAAGGTACCTTTATATCAAGCAAACAGAATCACAAAACCTGGAGCTTGGTGACAACATTCTATCTCACTTGCAGTTACCCTGTTCCTGACACCCAGTAACTCATCTTTACCTTGTTTCTAATTGTTTTATACTGGACTGCATTTGCTGCAAGCGTTTGTCAGATGCTGTTTCTCTTTGCTGGGCAGACAGCACGTCTTCTTCCTAGAAAGAATAAATATATGCATTACCCAGACATCACCTGAGCTTCCCTAAGCAAAGTAACATACATTAAGATACAAGCTGGGGAACAAACTGCTGTTAATGTGACGTCAGAATTCACATAACTGATGATCCATCCAACTGCAACAAGGAATTACTCCTTTCTCTACAATACCTTTCTCTCCAACTGGCTTTGAAGCCTCTCAGTCAATTTGGTCATTTCATCAAGCTTGGTATTTGCCGTCTGCCCATCTATTTTGGCTTGCCTGTATAAAGAAAACAGTCTGTGAATTACACTTCAACTGTTATGAGGGAAAACGTGGTTCTGTTGCAACTTGGTTATTATAGCTGTGAAGTACTGTCAAATTTCATAACACTGTCCCGCAGAGCAGAAAAGGTTTCTCCTTCGTATTCTTCCTATGCAGCACAATGAGAGAGGAATACCAGATGTGCATTGCAGAGTTGTCCTGTGGAAATGACTTCTTAAGGACGGCTTATTAGGAGGGCCTATATGCTGATTAGATGGGAGGACTAGGCAATCAAAACCTTTGAGCGATTCAGTAAGTTAAACAGAATGTGGCCACAAATACTTAACAGGGGTACCTTTTTCAAAAGTTGCACTTTTTAAAGCAATCTGACTAGGAAATTAAAAATTAACTGCTTCTGAAGAACTTGGTCGATGTGCATTGCAATTTGAATAGGTTACACTACCTGGAACAGAAGCACCAGTTAATGAATCGGCCTTCCTCCTCAGCAGAAAAGCTTACTGGAATGATCAACTCTCCTACTGTTCTGACTCGGAAACAGAAACCCTATAGAGTCCTTCACCTGGGGTGTAACCCAATTACTCATGCTGCACGGCTATATTTACACACCAATGACTGAATGTATGATCCAGTCAGAAAACAACAGACATTAGGTAAGCTAATGTAAGCTGAGCAGTAACAGTCATGAAAGTACCTAGAAAATATTTAGTGCTTCTAAGAATCAACTTCGGGTGAAAATTTCTTACAGAAATGGTAATTTGGATTTCATGACTTAAAAGAGTGTAATATATCTGTATAGATATCTTAAGCAAAATATACATCATCCAAGCAACTCCACAGCAAATACTTTCAGCTTGCCTATTGGAAAAGCAAATTTTGTTTTCTTTAATAAGCAGAAACAAAGAGTAAAACGTTATTCCCAGACACATTTACAGGTCCAGACCTTTGGTTTTACTCCTCCTCAAACACACACCTTTCTTCTACAAAAAGTACTGATAAATTTAGAAAGATGCTGTTTCCTTAGAATATTTACAATGTGGTATAAAACCAACCCAAACTTCAAATGAGAAAAATAGAGAGGTCAGAAAACTCTGAACAGCTTAAGAAATAAAAGATGCATTTTAATGACCAAGTTCAAATTGAGATGAAGTTCAGAGGAGTGTATTTAACAGCCATCTCATTGATTATAAACATGCAGCTTTTATTCTTCACCGTGCAATACATCATTAATATAATCTTAGCAAGTTATCTCTGTAAAAGCTTTACGATTCTGAAGTGCAGATACAAGCCCTAGCAAAGCCAGAGATTTTAGTTTATATATTTTATCTACAGATCTTAAAAAATATTTAATTAGCATATAAATTGAAATATGTTTAATACTCGCAGCTAATCTCAGCAGCTCATATCACCAGAGAAGGCCATCTGAGCACTGCCTGTTAAGCAACCCCTCTCCAGAGACGAGCACTCGTAGTTAATTCAAGAGAACAGTAATGCAGTGAACCACATGATTAACTGTATAGAACAGAAACACTAAAGCACTAATAAATGTTTTAACAGAAATTGTAGCATGTAAATGAAGTCTGTGCAAACCACAATTCCCTGCAGAAATATATCCAGTATTACACTGTGTCTATGCAGGGCAGGCTGTGTCCCTTTAACAGCTAGCTTGGAGGTACATAAACAGTACACAAGAGTGCAGTGAGTTTACAATTGCAGGATGAGCAGCAAAAACTCAATTCTCAGACAGTTGTTTCAGAGTTTCTGCCCGAATGTCAATGTTTTATTTTGGGTAAGGGCAGCTTCTGATCTAAAGAGTAAAGGCTACTATCAGCCTGAAATAAAACTTCTTCTAGAAGAACTCTTTTTTTACCCAGATAACTTGGCAAAAACTTTGTCTCGCTGTCTCCCTTTAGGCACGCATACTGGAGGCAATGTATCAGGAGCATGTTTAGAGTGTTTTATGGCTACCTGTGTCAGGTTGTATATTTCACTATCTGTTAATCTGAACATATAAATGTGTTGTTACATTTTAGGTAATCTGAGCAATAGCAGAAGCTCCAAAATCACACTCTATTGAGTCTAGGACATACAAACCTAAGCTAAATAGAAATTCTCTATACGCAAGTTGTAGGGTTTTTTAAATCTACTTTTCCCTTCCAGAGTTGCTACTCAATCACCACAAACCAATGTAAATCCATTAAAATCATCCAAAAGGATTAAATGAAAAATCTCTGGATATGCTATGTAATCCTTGCAAACTCCATGTTAGAGAAACTGCTGAGACTACTGCAGTCATTTTTGAGAATCACTGCAGCCCTTAATTTAGTGCTGTATATCGCCACTGTCCTTAGCTTTGTGAGTACACCACCACACTGGCTTTAGGGCTACAAGAACTTTTAGCTGATCTGAGAGGAATGCAAGTGCAATCATGCTGTAGTTAAGATACAAAAAAATTCCCGAGAGCCTCTTTGCCCAAAACTGAGAACACTACACGAGTGACAAAGGTTGCTCATGATCATTATGAGCCACAGGAAGCAGTTAGGAAGACAACAGCCTGAAGGAAAACACATAAACCTGTGAATGTGGGTAACAGACCTTAGAGCTGCAGCTCAGCAGTGAAGCTGTCTTTGACCCTGCCAGAAGTGACCCCGTGAGCATTTCCATCTTGTTCCAAATCTAAGAGCAGCCACCTTAGCAGATCTTGGGAGTTGCAGCCTGACAGCCCAGGGTACAATGCAGTACAATAAGTAGGCACTAACACATGAGGTGGGTGGGTGGGAACTCAGGGGGTGCTTTCTCACCAGGGCACAAGCAGACTTACAGAAGCAGCACAAGTACAGATAAAGCTGGCAGCACCCACACCTCATACAGGGTGGGCGTGCAGAGCAGGGAACATGTGCTTTCCAAAAAGTGAATAGCTGTGCACACATGATTAATCCATGCTTCCCATGATAGTGAAATAGGTGCACACACCCTCTATTTATAAAACAGCAACAAATCAAAAACAGATGCATAGATTTCGGTATGTGCGAGTAAATGTTTTTTCACTCAGTTCCAGGGGCCTCTACCTTTTAATAGACCTTCTTCGTGAAGCAGGTAACAGTTCCCTTCTCCCCATGGCCACTGCCATACAGATGGTTGCACAGATCCTTGTGTGTAGGCAAGGCTGTAAATCTCAGTCTGGCCGTTGGGTTGCCATGCTGTCTTCTACATTATTTGATCAAAGTGGCATCAGTAAAGGATTTCATACATCACCAATGATCATGCCTAAGAGTCAGTTTCCTTTTTCAAAATGAAAAAAGGGAAATGATGATACTTGTGATTCTGACAAAAACACTCCAGTGGCTGCTCAAGCACAATCTGAATAATTTTAAGGTTTTTGGATTTTTTTAAAAATCAGAACCACTGAGAGTGTTAGAAATGCAGCAAACTGAATATTGATAGCATTTACTGAATGTCTTAAAATAGGTTTCGTTAATGCTAATTGCTTTCATACCCACTTATTACATGAGTCAATGTAAGCACATCAATGCAAAACCAAAGATTTATAAATGAGTGAGACACCAAAACAGTAATTCAGTACCAACACCATCTGCAAGGAAATTCCTAAACAGTAGGATAGGAAAATACTGATGTTTCCCTTTTAACAATGAAACAACAGCATGCACCAGCAAACTGCAAGTGATGATTACGTTTGGAAATACTTTATTTTATGGGATACCCTAAATGCCAATTGCTAAAACACCACAACAGTCCAACCACGTTAAATACTTTAATCACAGTGTCCAAGGAAATGACAGTAACTAAAATCAAAGGAAAAATTAGTAATGAAACTGACATCTCAGTACATTATACATTTTAAATTTATATACTTCAAAGTTTACTTTTAAGAACTTGTTTACAGCTTTAGGTAATGCTGTAAAAAAATAGATCACTGATTTATACTGAATTCATTTCCTTTTTACTGTCTGTGCACAAATCCAGCATTTACTGAAATAATACTTTAGTTTGACCTCAACCATCACTAATTAAGAGGGTTCACAGATCAACAGGCATTGAACAAACTTCAGCTGTAAATACAAGTAGTAATGAAATTGTGTTGCAGGTGTGTTTCTCATTTTCCTTTGGGTATAACGGAATTTATTTTTCAGGGATATAATGCTCCTCTTACCTCTAATTTCTGAAGAGCCTGGAGTTTAGAGCTCTCTATTGAGAAGCAGTGAATGGAAGTTTTATTTAAAAAACAGAATGCTCTACGTAGTTTCAAGTTTTAAATTTCAAAACTGTAATGAGTGATTGTGTAACTGGATTTTGAGCAAACGACATTCTAATTAAAATCTACCTTCAGACTCAGTTTTGTCCTGATACCGGTACTTTGCTCCTTTTAAATCAAAGCTCAAATCTAGGTAACTGCTGAACCTGACACCACTGAAGAGACACACATTTCTAACAAGTGGAAGAGGCATTAACTGAAACCATTATAACGATCACTATCAAGTCAGTCTGCAGTACAAACAAGATACAGCAGCAGGTTAGAAAATCTACAGAAAAGTAGCTGAACTTTTGTTAACTGCCCAGTCTATACCTTAGTTGTTTTCGTAGTCGCTGTAGTTCTGCATTCTGCTCCATTACAGTTTTCAGAAAATGTTGCTTGCTCTGCAAAAATAAGGAGGTATTTGTGAGACATTCCCTATTGTACTGAAAATGCTGTATTCTCGGAGTCCTTACAGAGCATTTCTACAGAACAGAATACCATACAAATAACCAATAAGGTCTGTTTAACACTGTGGCTCGTTTCCAAGTGCCAAGCTTTAGGTAGATTATTTTAGAAAGACAAATGCAGAGTGATGTTACTTAATCACCCCTTCTTTCCCTATATTTTCTAGTGTAAGAACTTCCTGGGAAGAGAACTGCAGACCTACCATCTGCATTCCTATCTAGCTGAGGTGTCTAGAATACTTTGTCATGGTGAGTACAGGAGCAGATCATATAATGCTGGAAAGAATTACTTTGTTTTAGAGAAAAGAAACAACAAGCAGATGCTTCTCCTTCATTTTTTTTATGCCAACCACAGTGCCAGACGTGTCGTTCTTCTTCAACTGGCTTCTTTTTTGAGAATAGCTTAGTTTTTGTTAAACTATTCATCTATCTATATCTCACACATACCTCATACCTTACGTTGAGATAGCAGAGATGACCACAACTGCACTGCCAGTACCCAAGACAAACACTAATCAAAAAAATCACACAGGACCCAGGCCCTGCAGAGAAGCTTTCAGTCTTTCACCTCCTTTCTTCTACAATATTAAAACCATCAGTCCTGGAAGTTCTAGGCTAAATCTTAAAGACCAAGAAGTCTCAGTCTAAAGGACATGGATGAAGCACAAGAAGATAATTATTGCTCAGAAAAATCCCCAAAAAGGTCAATGACAAAGACACCGAAACCAACAGTGCCAAACTAGGAGTTGATAAACACGCAGCAGTCAGCCCTCATAAAAGGTCATCAGTTAAATAATGTTTTCCTTGGTGAAGATGGTTTCAAATGTGTGACTGAAGTACACTCACCACATACTACAATTCTAAGCTTACTACTGACTTCTTGAGGACAGAGCTAACATCTCAACCATCCTGACCCAGGATCTGAGGTGAACATCACTATTCAATATTTGGTCACTAGAGACATTTTCAAATCTAAGTGGCACAATTTCTGTTTCAAGCAGGTACGTGTGAAGGTCTTTTTTCTTTTCTTACATACTTTGAGGCTCCAATTGGATAAAAATATAATATACTAGGTCACTGTGCAGAAGGTTTTACTTACCAGCTCTATTTTCTCATTGGCTGTATGCAGTTGCTGAGTCAAGTGTTGAAAGCTAGTCAGTTGTTCCTAAAAAGAGAATTCAGAGCTTCTTATAAACACTATAATCATACAGTGTATAATGATTCAAGTTTTGTAGTCCCCTGAAAGCATTTAAAAAAAATACTTATAGATGTTCCAAAAAATTAAATAAACCTTTGCAGATTTTCATCAGATTGGTTTTAGCTGTTGACCCAGTAATCTGGAAAATTAGATTTACTAATGAAGATAGTACCTGAGCCACACTCAGGTACAGACTGCCTCCTTCCAGCAGTCACACATGCTTTATATCAAAATAGGAATGCCCACAAGTAAAAAGAGCCACAACTCCCCTATGTATTATGTCCAACTCTTATAGTGATATCATCTCTCATCTTTGATGTCTGTCAATTCTAAATTTAGTTGGTCTAACCTATTTTTGATTACCACTCATAGCTATTTTCTGCTCCTCTATTAAAAGAAAAGCCTAAAATAAAGGAGTTTATTTAATGGAAAAGCCTTTTTCTTTGGAAGACTAGCAGCATTTAAGAATAAAAGGAAACCCAACCTCATTCTTGTTACAATGAGAATTCACTTGGTAAAGAAAAGTGGAATACGACAGTCTTAAACCCTTTAAAACCTCCAACAGTGCATTCAACCCATACAACTCAGTGCTTTCCCCAGGTTCCTGACCATGTATTTAGAATGAAGAACTTTTCAAGTTATGATGGTGCATTTAGCCAATGAATCAGCAACCAACTGTTATGGAAAATGGTAGAACTCCCCCAGTCCAGTTCAACTGCAGACAGATACAGATTTTCAATACAGTATAGAAGGACATTCCAAAATGAACAGAAATATAAATGAAATTACTTTCTGCCTTTGCCTTTCAGCCATGTGAATCTGTGTTTCAGTCAGGCGCTCCTGGTACTGCTGCTGGAGTTGATCATGCTCCTGTGATACAGTCTGCCAAAGCTCTATTGCTTGAACTTTTTCCTAAGTTACAGAATAGTGATTTGCATCAAATACTCCATTAAAGTATATTTATCTTCATCTGTCATTCTCTAAAAGAAGAGGCCTTAACACCTGCTTTGAAGAACTACATTTTCTATACTTTTCTATGTCCACATTACAGCTACACAGATAAAATACCAACTTCAAATGTGAAAATGTACAAGTATTTACTGTAGGCCTACAATTTAACTTCAACTTAATCATACGCATCAAGGCTGACAGCGCTGTAATAAGTGTGTCTTATTACAACAAAATCTGCTTATTTCAGATTTAAATATTATTTTCTCTATCTGACATATCTTGCCTCCTCGTATCACATCACAGTAGTTTTGATTAAAATTACATGCTACTACGAAAACTTGAATAAACTAATTCAGTAATTTCCTCATCAGGAATAGCCAATATAAGGACTGAGTCAACTAGGTAAAATGACAGGCACAAATTAGTATTTAAACTTCTTATATGAAACTATTTAGGTCTCTAAGTTGCAGCTGTAACCACTTGTTTCTTTAGTTACAGAAAGTCAAGAGGGCCTCAAAGGATGAAACTCTGAACAAATTAACTCTGAAATAAGAAATAAAACAGCTTCCCATAATCTGCCAAGGCATAAGAGAAATAAAACAGTGCAAACGTTTCATGGTGCATACTTGATTTATGAGTTTTATTTGTTCCTGAAGGTTTCTCACTATGTCTTCATCTGCGGACATATCAGCTCCTAAAGGCATGAAAGGAAGAGCCTCCAGTTGCTTCTCAAGAGCCTCTTTCAACTCTACATGCAGCCTAAAATTCAGAAAACTAAATTCAACAAAGTATTTCTCCAACAGAGAGGTTTTTAACAACTGAAGTATATTGTACCTTCAGTCTGTACACACTATTTACTTCTAAGTCACATTTAAAAATCTATTCTGTTCTAAAAGCACAGCAGACAGTCTGAAATAGTTTAATATGTAGATTTTTGAGAGATGTGGGTACATCTCTCAACCTAGTGCTGTAACCTATACAGTTGAACTCAGATAATTCTGAGTACAAGATCTTCAACTCTTAAACAGACGCAAAAGATTATGGTTGCAGAAAAAAGGTTTTAAAGATCTAGAAATCAAGAAAGACAACAGTAATAACAAGACATGCAATTAATTACCTTTCATTTTCCTTGGTGACTTGTTCTAATTGTAGCCTCATCTTGCGCATTTGTGCCTAATATAAAAACATGCTAAAGTAAGCAACCATTTCAGTGGCACAAACTTTGTTTAATTCTGTAAAGATGGACAATTTAATTCAGCATAATACAGCAAAGGAATGTGACTTAATTTCTAAGGGAAGTCATAGGATGGCACTTGAATTTAACAGCTGCTGAGTCCTGTTATACCTAAGCACTCAGAAGTTACTATGAGCATTAAACCTCTCTTGGAGTTCTTACAGATTCTTAATTAACTCAAACTCTTTTAATGGATACAGTGAATGATTCTCTTCTTTTATGCAGTAAGCATCTGAGAACAGAATTTAGGAATTAACTGAGGAGAAACCTCTGTTACATTAGTGCAATGGACTGTGTTGTTAACTACACAGTGCAACAAAACCAGAGAGCTTCTGTTGCCTTCTGAAATCAGCCAAGCTCGAATACTCAATTTCCGTTATTTTTATGACTGTGACGACAGATCAAATGCAATGACATATCAAACTAAATGCATTAACCTAAAACCAGAGCATAACTCCTACATGTAGCTCACAAGTAAAAAGTGCTTTCTGTTGTGTCACACGTTTAAATTATTAAACATAACACTTTGCTTTTCCATAGTCATACAAAGCATTCAAACCATTTCATTTTACTGTGGTTGAAAGGGCAGTCCCTCCTCTACCTCAGCCTTCATGATAATTAACATTTAAAGAATTATTTGAATCTGAAGAATTACTAAGAATGATTAAGGCGAGTTTATCTGCAGTCACAGGACCAAGCTACACCATGGCCAAGATCAGACCTGTAAAGAAGGAGGAAAACATTCACCTCTTTTGAATGTCACTTGGAAAATACCAGAACACCTACGCAGATAAAATATACATGTTTCATTTCACCATACTACTTCTCCAATCACCATAATTTGGACAATCTACTGATTAGAAAATTCTAATCTGAGGAGTCCAGGAAGTTTGTAAAGCAGTGGGCAGACATACTTTCCTTCACAGACAAAAACAGTCTAGATATTCATACTGTAAAATACTATGAGCATACAGTGTGAAACGTTGGAAACAGCCACACCTGATAAAGATGCAGATGTTCTCTCATTTCTTCCATGTGTTTATCATATTCTGCGATTACAGCTGACACACTGAAGAGTTGAAAAACATGCTTAGAATAAATCTGCATAAATGCTGAAACAGTGTTCTGATAATTGACTCATTTTCAAGAATTCTTAATCTAGTATAGAGAACAAACACATCACTCTATTTCTGAGCTCAACATTCACCAGATTTAAACAAACAAACTGAATGACTGCTTGACTTCCTGTACAACAGACTTAGAATGTGGGACTTTATCCATGAGCATTACTGCAGCTTTAATATTTCATACATAGAATCACAAATGACTGAAGACTACACTCAGGAACTGCTTTCACACACAACAGTTAAATGGCCTATAGGATAATGCAAAGTGATGTCATTCTATTATACTTTTTCCTTTCTAATATTTTTGTAATTTACTGAAAAATATGTATTAGTCTAAGGTAACTATGCCTTAAAAGCTAACAAGACAAGATAGATCATTTTTATAACAGGAAATGTCATTGCCAAATACGCATTTTTAAAAACATCTACCTGACCTCAACAGTCACCAGATACTGTGTTGCCTAGATGAGTACACTCCTATATGGTTTCATGTCCTAAAATTTAGACTAGAGAATTCATTTATCTCTTGTTTCTTCTTTTACAGATTGTGGAAGAGAAGTCCTACTGAATAAACAGAACATTATCTAAAACCAGCTGCTACAGGAATACTTTTACGTAGTTGTTTAATGAGTTCTGTGTTATGAATGCACATACAGGTATGGATATTTAAATAATGTGTCAAATTCCTTCGACTGTAGTATTTCCACTTATCATTTTGAATCAGTTACCTTTGTTCCATCGTGCTGGATCCTGATACGCCATCACCACCAGAAGCCTTTTTCTGTAATGGTATACTTCGCATATTAGAACTTACACATGACTACATGTAGTGTTTAGTTTTCATAAACAACATTTTTATGTGCACCCCAAAGCTGTTCTGTCTGTACTGTCATCATGCACAACATTCCACAGGATCACCTTCAGGTTTACATTCAAAAATCCTAGAATGCTGGCCCACTTGTTTTTCCTGCGATATTCTGGTGTAAAGCATAAACACATCTGAGGGGGACTCATCTCATGCTTAAACAGAGCAGTCACAAATTTCTGTAAAGTGTTAATTTAATTTCCACATATCTCAGTGTCAGGAAAGTGTTGATGTCTGAGCTTCTGCACAGACATTCAGAACAGGCTTATGGTGACCAGCACAAAAAGTCATCTCAATATGAGACCAATCTCTTAGTTTATAAAAGTGAAAAAGACTACTAGGTACAAATTAAGTATTCTTTCAGGGCTATTTTCCCTGCATACACCAGATTTCACTGTGTGACAGTTCTATCCTGCTATTGCTGCTTAAAAACAACCAGCTCTATGGTTGCATGATTAACCCAAAGCCGGGCCAGGCCACAGCTCAGTGGGCTATGCTCTGTGTGTGCAAAGATAATTGCTGCAAAACCACATCACAAAAGCTTTTACTTAGAAGCACCCCCGAGTTCACATACCTGCTCAGCAATAGCTCTCAAAATCTCATCTGTTTCACACTGTTCAAGGGCCATATTTAGCCTCTGATCTAAAAAATACAAAGTTTGAGAATCACAGCTATACCATGGGCCATTACTGATGTAAACGTCTGCTGGCATTCACAAATATGTTTATCACCATGGTGCTGTGAAGGCACACAGAGTGTTTCATCAAATTCTTCTTTTAAACATTATTTATCATTTAACTTATTTTAATGAAAATAGAACTTTTAAAAAGCCTACCAAGACTGTGTAGGAATTCTATTACGCTCATGTTTGTTCTGTTTTTAGAAAACTTTAAAAATGAGGTTTCTGCCTAGAAAACCCACAGACACACATCTAAATGATTTATGACGTTTACATGAAACAAACCACATTGTGCATCCAATTCCATTAGGTGGATGTTTGACAATTAACCTGGAACTTGAGTTGGGAACTCAATCGTATGTAGCAGCCAAGTATAACAAAGAAAAAAAATGAAATTCTAGAATGAAGAAACATAGTCTGTCCATATCTGCTCTTTCTAAAAGAAGCAGAGTGTAATGAGTTGTCACACTGCTGAGCTGGGAAAGGTATCACGCTCTTCCTTACTCATCTAACTTGCTATTATTACACTGCTGGGATTACACATCAATCTATTCCCTGTTCACAGGAATGTCAACTGTACGTAAGTGGTTTTTGCTGGAATTTTTACAGTAATTTAGCATGCGGTCATTCAATCACATTGAGCTTACACTGAATTATCAAAATTGTTAACAACAGATAATGAAAAAACACTGATTTTAGTCTGTAAAGCCAATTTCCCAGGTACCTCTTAGGATGTTTTTTTTACCTCTTATACATAAACCAAGCATTAGAAATGCATCAGTTTCTTAACTAGAAGAGGTATTAGCCCATAACACATGCTTGGTTTGTGGTATAGCCCTCATAAGCAGATGCCACTAACATTCAGCTAACCGTGGTTCTGATGCTGTTATTCTCTACAACAAACACTAGAAGAGCTACAGAACATAAACCTCCACTGTTACAGCCACAGGCAGAAGGGGTTTCACTCTCTGCAGATCGCTGCTGATCGCAGCTCCCGAGAGACAGCTCAAATCCCCCGCCCCCTGTTCCTACAGCTTAAATCCCCCGCTCCCTGTTTTTGTTCCATCCGGGGCAGCCCCTGGATCCTCCTCACCTTGCTGCGTCCCGCCGCGTGGTACCCACTCTCAGCGCGGAGCTCCGCCCCGCAGGGAGCTCTCCCGAGGACTTCAGCCGCTCCCACCCCTCACCAGCAGAACGGGACAGCGAGAGCCCTTCGGCAGGGACAGCAGCAGGAACTTCCCGGCGCCGGCTCGCACTTCTCTCGGTAAGTAACGCCGCGGTGGCCACTACAGCAGGCCCTTCTCCTCAGCCCCCACTTCCCTTCAGTATCCCACTTCCCCTCAGCGCCCCGCTTCTCCTCAGCACCCCTGTACCCCTCAGCACCCCTGTACCCCTCAGCACCCCCCGATCCCTTCGGCACCCCCCGATCCCCTGCGATCGGCACCGCGGCCCCCCGAGACGGGGACAGCGCACGAGCCCCAAAGTCTGTTAATCCGCCTCGAGCCCCCGGAAAGCGGGGGCGGGGCCTTGAGCCACGAGGCCCCACCCTTAACGGTCGTCACGAGCTCGAGCTCCGCCTCGGTCACGTGCCGGGGGGGGTGTTGGGAGGGGGAGGTGTATGCCTGCGCACGCGCACTGAGGCGGCCGCGGCGGAAGCGCACAGGTGTAAGGAATCCTGCTTTAAACTTCGCCAGGAACTCGCGGATTGAAACTGGGCGCTGGCCTCTTCGGGAGGTGCTGCTGCTGCTGCTGACCGGAGCGGCTGAGGGAACCCACAAGCAGGATGGGCTCTGAGCCCGCTGGGAGTTCGTCTCAGTGTGTAGCCGATGGAGTTTTGTCTACAGCAAAAGCGGGCTGCTACGTGCTCGGTTTATACTCTCTTTCCTGAGCTTTGGGAGCGGATAAGCAAATCCTCGGTGGAATAATTTGCTGCTGGCTCTCGTCCTCGTAAGCGGCGCCGGTCAGGCTGGGGACGGTAAATGCTCCCTGTGCGGAGGGACTTGAGGGGGTTCTGGCGGCCAGTGGTGATAGCTGTGTCCTTGCTCGGGACCTGGGACCTTCCTTTGGGTGAGAGGTGTAGAGCTGTTCCGGTTATCCTTTGCCTGTCCTTAAGGTGCATTAACAGCTGCCAGAGGCGTTAAAAAGCAACGGAGACTCTGTTGCTGGGTTAATTTATGCCATCGCTCTGCGTTGCTCTAGTTACTATAGCTGGTAACCAGCTTCCCTAGTCTGTGCGACCTAACTAACTTAACACTTGTACCGAGGGACTTTATCTCAGGAAAACTCAGTTCTGCTGCTCTAGTAAATTGAGCGGTCTTAGTGTTGGTGGAGTTCAAATGGTTTGCTGTTTCGTTGTTGCTTTATGGTTCTCTTAAAAATCACATACTGTGTTCCAGAGCAATGCTGGTTTACAGCTTTTAGTGACATCTTTAGTACATTACGTTCTGTAAACTGTTTCCCTTCAGGAATTAGGGGGTTTACACCCCAGGAGAGTCATCCATCTCTTATAGGTTCAAAGAGGAATGTGTGATGCAGCAGCTTGGTCTTATCTGAGTTCTGAATGCAGCAGCCTGAGAGGCAGTTTAGCAGGTCCTTTTATCCCCCGGCTGCTTTTATAAAAATTTTATAGAAAGCTTGGTGTCTTGACTCCTCTGAGGCAACCTTTTAAATTTGGTGCACAAGGAGAAGCTTTACACTGCTGACTTCAGTTGTAGTAGCTAATGAAGTCATTCTCCCTAGGTTTTATGTTCCCAGGCTACTTTAATTAGAAGACCAAATTATTCTAAAAGGCTATTAAAATCTGCCAGTAATATGAAGTAGGTGCTTCAGGTATCTAACTTGACCAGCGAAAGCAGGGAGTTAAACTTTTTAAGACAAATTGAATATATAGTAACAGAAGGAAATGTTGACTTCTAAGTGTTAATTTAATATGTAGTATAAAATGGATTCATGGCACTTCATTAGCTTCCATAGATGTAGCCATCTACTCTTAAACCTTAAGTGTAAGTGATCGTGCAGCTGGAGTTCTGTCTCATTTCTTTTCACGGTAACTGTGCATAAGGCACATCCACTCCATTTAGAGGAATTCTAGTCATTTCAAGACGCACTAAGTGTCCTGCCATCTGTGGATACTTCAGGCTCATGCTTCTCAGTGCTCAAATATTAGAAAATGAAAAACACGAGACTTGCCTATGTGGATTAATATTTTCTAGATCAGTTTAAGGCAGAATACACCATTAAAATGCCACATATGCTGATCTTCTAAAAAGTACATGAAGGAAGGAAAGAAGAGATAATTTGTCTCTTACTGGGTCAGGCTGCTTTCACAACAGAGACCAGAAGAAGCCAAAATGGAGCCTGGACACCTGAGAGTCAATGCCCTAACAAATTGTAGAAATCCTTTTGAGTGGGAACGAGTATGGAAGGGGTATGTGGCTGTGGCATGTCACACGTAAACAGTCTACTGTACTTGTAGAAGGTCGTCCTGTGTTAAAGCCCCAGTGGAATAACTTTATTGAAGATCACACTATGACAGTGCTAAAATCAATCTCCCTTCTGACAGAAGCTTCCTTTCTCCTGTATATAGTACCTGAAGATGGAGTTCACAATTGAACACACATGGGATGGTTTACCTGTGAGCCATGAGCCAGCAACCATCAGGCTGAAATCGGACAGTCTGGGACTGCTAATGGAAGTCACTGCTCCCTTCTTTAATGACCCTCCAGCACCTGTTGGAGAACCAGGGAAACCATTTAGTGGACTGTGGGACTATGAGGGTAAGTTAACTTTTGTTGCAGATGTATCTGATTGATAAAGGTTATTTTTTTCAAACTGATGTGTATAACATCCAATTCAGGTCAGCTTCTTTAGCCACAGTACTGCTTTTAAAGCACAGCTCTGAAATGTAAAGTAAAAATTTTCCTCTCTGGGGAAGAAATAAGTTGTAATAACTGCCTCACTCTTAAACAGTTCCTTAAATAACCGAGTGTCATGCTGTAATCAAAAGAAAACTATCCCAACGTGCATGCAGAGCATATAGTTTGTATCAAGGAGTATATCCTTTTCTAGACAGTGAATTGATTTTTTTCATCACTGGCTCTGCTGTCTGTAAAGCAATCGGCTGTTTTGTAGTAGAGCTGCAATACATATGTCTGGAAAAAAGAGCAAATATGTCACTTGGTGACCGTAAAGGAATGGCGTCCAGTCAGCTGGACTGAATCAAAGAATGATGAGGCTGACTCCTGACAATAGTGTAGGTACTCGACCTTAGTTTCTGGGCTACTGGTGTAACTTACAGAATCGTGGAGGCTTGGCATACTTGAATATCTTATGGAACATATCTTTAGGATTCCCCTTCTATTTATCTACATATAAGTTCTAATTTTCTTCCAAGAAATAGAGGACAACAGTTAGAGTAAGTCTCTTTTACCCACTTTGCCCGAGTCTATTTGAGGAATAGAAAGATGTGAAACGAGGAAATAGAGCTCAAAATACGATTCAAAGTTGTACCTAATTTAAATGGGGAATATTCTTCTAGTAACACTGTTTTTCTTTCTCCTTTCCTGTCAATACTGTCACTATTTCCTGTTGCTTTGAATAATGCAAGAATGTAATGTTTCCAGCAGTTCTCTACTTTCAATTATTGAACTACTCTGATTTAAGCTCTACTGAAACAGTATTGGCACCTTTTTGATGTTACTGTGCTAAATAAGCTATGGAAGAAAAACTCAGTTACCAGTGAGACCTGATGCTTCCAACAAAAGCTACCTAATAAAGACATCTGTATGAGAAACACCATTATGCTTTGCTCCTGAAAGGTGATTCAGCAGCAAGATGTGGCTTTCAGGTACAGCTGGAACAGTTAATTCCCAGTCCAGGTATCGGCCATCTATGGGTTTAAAGCATGCAAGAGCTAAATGCTCTTTGAGATACAGTTATGGACTGTGTGCTTTGCTGGAAGTCTGTGCCTCTTGCCGGTTTTATTTCTGTTTCTGGTCTCTGATGCTCTGAATCCTCAGGCTACCAGTAAATACAAGACTTGTGCACTTAAGGCACTCTACCTGGAGTGCCTGCTGTGACTCTGATTAAGGATTGCTCTGTCTTGGTCAACTTTGTTCACAGTGGACTAGATGAAATAGCTGTGCCCTGATGTTTTTCTTACCCTGTGGACATCAATGTGAGTAAGACTGGCCATATTTTTTTGCTCTGTACAGATGCTTCCAAAGCTGGAGTTAATAAAATTTAGTTCAGTGCTTTTAAAGGTCTTCTATGATAAGCATTTAAAAATACTGTAACTCTTCATAATTAAACATTGTGACTCTTGAAGCTGCAGTGATGGCACAGCATTTTGAATAGTCAGAAGGCTGGCTGTAGCATGCATACAACTAGTCAAGCTCTGTTGTGGTGCAGGCCCAAAATTGAGAATTATTTTAGGGGTATATAAATGTCTCAAGATACTACAAAATAGTTGAACTACTGAGAGCCTAGTTGGTTTGTTTGTTTTCAGTTGTAGAAGCATTTTTCCTGAATGACAGAACTGAGCAGTATTTAGAAGTTGAACTTTGTCCGTAAGTACAGTGCTCTGGATAAGTCAAACATTAATTTGTTTCCAGTTCTAACGCCTGTAAAAGATGTGTGACTTGTAAGAGAGACCTAAGATTGGGCAGAAATGTTGTTCCAGTATGGGGTATGCCTTATGAATTGCAGCTGAGGAAACATGAGGTGGTATCAAGGCTGGTCTCTTCTCCCAAATGAAGGATGAGAGGAAATGGCCTCAAGTTGCATCACGGGAGGTTTGGATTGGATCTTGGGAAGAAGCTCTTTCAAGGGAGGGTGGTTGGGCACTAGAACAGGCTGCCTGGGAAGGTGGTGGAGTCACCATCCTTAGTTTTAATAAAACGGGTAGATTTAGCACTTGAGGCTAGGGGTTGGGGAGATGTTGGGATGAGGACTGAAATTGATCCTGGAGGGCCTTTCCATCCATGAGGGTTCTGTGACTCTAAAATAATGTACATATCTGTGGCGGAACAGAAGGCTAATAACTTGATGTCACTTTAAGAAAATTATGTTCTGATTTGACAGTCATGGCCAACATTTGCTGCTGCTGCTTTCTGGCAGGAGAAAAGTATGGAAAGTAAGTGGTCAAGAACTTCTGTAAAATAGAGAAACATGACTTTGGTTTAGGTACCTATTGCCTGATTGAAAAATGACATAACCTGTTTTAACTCCTTTAACAGGAAAAACTTCCTTTAGAGTTTGAGGTGACCAGAATGAAAAACAAATGGGAGGGTAAAGCTCATCTTCCTTGGAATTATTTTCCACCGTGCAGTAACAAGTTCAATGCATTTGCAATTCATGGCTCAGGAATAGAGAGAACGTATGAAGCACTTCATCCTGTGCCTCGACATGAACTACACGAAGGACAGAAGCCGGATTTGTAAGCCCAAAACTAGCTCTTTTCTAATACAGCTGCACTGTTCTTGGAATACCTTAAAGAAAGCTCATGTGGTTTTCAGACTGAGTGCCACTAGTATTTTAATTAAAATGTTTAGCCCCAGATCTGTTGGCACTGCACTCTGTATAAAGCACTGTGGCAGATAGCTGTAATTAGTGCTTTATTTCTATGTTATCCCCTAGGTGCATAGAAAATGATGCATTCAACACCACTGGCATCTGTTTTATCACCTTCCTCAGCTAAATCAATGCCAGGTTGTTCTACTTTTTCCTTGCCTCCAGCACCTTCTGAAATGCCACTTAGTGTTAATTTCACCAGATACATTTCCAGTAAATGTCTTTTGCTTCTCCCCTACTGTTCTAAACAACCTCACCTCTACAGATGGTTCCACATTAGGGAAGACTTTGAAAAGGCAGCTGAAACCGAAAAGTATAGTAAAAGGATACCCAGTATCAATGAAAGAACCCCAGAATATGTTGGATTTTTAAATTGTGCTTTGGGCCTATTTATTTTTTGACTTTGAGATGCTTTAAAATGACTACTTCTGGGTAAATTAACTACCTCCTAAGCGTATGCCAACTTTTTATTCAACAAATAACAGCTAGATGAGGGGGGAACTTTAGATAAATGACCCTATTTTTACTTCAGTTCAGAGGAAATTTCACTTACGCAAGTCTTTATTGCAGTAGCTTAGTGTTCTTTTAATAAAGTACATTGGCTTCATCAGTGTTCTCATGCTTTCCTTTTTCTGTGTCAAACTGGAGAATGCCTGTAATATCTTCTCGGGGAGGAATTCTTTTAGGTCTTTCTGTAGTAACCCTTAAAAATCTTTTTCAGATGCTGGTAGCAGATCTGATGTTGCTTTTGATTTGTCTTCACTCTTACAAACCACTTGATAGAGAATTCCATTTACCTTTTTTAAGTGATGTGTAGTGTTGTATGTTCTATCCCAGCTGTTTGGGAGCTGTTTCATGTAAGTATCCATTAGCAGTAGGATTCAGCATCTGCCTGGTATTGTTTCTGCATATTAGCCTAAAGGAGATGTTCTTGGCAAGGAATGATTCTTGTTTGAAAGAAAAAAAAACAACTTGCTAATCTTATAGAGAAGATGTTTTTACTACCTTTCGTTTTTCTATCCAGTCCCTTTTCTACAAGGAAAAGACTTCTCTCTGACAGAATTTTTTTCAGTTGATCAAGAGTAGAGTTGCACTTCTATTCTGTTGGTGTGTAGAGAAGTCATAAAGCAGATTATCACTATTCTTGTTCTTACTGCAGTTCCAGGCAGCGTAAGTTGAGGGAATTTGAAAGGAGAGTGCAAGAAAGGCTCATTAAACCTACTGAGGATGTTGCCCTTTGTTAAGGCACGTAGTACAGATCTTACAACTCCTTCTGTTTATTTCTCTTCTCTTTGCAGTCATCGCTTGGAATTTTTCAAAGATTTGAACCTCAAAGGACTAATGGGAGAAGACTGGAAGCAGCCTGAATCAGATATTTGGAAGTCTCTTGCTAATTAAGTGGACGAGGCTTACATGTTTATAGCATTAAGGGTGGATGAAGCTGTGTGAAAGCAACTTCACTCAGTCTGTAAGGATCAGATTTGTAAGGCTTTCCTTGACACCAAAATCATTAAAATTTTCAAATCCACTGTAAAGTATCTGGGTCAGTTGATTTTTAAATGTATGAAGTGCACAGCAGTTTGTGTTGCAGTTCATCTGGGCATGGAGCTTTTCATCTGTGCAAGAGATGAATCTGCTCCTACCAACTGAAGGGGAAAAAATGTGCTAAAATTACAGCTGTGTTTTCGTGACAGCTCAGAGCCTGAGAAGCCCAGTGTCTGCCGTGGAATCTTTCAGTTTCCTCTAATTGCTGCGTTTCTGCTGCTTGCTTGTTTCTTGGCTTTTTAATGACATTCTTGTGTGCCTAGGTTTTAATTTTAATTGAAATTGGGAGAAAAGAACAGAGAAGATTGTTATCATGGTGTCCTGTGGCTCTGTACTTGCATTGAAAGATGCTGCCCTTTACCTTTTATGTACCTGCACAGTGCTGAAGGGATGACTTAATCTCTAATTTATTAGCAGGCTTCTCTGCTTCAAATTCAATGTGGAATTTCTAGTGATGTTTAGGTACAGAGAGTAGCTTTATAAGATTTTTAATATAGTCCAGAACAAGTATCTGGGGCAGATGTTCAGTAAAACCTTTGTGATAAAGCTTTGTGCTTACAAAAGCTTGTTTATTCTGAGACTGTCACATCACCTTAAGGATTCAACTCAGGTGAGAGATCTGTTTGCATGCTACCTAATGCTGGAAAGGCTCATAACTGTGTATGCCTGTGCTTTCTGCATACAAGCAGGATTATTTTTAACAGTACTGACTGCTGTTGGATGGTAACATCTGATCTGTAAGCTCCTGCTGAATTCACAAATGACACTATCCTTTTTTGTCTAACTGGGTAAATGCTGCTCACTTGTGTTGCTTGTGGCTGCTGACTTATGTAAAACAAGTTGGAAAATTACAAGTTTATCTACTAAACAGATCTTGCATCTGAGAAGTAGGTGACATTTAAAATCAAAATTATTTTAGCTCAGAATGAGGCTGAATCCTCAGAACTTTATCCTCCATCCTTTACTAGAAGGAGAACTTCTTGTATCTTGTGAGAGGATGTAAGAGGTGGTCGTGTTCTCTTGTTTTGTGAGAACAAATGATTTGTTTTGGGAGTTGGAGAATATGGCTCATTCATAGCTGAGGGACTGTCAGAAAGTATGTCCTTGGGATGTGATGTTTGGGTTTCAGTCTTTTGGGTAGCATGTTCTACTGAAACATTTAGAATCCCTACAAATTCCTGGAAAGGTCTGGTGTCCTTGTAGCCTGATAACATGATCAAAGCAAGGCTGTTATTGAAGCTTGATGAGTTGTAAAGTTCCTGATAACTCTAAAAATGGTGCTTTAAGAAAAGGGGGGATGGGGGTGGGGTGGTGGTGTTTGTGTGAAGACACAATTTTTAGCAGGACTTGTCATGGCAGGACAAGGGGTGATGATTTTAAATTTTAAAAGAGAGGAGAATCAGACTAGATGCAAGGAAATACTGTAACTACTTGTAAATTCTGCCTGAGAAGAAAAGATGGGAATATTCTGCCTTTCTTAATATCACTAAGATGAACATCTGAGATGGAATGTTACTTCAGAGCTTTTGTTTGACTCTGAATTCCCTCTTTATACTTTAGTGTTATAGAGCTATACTTCCAAATTTAAGAATACTGGAGTTTTTCAGATGTAGACATTAGCTTGTCAACGCACCCCAGTTGGCTTTGCCCACTTTGCCTCAGACACTCTAGATTCCTAGCTACAAGGCGCCATCTGTTGACAGTTTTAAGTATTGTCCATTCAGTTTGTCCGCTTTTCTCTTCAATCCATGCTCAGTTGTCTGAAGATTGACATCAGTCAGAAATACTGAATAATCCAATAAATGTTGATTTAAAAGCATCCTTCTGTTGGAAAGGTAGCAGAGACATGAGCTCTTACTTCTAAACCAGTGTACAATCCACCACAGTTCTGAGGATGCTGTCACTGTGGCAGGGGCGCAACCCTGAGTTGCGGGAGCTCTTTGGTATTCTCAGGCACGTTGCTGAGTTGCAAACCCCCGAAGGTTACCAATTGCTCACACTCAGAATAAGGACATAATGTCCTTATTTTTCAAGCTGCTCCAATTGTGCACTGCAGGCACTCATGGTAATGGTGATGCAGAGAGACTGAGAAGACAGCCTGCCTCACTGCAATGTGAGCGATTAGGCCATCTCCCAGCAAAGCAAGTTCCTGATCAGCACATTAATTTTCTCCTTTGCTGGGAGGCTTTCTGGAGAGTCCCCTAATAAAACTTCAGTTGGGTCCCAGCAATCAACTTCACTCACTGCCAATTGGGTCAAAACTCAAGGGACTTCTTACTTTTCCCTTTCTGAAGGCACTACTTCATCTGTTCCCTCGGGATTCAGAAAGATACATCAAACAGCCCCAATTCTAAGATAAGATTGGGGGGGGGGGAACTAGTCTCAAAAAAAACTTCTGAGGAGGTTGCTCCCGAAATGAAAGGCTGGATGGTCATTATTTATAAAAGGTTAATCATCTTTTTGCATTACAATAGCTGTGTTTTGGAATATGCTCTGTTTCTTTCAGAGACAGGGAGAAAGGTCAAAGCCCTCAGAAAGCACTGTAAAAAAGCAAAGGGGAACTCTGGTGCAGTAGTGCAATTGGTGCTAAAGTGAAGGAAAATGACAAAAGAGAAGCAAAAGAAGACCTGGCCAGAAGGGTTGACTGAAGAGCCGTAAGTATCCAATCTTTGGAGCAGTGATTCCCTATGTTCTCTAAACGAATGGGAAATACCTGATCTCTACTCAGCTGGGCAAGTGAAGTATCAGATATGTACTACACCTCCTGTGTTAAAGGTGGGGCTATTGCCCTCATCTTAAGGCTGCAACTACTGCAGTAGTTCCAGATGTGAATGCTGTCTCAGACCCCAGTTAACCAGCACATACCTCTGCCTTAAGATGAGGGCAATAGCCTCACCTTTAACACAGGAGGCACATTTGGCTTTTGTAGGCTGTTACTGCTAAGGCAGATGGAAGATAAAAGCTTACAGGATTAAGTGATGCTGTTTTCACTGCAGACCTGAGCCATTTCTCCCAGAAAGCTCCAGATACCCCAGGCAGATCCAGAAAGTGCAAACATCTGTCTCTGCTAGCTGAGTAGTGCCACTCATGGTTCCTTGTGTTGCTACAAACCTGTCAGAAGCTGCCAAGGAATCCAGCCTCTTATAACTTGTTATGTAGGCAGTGGCACCTGCACAAGTTGTCTCCGGAATGAGTTCTGAGTCCAAACCACACTTGAAACACAGAATTGGAACTCTGTCTTTCCTCTTTCTGCTCAAGTAATACAGGCCTATTGATTTACTTGAGCTTTGATTGGCAGCTTTTGCCATTCTTGGAGAGTGATGGGGGGGTGGGGGAGAGAGTGCCAAGAGATGACAGACTTCTAAAGGAACTCTGCAGGGAAATCTTCTGCCAAGTCAGCTGTTTGCTTCCAGCCCTGATGTGCAGATTCTGGCACTTGCAAACAAATGGGTTTGTGCTGCTGAGTAAGAATTTGGAAACCTTTCACCTGCACTTCAACTTGCAGAAGCATATTATGGTCCTACCTCTGAGCAAGAGGAATTTGCCTGGTGTAGAAAGAGTGCCTGGACCAGAATGGGGTCAGGGCCTGCCTTAACATCCCTGTGGTGGGGGGCACCCATCCAACTGGCAGATACATTCTGGCACAGCCTCAAGAACCCAGTCATTGACTGCATGCCTTGTCAGTTCCGAGCAAGTGCCTGACTACTACAGAGCTGTGAGTGCATGTTGCTGATCATGATGAGAGATGGACAAGCACTGTTGTCACAAAGAAGCTGCCGTTCTGCTGCTGTGCCTTGGTATCTCTGGGTCCCCGACACCTGTGCTTTGAGGTAGAACCCATTTCCCTTAGCAACTCAGCCACACCAGAGACCTTCCCTAGGACTATGTGAACCTTCTGCTCTGCTGTCTGTGTACAAACGTTCAGTAAAGTTGGAGGCTGGGTTTGAATTGCTGTCTTCCTTTGGATTGTTCAAACTCTCAACAGCTAACTCAATCATTCCCTCTGTGTGCTCTCAACTCTCAGAGCACTCAAATTTTGAAGGCTGTCAGTCCCTCAGTTACTGTGTACATCTTAGCTTCCAGGCATGTTTTCCAAAACACAAGGTGGCAAATGTGGTCCGATCTGACTGTAAGAAGCCTGACGTGGAGGAGAAATTGAATAACCAAGAAATCAGAGGCTGTTATCCAGGCCAATTGTTGCAACTAACATTGTTTGACGTATCCTACCAGATGCTCCCACAAAACCATGAAGAAAGGATAAGACTCTTTGAGGAGCTTCACTATTACTCAAAATGAGGGTAAGCTTTGTTTCCATCCAGGAGGCTGTAATCATTGCACACTTATTTTAAGCCTGCCTTTTGTTTCTCATAACTTTATTTAAAAGTCTTGAAACAATGTACAGTACTACTGTGTTTTCTACTTGGGCTCTCTGCTAACTAATGAAGACCCCAGCAAAGGTTTAGTGAAAGCTGCCTTAGGTGTTTTTGAAAGTAAAACAATGTTGGGTTGGTTTTTTTAAGGCTTCCTGAAGTGTTCTTAGAGGAAAGAAAAATGGCTGCACGCTAATTCTGATCTAGCTGTAAGCTATGTTACAACAACTGTGCTGGGAACACTACTTGTGGCATACTTCAAATTCCCTTCATTTTGGCCCAAATCCATGCTGATGCGAAGAACTTCTTTGCTTACTCAGCTGCTGCAGACAGAGGTCAAGGTTGAATAGCATCCTACATTACACTGCAGTGCTGCATTGTTAGACTTCAACATAGTCCATAACCCTTGAGTACCTTCCCCTTAGATGCATTCATGACTTTATGAGTCTGCTTTAGACACCAGAGAGTAACAGACTTTAGATCCTTAATTAAAAACAGTATGTCTGAGACTAAGAGTTTCAGAGGGATTTCTAGTCTGGAGTCAAAGTCTTTTGTAGGACTTCTAATCAACAACTATGTGACTTCCCAGGTGACACAAAAGGCCAGTGGCATCCTGGCTTGGATCAGCAATAGAGTGGCCAGCAGGACTAGGGATGTCACTCTTCCCTTGTACTGGGCAGTGGGGAAGCCTCCCCTTGATTACTGGGGCAGTTCTGGGTCTCTTGCTTCAAGAAAGAGACTGAGAGGCTGGAGTGGGTCCATAGGAGAGCAATGAGACTCGTGAAGGGACTAGAGGGAGAGTCTTGTGAAGAGAGGCTGAGGGAGCTGGGGTTGTTTAGCCTGCAGAAGAGCAGACTCAGGAGTGACCTTATCACTCTCTGTAACTACCTGAAGGGAAGTTATAGACAGGTGGGTGTTGTGTTCTTCTCCCAAGCATCTTGCAATAGGATGAGAGGGCAGGGCCTGAAGCTGCACCAGAGGAAGTTTAGGTTGGATATTAGGAAGCCCTTCCTCGTGGAAGGGGTGGTTAGACATTGGACGGGACTGCCCAGGGCAGTGGTGGAGTCCCCATCCCTGGAGATGTTTAAGGACAGGCCAGATGAGGCACATAGTGCCATGGTTTAACTGGTAGTCTGGGCTGGATGAGCTCAGAAGTCTTTTCCAGCCTCAATAATTCTGTGATTCCCTTCCCCAGTCTTGACTATTAGTTGACAGACAGAAGTATGTAGAGAGATTTCTGATGTTTAAACTGTTATCAGTATTTCATCAGTCTGCAGAGCTCCTAGAAAAAGGCCTTGAGGGGGCTAGAATGATCTGTAAAAACACTACTGCATTATTCTTGAAGCAATGCTGACTGACTCACAGACTATTTATAGGATTCTCCAGAAAACGTCAGCATTTTCAAAGAAAGCATTGCTTACGTTGCAGAAAATACCCAAGCAGCAGGAAAAAGTACAGGATGAGGTTGGGGTTGTTACCTTTTTACTAGGATCTTCTCTTTGAAACATCTTGGGTTGCTGCAAATACTCAGCTTGACACCATCATCTTTTGTTTTTCTCCCTTATGCCCTTCCCAGAACATGCATGCAGTATAAAAAGCACTGCCAACCTCAGAACACCTCTTCATTGCTTTCACATTTGGCAGCTGCCTACATCTTGTGTGGTAAAAAGCTGCAGTGGAGCGGCTTCCTCTGGATGTGAAGTAAGAGTTGGTCTCCTGCTATGTAGAGGAGCTTGTCAAAGCAGGGAGAATTGATCTGGCTTTTCTTGAAGAGAGATTGCAAGAAGGTCGTATGCAGTGGGACAGGGTCAGTAAGAGGTAAGATGCAGTCCATTAAACACCGCTGCGGTGTTGTGTGCTTCACACAATTATGTCACAGTGACTGAATTAGCAGAAGCTGGACATCACTGGAAGGATTAGTTGTGCTAACACAGTATAAACTGAAACTATGTCTCTATGGCTTGGATAAACACAACTTAATTTCTACAATCAGCAACAGATTTGGTTTTGGGTAAGGAACTCTTCAAATGTTGATCTTAGACCACATGTATGTATGTGTAACTGTCATCATCAAAACGTGGTGGGTCTCTCTTTAGAGTACACTTTCTTCCCTACCTACTTTTCTTGTTTGTAATCTCACCCATCAAATATGCATCTATAAAGACACTTCAGGCCAGTAAATTAACTGAGCTACTTGTCCTTTGAATCACTGTTCTCGGAACAAGAAACTCAGGCCATGGGGGTTTTCACCTTCTTCATAGGGATTTTACTGTCACAGCCAGAGGCATCCTGGCAGCAAGTACTCTTTAGTGCCCTTTGTTGCTAGATTTGTCTTATTAAACTGTACTGGTGGCTTCAGTGATGAGGCCTTACAGTGACTGACATGTCACTATGCAGCTGTTACTGTACTACTGTCTCACAGACATGTTAGTGAAAGCAGACACAACCCATGTCAGTGCCAAGAACAGTCAATTATTTTAAGTCAGTGCTGAAGATGGTCACAGCTTTGGCATCCCGGTTGCACAGACAGTACTAGAGCTCCTCCTAACAACTGCTCTACTGATTTCACCAGACCTGAACAGTTTCACACCAACTGAGAGAGCTTGGCATGAGTGGGAGCCAAACTGAAATGTCTGGTTTGGGAGAAAGCTGACAAAACCACCTCTGTATTTCACAGCAGTCAGTTGCACCAAGTGGAAGTAATCTGTTTGCCAAGAGAAGCTTTAATGGATATGCACTGGTTACTGAGGAATGGGGCAGCCTATGTTTGCAGAAAAAAATCTTCAAGCATGTTAGCCCAGCTCAGAGAGCTTTCTGAGGACACTGAATTTACAACTTAATTCAGCCCCACAACACAAAGCTCTTGAACGTTTTGGTTTTTAACTTAGATTTGGATATAGACATCAGCACAAGCACATAGAGAGGCGTTCTGCACAGCCTCTGGATCAGAGATTGACTCTGCTGTGTTTGCTGGGGACACAAGGGCTGTGTGGTCATTTCTAAACACCTTTTCCATCCGACAGCCGTTTGTTACCTACATCAGTTTGTAAATTTGATGACTGCGGCAGGAGATGAACAAGAGGAATTACCTGTTTTACAAGGGATAGCGAACTTTGTGCTGTGGTTGTCAGCTCTCGGGATGGCAAATGGCTGCTGACGGGCTCAACTGGTTTCAGTGCTGCACTTGCACGGCGTAATTTCTCATGGACCCCTTACAACTTGTTAGTACAGCAGCAGCTAATCAAGAGTACGGAGTACTGACAGCTCGGAGTTAGTCTGGGCTCACCCCGCCCGCTCTGAAGGCGGAACGGGCGCTGAGGACAGAGAACGGCGACGGCTCCGCCCGCTCCCAAAATGGCGGCGGGGCCTGAGGGGCCGTCCTGCGGGCGGGACGAGGCGGGGCCGTGCGCGCGCACTGCTGGGGCCCTGCGCAAGATGTCGGCGCAGGGGGACTGCGAATTCCTGGTGCAGCGGGCCCGGGAGCTGGTACCGGGTGACCTGTGGGCGGCCAAAGCCTGGCTCATCACGGCGAGGAGCCTCTACCCCGCCGACTTCAACATCCAGGTACGGCCACCACCAGCACAGCGTCCAGCGGGTGCTTTGTTTAGTTGGATTTTATAGTAGCTGGGGGGAAGGTCCCCTGCCGCTGCCCGTGTCTGCGCACAGCGAAGCCTTTGGGGTGCCTGTGGCAGCACAGGAAAGAAACAAAGCCGCTCCTCAGAGATCTAAAGTGCCTCCTCTGCCTGTGGCTTTTGTAGTAGCCCGGGGGTTTGCATTGCATTTGACTGGAAACAGTCCCTGATCAAAGAACTCCTTAGGTTCAGGGTGTTTTAGTTGTGTAAAAACAAGCCCCGCGTGTTAGCGTTGCTGTGGTTATGCAGAAGTTTATGCTGGGGTTGGTGTGTGCGACTGTCAGGAGGAAGGAGCCAGGCTCTGCGCAGTGGTACCCAGTGATAGGACAAGGTATCACCTGGAACAGAGGAGGTTCCACATCAAGATGAAAAGAAACTTCCCGATGAGTCTGACAGAGCCCTGGAAGGGGCTGCCCAGGGGGGTTGTGGAGTCTCCTTCTCTGGAGGCGTTTAAAACCCACCTGGACTGTTCCTGTGTGACTGGATCTAGGGGATCCTGCTGTGTCAGGGGGATTGGACTGGATGATCCTTCAAGATCCCTTCTAATCCCAAACACTCTGATTCTGTGAAGTGAGGCTCCTGATTTCTACACTGAACATTGGTTGCAGTTGTTCAGGCTGTTGGAACAGGTTGTACCTGAGGTTTTTGATGGTGAGAAGCAACCCCATTGATAATTGGGTTAGAAAAAGATAACAAGATGCGCTTCCCTCCGCAGTATGAGATGTACATGATCGAGAGAAATGCTGAAAGGACGGCGTCTGCGGGCAGGCTGCTCTATGACATGTAAGTGATCAGCTGGAACTTCACACTTCTGCCAGGTGCTTTCTCATAAAAGTCAAACGTATGTTTTTGTTGGAAATCTCAGTAAGCAGAAGAGGTCTCGTTAGTTAAACAGCAAAAAGAAAAGCTGTATTTTCCATTTGTCACGCCTTCATAGGAAGGTTTTGTCTTGGAATCAGATTTTGAAATCACTTTATGTTCCTGGTCTTAAACTTTATTACAGGTTTGTGAATTTTCCAGACCAGCCTGCAGTGTGGAGGGAGATTAGCGTTATTACATCAGCATTAAGGACTGACTCGCAGGATAAGCAGACACAGTTTTTAAGAGGTAAGGATTCTATTCAATTAATAGAGAGAGTCCTGAAGAAATTTAAAGATAAGCATTTGGGTTACATAGCTAGTGTGGCAAGTAAATGGCAGTCTTTTTAACTTTGCTTGTGGGCTGCAGGATGTTTTGCTCAGTTCAGCCTTAGACCATTCAGTGTGTTAGGCTTAGGGAACACAAAGGGACACAAGAAATTCTCTGTATGTTGTTTCTGATAGGGATGGGCAAAGTCTGCCAGAATAGTATTTCAAAAAGAGATTGCAAAAGGAATAAGTTCAATGGGGTGTAGAAATCATCCGAATGATTACAGATAACCTGTAATCATCACAAAAAGGAGATGGCTGTTAGAAGCAGAAAAAAGCATAAGGCCATCTCTCGGTCTGAATGGCAGCATGATGTTGACTACTGTTTTACCCTATGTCAGTCACCTTTACAATTCAGATCTAGCAAGTTAAGCTGGTTTGTTGTTTGGATTTTTTTTTTCAAGGATTATTTGAAACCCTTCCTGGTCGGGTCCAGTGTGAAATGTTGCTGAAGGCCACAGAGCAGTGCTTTAACACATTAGAAAGGGCAGAAATGCTGCTGCTACTACTGCGACGTTTCCCAGAGACTGTGGTACAACATGGGGTAAGAGAAGCTCATTGTAACCCTTCAGGATGCTGGCGTTCTGCTTCTTGAGGTTTTGCTGAAATGTATTTTCTTTGCCAAGTGGAGAGGGTGAGCCTTTTCATTCATGTTTGATTGTGGTTAAGAGCTCAGATTTCTGTATCTTGAGGTTATCACCAGGAAATGAATATTCCTTGGCTTTTGAAAAAGCAAACTAGGACCAAGAATAGAGTGTAGAGAAATACTGTATCCTAAGAAAGAATATTGCTTCATCTCTGTCACTAAACTCTTGTTGAAGGCAGAGTGCTTTGAGGTTATCACTAGAGTCTAACAAGCATAGCATTTGCATTGACTTCACTACAGATGAAGTTCTTTAGGAGACGACCTATATTTAAGGACAATTTCAGGGCAGTTTAAAGACTGTTAAAATCAGTTCTAAGACCGGCTTACACTCGCATGTTCTACCCCATGCTAGCATTGGGCAGAGTGCACAGTGAGTTACTACAGGTCAGGGTAGAAGCTGCAACAGTAAGGCCTGGGTACATCCATCACTTTCACCTGTCACATCTTGAGTGGTACAGCCACAAAAACACTTTTTCTCTTGGTCTTGTTTTGCTGTCTTCTAGGGATAGTTTAGAGCCTAGCACACGTGGTTTCCACACAGTGAACTGCTTATTCATAAATCCATTGAATTACTGCTCCACTGATCACAGTTCAAAAAGTTTGAGCTAAAACCACTCGTTGAGTGTTTGATTTTCACCTCTGCTTACACAGGTAGGCCTTGGAGAAACGTTACTAGATGCTGAAAGTATTGAAGACCAAGAATCCCCAGTGAATTGCTTTAGAAAGTTATTTGGTAAGAAACTATTAATGTTCTTGTTCCATCATCCAGCATTTTAGTAGGACAAGATCCCGAGTGCAGGGCAGATATTAAGACTATAAAGCTACTTCAGTCTGAAGAGGTTCAGACCACCTGAGGCCATGTTGACCCTATGGTACAAATTGATGTTACTCTTATGTGAGGTTCTTTGTGATCCTCTGGGGTGTATGGGCAGCCAGATGCTGAGGCTTATGCTGCTGATCGAGTAACATCACTTATGACAAACAGAACAAACCGGTGCAAACCAGACCACAACCCTAAAACATACATTGCTTTGTTTTCTGTTTTAGTTTGTGACGTCCTTCCTCTAATAATTAACAACCCCGATGTCCGACTTCCTGCCAGCTTGCTGTATAAATATCTGAATAAAGCAGCTGAATTTTATATTAACTATGTAACTCGATCTGCACAGACAGAAAGCCAATATCAAGGTAAGACTACTTTTCACCTTTCTTTTACAATGCAGTGGGGTGTTATTGAAGAGGTGTCCATAAACAATGAGTGCATTACATCCATGTAATACATCCTCTAGACAAGAATTAATAGAAATATTAAGATGGTCTTAGTTCCGTGATACCAAAGAACTTCAGCTACTTGATCATGGTGTTTGTGATGCTTCTTTACCCAGCCTATCACCTCTTTTGTATGAGGGCACCGAAATGCCTGCGGCTTCTGGTCAGTGTTGTCAGTGAAGAAGGTGCCAGTGTTCATTTTTACACGTCTACTTGAAAATAAATGGGTTGGGTTGGTATCTTTATGAAGAGACCTGTGCTGCTTTACCTAGGTTCACAAGACTCTGATATCATGTCTCCAAGCAAGCGCAGCTCTCAGAAGTACGTGATAGATGGTCTCACGGAGAAGTCATCCCAGATTACAGATCCTTGGGAGAGGCTGTTTAAAATACTGTCTGTGGTGGGCATGAGGTGTGAGTGGCAAATGGATAAGGGAAGAAGGTGAGAAATGTGTACTTTTCTGTGGATTACTTCTCAAGGAGAATGTGGGGTTTAATTCTTGAGGAAATGGATTGAAGAAGGCTTTTAATATGGGGGCATTCTGTGTAAATTCAGTGCAACTTCTCTTTGAAGACTATACAATGTAAACCAAAAACGTGGATCCAGGCAGCACTTTCAGAGTAGTTTCTACAATAAATCTCATAAGATCTGTTCTCCAGACCCTTCACCAGCTTCTTTGCCTTCCTCTGCACTTGCTCCAGCACCTTGATGTCTGTGTTTCAGTGGCTGTGTTCAGCCAAAACACTTNTGGGTTGGGTTGGTATCTTTATGAAGAGACCTGTGCTGCTTTACCTAGGTTCACAAGACTCTGATATCATGTCTCCAAGCAAGCGCAGCTCTCAGAAGTACGTGATAGATGGTCTCACGGAGAAGTCATCCCAGATTACAGATCCTTGGGAGAGGCTGTTTAAAATACTGTCTGTGGTGGGCATGAGGTGTGAGTGGCAAATGGATAAGGGAAGAAGGTGAGAAATGTGTACTTTTCTGTGGATTACTTCTCAAGGAGAATGTGGGGTTTAATTCTTGAGGAAATGGATTGAAGGAGGCTTTTAATATGGGGACATTCTGTGTAAATTCAGTGCAACTTCTCTTTGAAGACTATACAATGTAAACCAAAAATGTTGATCCAGGCAGCACTTTCAGAGTAGTCTCTACAATAAATCTTTTATGAAAGTTTATGAAGAAGTGTAGTTCTGTGGGGTGTCCTTCCCTAGGTGCCTCCCCAAAAACAAATCTAAGTGTTGAGGAAAGTTTCACAGAATCATTCAGGTTGGAAAAGACCCTTTGGATCATTGAGTCCAACCATTAACCCTACTCTACAAGTTCACCCCTAAG
>VZRI01013630.1:677791-705990 GCA_013397515.1 Upupa epops | reverse complement strand
ACCTCCCTGGGCAGCCTGTTTCAGTGTTCAACCACTCCTGTGAAGAACTTTTTCCCCATGTCCAGTCTAACCTTCCCTGTTGCAGCTTGAAGCCGTTCTCTCTGGTTCTATCACTAGTGACCTGTGAGAAGAGACCAGCACCAACCTCTCTACAATGTCCTTTCAGGTAGTTGTAGAGAGAGATGAGGTCTCCCGTTAGCCTTCTATACCTAGAGATCCAGCTCCTTCAGTTGCTCCTCATAAGATCTGTTCTCCAGACCCTTCACCAGCTTCTTTGCCTTCCTCTGCACTTGCTCCAGCACCTTGATGTCTGTGTTTCAGTGGCTGTGTTCAGCCAAAACACTTAAGTTTTTCCTATCTGCTGTGCATTTTTCCTTTAGTTCTGGAGTCTGTGTAACATCCTGAAATCTTGCTGTCTCTCTCCCTCAGAAGTTTTGGTGATATTTTGCATCGAATGAAAGACCTCTGCAGGTACATCAGTAACTTTGATAGCGATGCACATGCTAAATACAAGAATCAAGTAGTGTACTCCACAATGTTGGTCTTCTTCAAAAATGCATTCCATTATGTCAGCAACATCCAGCCATCGCTCTTTCAAGGTTAGTCTCTAATGTTTAAACTATTGTACGGCTCTTTGTGATTTTATTGTTAATCATCTTTTGTTCATTAGCCTTTTGAAATTATTGTCTTGCTCGCAAAGTAGTTCCTGGCAGTTCTGAATGAGGCCTTAGCCTTGTGTCTTTCTGCAGTTAGAAGCAGAAGGAGAGCTCTTCCTAGGGAGGGTGATGGGGCGCTGGAGGGGGCTGCCTGAGGGGTTTATGGAGTCTCCTTTTGTGGAGATGTTTTAAACCTGCCTGGACCTGGTCGGGGTGTCCTGCTGTGGCTAGGGGATTGGACTAGATGATCTTTGGAGGTCCCTTCCGATCTCTGATGATTCTATGTTCATACTGAATGTACTTGTCCACGCAATCCTCTTGTCTGGTTGGGATTGTAGACAGGGAGAAGAGATTAATAGATTTCCTCTTTCTTTTGTTCCTTTGCACATCTATATAGAACTTGGTTGTGCAGGAGGATAAAATGTTTTCAGCAGTAAAGCTTTCACAGTAGCAAGAGGTTGTTTGAGATGAAGTGTTCCTGTTTTATACGTAAATAAAACAAGCACCGATGTCTGAAATAGCAGGTAACACATCCCAGTGGATGCTTTGTGATAAATTGTCTCTTATGTGTTTCACAGAAAATCTTCTCTCTAGAGGCTTTGAGAGTGATGATGGGCTCTGACAGTTGACTGAAGGTTTAATTCTACACACTGTAATCAGTGGGGGCAAAGCAGACACTGGGTGATCCTACCAGGGAAATTTTCTCATAAAATACACTTACTTCTTCCAGACATCAGTCAGTGTATTGCTTTCGTGTCTCATATGAATGCCTGGAGGATATTACTGTGCTTCCCCATGTTTGCAGCTGTTAATTTTAGAGCTGTTTGTTCTGTTCACCTGTTGAAAAGCTGTACTTACTTAAAAGTAAATAGTGCTTGATGAGAGAACACCTGCTGCCTGGGTCTATCTTGTGATTCCTCTGGAAGAGGATTCAAAGATATTCTGAAGCTCTTAAGCAAACTCTGGGCAGTGAATTCTGACCTTTCCCACAAGGCCGCTTTAAGAAAAGGACAGCTTTACCAGTATAGTTTAAGCTTACGGCACTTAAGTGATTTCATTTCTTCTTGCTTATGCTAGCATTACAGTGATTATCTGTGAAGGAAACCGAACCAGCACGATGTAGGCATGAGACCTTTTACACCAATTTCGAGTAATCTGGAATTAATTTTACCTCAATTTCAAGTAATCTGGAATTAATTGATCTTTAAATTCAGGTCCAAATGCTCCAAACCAAAGCCCACTGGTTCTTCTTGAGGATGTGACCAACGTCTATGGTGATACAGATATCGATCGTAACAAACACATACACAAAAAGCGGAAACTTGCAGAAGGACGAGAGAAAACAATGGTAACTTCTCTGGACTTTTGTGTTCATAGCAAGAATGGTGTTGGTACTGGAACTGAGACAGCAGTAGATTTGACGCAGATGTCATAGACACATTTTTAGAGCTACCCTGGCAGAGCTATTTATGACCCCAATTTTAAACAATTGTTTTTTTGCTAAAGCCAGCAAGAGTCAAACAGGGTTTGTAACTACTGCTGGTGTCACTTATGTGCTGATGGGAACGCTCTAACACGAAGGAGTTCAGTAGAGTCTGCAGAAGCTCTTAAAAACAGTAGCTGTGGTAGTTGGGTGTTCTAGAATTAACACTCCAGCTAGATTTTTCATTTGAGCTGTAAACAGATTATTTAATAGTAAAACCCACTACTTTATAGGTTTTTCTCTGCTGGTAGAAGTATGCATTTATATGAGAATGAAGTTTGCTTTGCTTTATGCCACTGTAGGCTTAAACTGAGTGATGAAGTATAAAGCATGTGTGTACTTTAACAGATCGTGTTGCTGAAGCTCAGCAGTGGTACTGTACGTTTCACAGGACAGATTATTTTAGGACACTTAATCAAGGACCATGGTGTTTCCAGTACTGAATTGTTTTCTTGTGTTCAGTGGAACTCTGGCCACTTTAGAATCCTTTGAAATCAATATAAATTAAGAAGGGAATCTTCTGTTTTATGCTGACTCTTAAGCAGAGCTCAGATGATGAGGATCCTTCTGGGAAGACACGAAGTCGCCACATTACAGTAAACAAGGCGGATCTTGCAAACTCTATTGAAGTATTGGAGAGTTTTAAACTGGCAAGAGAGAGCTGGGAGCTGCTCTGTTCCCTGGAATCACTCGACAAAGGTAAGGCCAATTACTCGACAAAGGTAAGGCCAATTGCAGGCAGAGTTGCGTTTAAGCTTCATTGCTGTGCAAAGAAGGAATTTTACTGTTCTTAAAATTCCTGTCATTGTGAATCTTAAAATTGGATTTACTTTGTCTCTTGAGTGGTTCTGACCTAAGCTCCAATAAGAAGCTCTATCAGTTGTCAGAAGACTCCAGGGAGACATTGTGGTCATGTGGTATTTAAAGGGGTCTTGTGAGAAAGATGGGGCAACCTTTTTAGCAGGATCTATTGCAACAGGACAATGGGAAGTAGTTTTAAACTGCACGAGGTGAAATTTAAACTCAATACAAAGAATTTTTTTAAACCGAGGGTGCTGAAACCTTAGAACAGGTTGTCCAGAGAGGTGGTAGAAGGCCCTGTCTCTGGGAAACAGACAAGGTCAGGTTGGCCAGAGCTCTGGGCAATCTGAACTAGCTCAAGATGCCCTTGCTTGCTGCAGTGGTGCCTGGATTAGAGTACTTTTGAGGGTCCCTTCCAACCCATATCATTCTGTGATGATTCTGTGAGTGGGTTTCACACCCCATGTAGCTTTACTTTTTCACCCCCACTTGTCTTGGAAGCAGCTTTTACTGAAGGAGCAGCTGGTTAGTAGTAGTGCTGATAATTTTTGGTGAGCATGTGCTGCTACTGGCTGCTTCAGTTCATGCTTAAGAAGATGTTCACACATTTACGGGTTGCAAGGAACCTCAGGCATCATCTAGTCCAACCTTTTAAAGCAGGATACAGTTGAAATGAGCTGGCCCAGAACCCTATCTTGCTGAACCTTACAATTGTCTACAATTGAGCAATCCACCACTTCCCTTGGAAGAGCATTCCACTGTCTTAACAGCTCTCAGCATGAAAACCTTTCCTCTTGAATCCAGTCAGGATCTCTCCTGGAGCAACTTGTAACCATTCCCCCTTGTCCTTTCTGTTGGACTTGTGAGAAGGGAGTCTCCATTCTCATGGTAGCCACCCCTGAGGTACTAGAACACTGCAATAAGGTTCCCCCCCTAAGTTTTCTCAGGGCTGAACAGACCCAGTTCACTCAGTGCTTGTTCATATGGGAGGACTTCCAGTACCCTGGCGCCCCTTCTCTGGGCCCTCTCCAGTCTATCTGCATCTTTTTTTGTCTAGTGGGAACCAAAACTGAACACGGTACTCAAGGTGTGGTCTGACCAGAGTAGAGATGTGTCTGTATTGTGCCTCTTCCTTTCTGATAATCTGGTGTGATAATCTTGAAAGCAAAGTTATCTTGTAAAATGCAGGGTAATTGTACTACCTGACTGCATTTCAACTGCTGGGCAGTAAAGAGAAGTGTAATGACAATATGTTTCTTATAGGAAGTTATAGGAAGAGAGTTCCCTACATCTGGAAGCTTTCACACTCTTACTGTTTCACTTTTTCTGTTTTAAACTCAGCTTTTTTTTCAGCTGTGAAATGCTTAATTTTCTCTTTTTCTTCTCCGACCACTTATGCAGAGTTCACCAGAATTTGTTTGGCGTGGAAGACAGACACCTGGCTTTGGCTAAGAATCTTTCTTACAGATATGATCATCTATCAGGTAAAAAAACCAAATGTAAGAAAAGCTAGTAAAAATGATGCCGTTATGTTGCTCTTCCTTCTAGTAAACAGCTGTCCTGATTAGCTGGTTTGACTGATCTACTGATTTTATCCTTTAAAATGTGACCCTTCCGGGGTGGTGTCGTACCATTCTTACCACAAGCTAGGTACCCTATTTCTTGTCTCTATAGCTGTGGGCTAAATCTGGCTGGTTTTGGCTTACTGGAAAATCTCTAGGTTGTCGTGTTGATCAGTAGATCCAGTGTGATGGAAGAAGAGTGTGTTTGATTCTTCAGTCAGTGCATTATGTTGGAACACCATTGAGAGAATTTTCAAACAGCACAAGATTTGAACAGGCTCAGTTACAATTCATCATTCTTCTCAAAAACTACAGAATCACAGAGTTATTGAGGCTGGAAAAGACTTCTGAGCTCATCCAGCCCAGACTACGACCTAACATAACCACAGTAAGCTAGACCATGGCACTAAGTGCCACGTCCGGCCTGTCCTTAGACACCTCCAGGGATGGGGACTCCATCACCTCCCTGGACAGTCTATTCCAGTGTCTGATCACTAGGAAGGGCTTCCTAATATCCAGCCTAACACAGCTTTAGACTCTGCCCCCTTATCCTGTTGCTAGTTGTCTGAGAGAAGAGTCCAACACCCAGCTAACTACAATTTCCCTTCAGGTAGTTACAGAGTGTGGTAAGGTCCCCTGTGGATTCGAGTATCCTCTGCTAAACAACTCCAGTTCCCTCAGCCTCTCCTCATAAGACTTTCCTTCTAGTCCCTTCCCTAGCCTCATTGGTCTCCTCTGGACCTGCTCCAGTACCTTGGTATCTTAGGATGATCACCCTCATGTCAGATACTGTCTGTAGGAAAAGCTTGTTCTTTCGTATTTTTACTATGGGGAGGAGGGTGTTGTTTTATTTTTGCTGGTACTTGTACCTGACCAAGAGCTATTTCAAACTTTGTATTAGTCTAAATAAAGTAATAATTAACTCTGAAGAGCATGATTAATTGATTATCTCTCTTATAAAGGGTTTTTTAAAGCAGAATTCTGTCTTGCTCACTGCTTTACACAGCACTTCACTGGAGAGTGTTCAACTGTATTAAAGTGTTGAAACCCTTTTCCTTGCTGTTTTGCAAGCTTTCTGTGAATTAATTTGTATTTCTATCTTTGTACCCCTTGAATGCAGACCTTAACACAGCCTTTTTATGTTTATTTCTTTAAAGGGGCAGTACAAAAAAGCCATTAGCAGCCTGCATCACCTGGCAGCTCTTCTGGGCTCTCATTCTCCACAGCAAATTACAGGACAAGGATCCCTAGAAAATCAGAGAGCACTAATCCAGTTAGCAACATGCCACTTTGCCCTGGGAGAATATCGGGTACGTACAGCATTCCACGGTCTGGTCCTGCATCATCTGGCCTTGTGGGTCCCATTTGCCTTCCTCCTTTGAACAAAGGATAAGCCGAGGTCTGCTGAAGGATCTGTGCTTCATGGGGAGAATAATTTCACTGCCTGCTGCATTATCTGTTAGTATCTAGAGCATCTCTTACAAGGAAAGGCTGAGAACCTTAGGTCTGTTTAGCCTGGAGAAGGCTGAGAAGGGGATCTTACACTTCTAAATACGTAGAGGCTGGGTGTCGAGAAGGTGGGGCCAGACTTTCTGCATTGGTATCTAGTGACAAGACAAGGGGCAGTGGAAGCAAACTGCAGCACAAGGAAGTTTCATCTAGATTGGATGAGTTTCTTTGGGGGTGGCAGAGCATTGGAACAGGCTGCCCAGAAGGGTGGTGCAGTCTCTCTTTCTGGAGACTTTCAAAACCTGCCTGGATGCAGTCCTGTACAACCTGCTGCAGATGATCCTGCTTTAGCAGGCGGGCTGGGATAGATGATGCTCAGTGGTCTCTTCCAAGCCCCACAGTTCTGTGATTCTGTGATCTCCCTTATGTGGTCTAGTAGTTAGTTATGACTTGGGTGGCTGAGTTAGGATTTTTCCACAGGCACAAGTATTTGAGATGTCAGTAGAACTACCCTTAAATGTGTATTTCAATACGGTGGGAAAATTCTTGTATATAGGTTTCATATGGAAGTGGAAAGAAAAGGTTTAGAATGAAGAAACTTCTGTGATCACCTTGGAAAAGAATTAACTGACAGTATGAGAAGCCCCAGAACAGCCCCATCTGGGCCAACCTCTCGACTTGCTTTACCTTTGCAATGCATACTTCATGCTTTTACTATTCCAGGAGCACATTATCACTGAATGCCAGTGATAATGATAAAGATTGGGTCTCTGACATCATGTTAGTACTACTGGAAAAGTCTTTTTATCTCTTCTATTCACTTAGTTTTCCTTGGAAATGTGATGATAAAAATACAGCATCTCACAGCATTTCCATCGTGATGCCACGTTGTCATTTTCCTTTCTTTTTTTACCACAGGCAGAACAAGCTATAAAAAATTCCCTTGAAAACCTAATCCTTCAAGATAAAATCAGGTCTTGATTGCAGGTTTATCACAGCGTTGTATCTTACTCTCTTGAAGAATGCCAGTGCATATTTTTTCACTTCTGTGGGCTCTTGGAGATGGTTTATTGACAGCTGTGCCTTTTTGTCTAGCCAGACACACATGAAGTCCACTCCAGTTCTAAGCAGTAATTTTGTGGGTTTTCTTTTTAATGTCTGAAATACGTAATCATTATTAATAGAGCTGAGTTGTAAGAACTTGGCATTACCATGTCTCTCTTCTTTTTACAGCAAACATGTGAAAAAGTGCTTGATCTCATGAGCTATATTTTACTTCCAATACAAGAAGGAGGCAAAGTACAAGAGGAGCAACCTAAAGTGAAGTCTAAATTCAGGAAAGGTATGGATGTGCTACTACCCTAAACTCAATTTTAGTTCACATGTTTTCAGTTGAGTATATAATTCTTCCCTTTCTTTGGTAGTATGAAAAGAGAGGAAGTTCAGTATCCCCTCTTGGGTTTCGTGAGTGGTTTTTCTGCTGCTGCCTGTTACACTGGTGGCAGAATCCTACCACAGGAAGAGGGAAATGGATTGGAAAATCAGTGTAACTTCACATTTTGAATTGTTCATGATTTATCTTTTAGAATTTTCTGTTACACTTGAGATTTGGCCATTATAGATTTGCTTTGCTCCATTCTGTCTTTGAAACTTAGCTGACCATGAGATCTCTAAAGAAGTCTCTATGATAAACTGTTCTTTTGCAGGGTCTGATCTGAAGCTTTGGCCGTGTACTAGCAAAGCTATTATGCCTTACTGCCTTCATCTCTTGTTGGCTTGTTTCAAGGTGAGCTCTGCTCAAGTCTTCACATTCTCTTGGGTTTGTCTCTGGGGTCCTGAAACGCCATGGCCTTATCCCAGTGGTGGTGGTGGTGGGATGTCTGCTTTTTGGGTGGGGAGGGAGTGGTGGTGGAGGAGGGTTTGTTCTCTTTTTTTACTTCTATTTATTTTAATTCTGGGACAGAGGAGATAGAATTAATCTCAAAATAGTTTTGTCTGTATTCAAACTTCCCTGAGGAAGTCACTCATCCCACTGGTTATCTTTTGTATTCTCTGTATAATGTAAGATTGGCTGGAAATTTCCATCCTGCTTTCAGTGTGTATATTGGGGCAGAGTGAAACACCCTTCTAAAGAACTGCTTGTGTATTTGCACCGACGTAGGTGAGATGAATCCCATACATTTACAAAACCATCTTGTGCTTTCTGATTGTCTCAGTGTTGTTATTTTTTTCCTCCTTGAAGCTCAGAGCTTTCACAGACAACAGAGACGATATGGCGCTGGGCCACGTAGTTGTTCTGCTTCAGCATGAGTGGCCAAGGGGTGAGAACTTGTTCCTGAAAGCCATCAACAAAATCTGCCAACAAGGAAACTTCCAGTATGAGAATTTTTTCAACTATGTCACAAGTATCCTTTCTCTACCCAAGAGTGTCTTTCACATCCAAACCTATGTGACTGGGGTCTTGAAAAAGCTGCTCCATAGTTTCAGCAGCTGCTCTCTCTGTGTTTCAGTGTTCTGTATCTGTTTCTATAGAGTGCAGCCTCTTGTAGTAGGTGTCAGTGCACAGAGGACTGTGTCTCCTGTCACCTCTTCTGTGTCCTGGGTTGAGGCTAATTTCATGCAAAGCATGAAAGCTGCTGTGTTTGGATATCTGACGTATGCCTTGATCAGCAGGGGCAGTTTAGTGTCTAACCTAAACAGACATCCAGCTGGGAAGCAAGGGGTCTAACTCCTACCTGAAACAACTGGAAAACCTCTTGTGTTAAAGGGAAGGGGGGAAAAAGCTAAACGAAGGACCCAAATAAAAACTAAAAAGGGTGGTGTGTGCCACCATGGTACCATTTCCTTCAGTCCCAGCCTCGCTCTGCTGCATAGATAGCCTGCAGTACAGGAAAAGGAAATAAAACGGAGTCTTGTCTAGAGAGAGAAGCTTTTAACCCTGTCTCACTGAACATCCGAAGCAAGAAAACTTTACTCGTGTATTTTGCACTTTCAAAAGCTGTATCTCATGAATGTTTTTTGAGGATTAGGAATGCACACTGTGATTTTATCAGCTTTTAAGAATGAGATAGTTGAATAACTGCTCATTTGAACTGTCCTTTCAGCTGCGGATGTGAGGGATAAGGAATGCGCCCTCTCATTTTTTTCTCTATTCAAATCCTTAATGTTTTCTTCAGATATTGATATGTTGGAGGAATTTGCTTATTTAAGAACACAGGAAGGAGGGAAAATTCATCTGGAACTGCTGCCAAATCAAGCCATGCTGATCAAGTAAGGATAAAAAAGCAAATACTGCTTGTCTTTGTTCTCATGTAATCTTCTAGAGAGTCGGTTTATCATGTCTTTGAGTTTTGGGAGTTGGCTAAGGAGTTCAAACAAGGCCATGAGTTGTTTTTTCTGACTCTTGCTGATCTGTGAATGCTTTAGGGGGGATCCTTCAACTTTAAACTTCTGTTTTTACAGAACTTAATTTTTAAGTGAGGTTTTTGCTTTAGGATGATTCATAGTTGCTCTATGTTTGTATTTCTTCACTGAGAGGGTGCTGAGGGACTGCAGCAGGCTGCCCAAGGGGGTTGTGGACGCTCCCTCCTGCAAGTGTTTAAGAACAGGTCGGATGGGGCTCTGGGCAACCTGGTGTTGTGAGAGGTATCTCTGCTTATGGCAGAGGGGTTGGAACTGGATGATCTGTACCGTCCCTTCCAACCTGAACCATTCTATGGTTCTATGAGATGAAAGTGATTACCGTTTTTTCAACCAGACGCTTGCACTGTGCTGCAATCCTTTCAGTAATTAGGCATGAGAGCAAGGTGTTGTTAATAATCTTGCTGAACAGTAATGCTGAACAAAGCACTGTTTCTTGCAAATGAAGTTATGAAAGACTCCTGAGTGATGACAACTGGGGTATAAACCATAAACTAAATCACAGTCCAGGTAAACTCTAATAACCTTTCTGCCAGAGCTAGCAGGTCATATCTTGCTGTGTACTGAACAAGCTTATTCTGCTCAGTTTGTTACAAGATGCTGAAGGAAATGAATAATCCAAAGGATTAACCTCCTTAGGTGTTCTTTGTTTTGAGTTAGGACTGAACAAATACCTGCTGCCGGGTTTTAGTGGCAGGTTGTTTCAGAATAGCCTAGTTGTTTCTTAGGACTTGTGGTGTTTGTTGAAATTCCAGTCTGGGTCAGTGTATTCCGGCTACCGGCCAAAATTGGGCTAATGTTTTCAAAAAACAGAAGCCTAACATTAGGCAACCAGATCCAGATGGGGGAACTAAGTACATAGATTATTCCAGAGGTCTAGGAAACCAAGACAAAAATTAGATACTAGGTGTAATTGTGACTTAATTGAGTGTGTCCTCTTTTAAGCTCTCGATTTTCCAACTCTTACTCTTGCTCTGCCTCACTGCTTGTAACCAGCTGTGTGAAAACAAGCATCAGGGTATGCTGCAGTGCGTGTGATGTTGAGGAATAATTAGCTCTGTCAGCAAGCAGGCAGAGCACTGAGAACCACTCCTGGTAACTTCTTAGCTGCTCCCTTAGGCTGGTTGCCACAGTTCAGTGCTGTTTCTCTGCATCACAGATTTTGATTGGTGTGGTAGCTGTTTCTGACTGTTATGACCCCACTGGTCAGGGTGTAGGTAGGAAGCAGTGTTTCTAGCACGACAGAAGTCTCTCTTTGACTTCTTGTGACTGGTGTTGTATCCTGAATGCTGGAAGTGCCTGTAAAAGAGAGGTCCGTTTCTTTATGCTTAATGGCTAAATATCCCATGCAGCTGGAAAAGCCAGGTACAGTGTCCTATGTGGAAGACAGAAATGATGTAGAGAGTTAATGGAAGAGCTGAGGGCATAGTTATTTCTTTAGCTGGACTGGCTCTGAGGCTCAGAGCTGGTGTCACGCAGCAGTGTTGACCTCAGCAGCACTGGTTAGCTCACTGCCTCCTCCAGCTCAGGTTTAAGTGTGCCAGCACAGCCCTGTTTCTGTTGGTAGGCTCAGAATCTGCAGACTGGCTTTCAAAACCATCCCCAGTTCTGGTTGTAGGAGGTGCTGCATCATCCTCCCAATTATGAGGAGAGGCAGCTCAGGGTACTGCACAGGAAGACTCTTGGGTTTGCTGCAGCAACCCAAACATGAAGTAGTTGTTCTTTTGCTTGATTTTTCCTCAGCATAACTGTACGTAGCAGTCCTGCATCTTAATTGATGGGAAGTGTATTGCAGATACCGTGTTTTTCACAAAGGCAGCAATTTGTTTTGTGACTTACAGGACATTTTCTCCCCAGGTGAATTCCCCATTCTTATTTTGTGACCTTTCCATAGGAAAAGGAAAACTTCTGTAAGGGTGGCAGAGCTCTGAACAGGCTACCCAGAGAGGTTGTGGAGTCTCCTTCTCTGGAGATACTGAAATCTCACCTGGATGCAGCCCTGTGAAATGTGCTGAAGGCTATCGTGCTTTAGCAAGAGGGTTGGACTAGATGATGTCTAGAGGTCCCTTCCAACTCTTGACAGTTCCGTGATTCCACAGTATAAGTCATTAAGGTTGGAAGACATCTCCAACATCAATCATGTCCAGCCATCCCTTATCCTTTATAGGAAATTGTATTCATTTTCCTGAACCCGGGAAAGCAAACTGCAGGATGGGAACTGATAGTCTTATAATTGAGTCTTGTGAAACATTCATTCAGCTGGTAAGCTTCCCCTCTCCTTGTACCCACTGTGGCAATCTGGAGGTGCAGGGGTTTGGTTTTCACTGGTGATACAGTCAGCTCATTCTGTTTGCAGTGCCAGCCAGACTTCTGCAGCAATTCTGATGTTAGTCTCTAAGTGCTTTTGAACCCCATTCTGGACAAACCCAATCCTGGGAGTTTCATTGATTACACCTGTCAGTCAGCTAGTGAGATGAGAGAAAGAAAAATATGCAGTAAATGACTAACGTTTGCTCCTGTTTTTAATACATTTTACTCTATTTAGTCTAATCTTAGCCTCCCAAACAATGCAAGCATGATGTGAAAGCTGTTGAGTGTTCTGCCTCTACTCATATTCCCACATCTCACATCTCCCCTTGGGACAGGGGGGAATGGCTCGGTTGGTTTAAGGTGAAACCTACTGTCTTGACAGTTTGTGTGTGCTGTCTGGAGGAGCAGTGAGAGACTTTGTTCAGTTCTGACTGGGTCTAGCAAACAGTAGCAGACAGACACAGTAGCACAGACTCCCTTTTGCAAACATCTGCCACTCTGGGACCAGTAACATCTTGCTGTTCCTTTGTATTTTCTGTTCCCCATGTCCATTTTTGCAACTGCTGGACTCATTCATGCTAAGAATTCTTGAAGAGTTCTCTCATCTGGTAATTCTCATGAATATTTTATTTCAGATTATTGTTACTGTATTGTAGAGTGTTTCTGTTCTACTACAACGTCCCGTATTTATTTGACGAGCATAGCTCTCCATCCATATCCATTAATAAATTAGAGTTGCTGACCAAAATGCCCACCCATGAGATCTGAAGTCAGGCACCAGACTCTGCTGCAGGCGTGTAAGCGCAAGTCTTGCGTCTCTGCGCCCTTCTTACCATCTGTGGGGTGAATGATGCACTTGGTACTTGTGTGCCAGAGAAGATTTAAGTGACATTTTGAGAGGCTAAGAAACCAGATGTGCATAGCAGATTTCTCTGTAGGTGTGGGCCACTGGATTTGCTTTAGACTGGATGTGAGGTTATTGCCTTGTGTAATAGGTAGCACACAGGGATAAAGACTTCACAGAGATAGACTTCCAGCTGAGACACCTTCTGGTGGATAGTTCCTGTGCCCTTGGTCACAAATGGAAGGTTACTCTGAGTAGTGCTCTGACGTTGTGCCAGCCTCTAGCAACAATTTTTGTATGTGGTTTGCTTTTGAGAAGGTGAGAAAGGCTGATGAAAGATACTTGGGCAACCTGTAACAAACACTGTCATGTACTCAACTTGCCCAATACTCGCTGTGCATGCTCTTGGCTTGGGCTTAGCAGCAAATCCCTTAACTCCAAGTTGTGGGCTCTTCCAGTTCGCTGACACGCTCTTGCCAGCTCTGTAGGGAAGCAAGCTGTGGCATCCAAGGTGCTTCTCTGGTTAAATCTTTCTCTGACTGACATGCTTCCTGCAGAGAGTTACTACACTTCATCATAGTACAAGTGTGAATTGGTTACGCAGCTACTGCTGTACTTTCTCCTGGTGTTGCTGTCCAAAAGGTGTGTGTAGGTATGTAGACCACAGTTGCAGAACAGCTTTGCAATGAAATCTGGGGATATTTGCATGTTTGTTGCTTTGTAGGGTCCTGCACCTCTTCAGCTGCTCGGTGGTCATGTCACTGTGGTCTCACCCTAGCTCCCTTTTCTGGAGAGTTGTTTTGCAGCGCTGGGGGAGTTGGTGTGTGGGTGTTTGAATGCTGCTGTTTGCTGTTTTTTAAAGGACTTCTAGCCCTCCCATGGGGTTACTGCAGCAGGAATTCATACCTGTGCTACAGCCCAGCATACAGACTGCTGACAGGTACCAAGTGGAAAAACCCTGCTCATAGTGTGCTGTGTTCTGTCGACATGTTTTACTGCCCATGGTTTTCAGCAATCTGTTACTCAGTATTTATCTTTTTTTTACTCCATTTGTGCCCACATTGCCTGGCAAACCATGTTGTTCTACTATAACATTTCTTTTTCTTTTTCCCATAAGTTGCCAGTATCCGTGTCCTTTTCGATTTAATGATCACTGTTGAATTTAAACACAAATGTTAGCCGTCCCCACAAAATGGTACCAGTGTTCAATGAGCAAGAGTATAACCCTTTCTTTTCAAGATACTGGTTACTGGATCTGTTTGGAGCTACTTTTCTCCATTGAAGCTGTTCTGTTTTCCAGCTGTTACATGACACACACATCCCCAAAGGTGCTGTTGGTTTGCTCAGTAGCGTTGTAGACTGCTCCTTTAGGTTGCCAGAGACCATAGCTTTGGTTGCCAGCAGCTGTTATGACAGTAAAGATGGAAAACAGGGTTTACCCCATAACTTCTGAATATGCTGGAGTAAGTTTTGCTTTAGTCAGCCTAGCTTGTGAATTAATTGCCCAGTGATCTCCAGGCTAGTCTCCTCTTCACCTTGCCCACATGTTGCAGAGGTCTCCACTGTTTGGCAGAAGTCTCTTCTTGATGCTGCATTTGCTGATTTAAGTAAAGATGGGGTGGTGGTGGTGAGGGCAATTCCCAGCCCTTCTCCCTGTCACATTTTCAGCATCTCTGGTTTGGTGTAGAAGCCCTCGCCCTTTATTTATTTTCTTTATGTGCATGCTGGGTTCGTTCCAGCTCTTCCCTTGTTACCCGTGGCTCAGGACTTGTTTTATAGATAGGATTTTGCTTTTCTCTGTGATTTAATTTATGCTGCTCCTCTCATAGAGCTAGGCCTCTCATTTTGGGGTGTGTTTTATGCTTCCATTTACAGGTAGGGCTCACAGGTAGATGTTAACTAAGTCTTACCTGGTTCTGGACCAGTGCAAGTAAAGTGTCATGGTCTAGTGCTGCAGAACATGGGTTTTGACGACAACATTTAGGTATCAAGTAGTACAGACCAGTGTGAAGGCAATCAGCTGTTCATAAGAGTGGCCTTTAACAGGGTAGTAACCCAAGAGTCTCCCAGCCATCACTGCTTTAGCTTGCTCAGGAGCTGGATCTTTGTTGTGTTAGAAAACAAATCCTGAACATTTATAATCCCTGCCTGGTGTCCAGTATGCACGAGAGCTGGCTTTTACTGACACTAACTCAGCAGCCTGGCTTGGCTTGGGCCTTGTTTTGAGCTGTGAAGAGTTCCCTGGGCCATTCATCAGTCAAAGAATTATGAGTGTCCATGGGATTATAGAGCTGCTTCTTGTGCTTTCTTAGTGGTACGAGGTGCCTCCTGGTCTTCATGGTGGCAGCACCTCCAGAGAAAGCAGGTTCATCTTTTTACTCTTTTAACCCCAACCATTTAAAGAAGAGATTACAGGGAGGAACTGGTCTGGGCAGCAAAAGCAGAGATTAAAAAAAACCCCAACAAAACACCTTTCCCCAAGCAAGGAGAACCCTGTGCCTTCACAACACAGATTACCCTGTTACCTGGAACAGCAACATTTCCACCCCCCACCTCAACAGTGATAATCAAAGCAGTGAGAGCACAGAATTTATGGAGCTTCTAACTGTTGGAAGATTTATAGCCTGCTAAACACATGATTTTTAAATACAGCATAGCAGGGGTTCCTTGGCTTTCCTTAAGCAGACGTGGGTATGGACAGTAGATCCATAGCAAGTGACATGCAGTACCTTTTACACGCTCTGTAGTGCACCAAATAACCATCGTTTGATTTCTGTCTGTCTCTCTTTCCTTTATGACTTTAAAGGCATCATACAGTTACCCGGGGTATAACTAAAGGAGTGAAAGAAGATTTCCGCCTGGCCATGGAGCGCCAGGTCTCGCGCTGTGGGGAAAATCTCATGGTGGTCTTGCATAGATTCTGCATTAATGAGAAAATACTGCTGCTTCAGACTCTTGCTTGAACAGACTGGATTGTGATGCAGTGTCTCTCACAGATCTTAACTGTATGAACAGCAGTGTGTGCCAGTGGAGAAGAACTCGTCCACAGTCCAAGAAGCTCCCTGAGTTACAGGTTGTGCAGTCCACACCACTCCCCAGTGTCTGTTCACCACTTAGTTTTCTTACGTGGAGAGATAAAACTTTCTAAATAAAAACTTCACTCAAGAAGTCTTCTGTAGAGCCTGATCTGATCGCTCCTTTCCATAGCTTTATCCTAAGGTGTGCATCTTCCTTCGATCTCTCTTTACACATACACACAGCGCATCGCAGGGTGTTTCAGGGTTTTTATTAGCAGGAGGCTGGAAATTGTAGCACAAGTGAACTTCCTGAGTTTCCAAAGGCTATGACCTTATATTGGATCGCTCTGCTTTCCTTTTTTCACTGAATTCTACCTGCTTTGCTGGTTTTCAGAGTCAGGGCCCTTACCCACATCCATTTATAAAGAGGATGGCTTTGATCAAACTCGGGTCATTTCCAGGTGATGAGACAAAGTCAATAGGAACTGGCCTTTCTGCCCCTTAAGAGTGTGGCACATGAAACTCAGACTTCATCCATGCTAAAGCAGGCCCAGAACATGCACCGCTGGGCTGCTAAGCCTGTAGCAGCAGCATGCTGAGTTACAGAAGAGAAGCTTGGCAGCACGCATCAACAGGATCCTGGACCTAAATTTCTGATCCAAGACCAAACTGGAAGAACACGAGGGTCAGTTGAGTCCGTACTTTGCACAGCACGCTGCAGCAGAGGTGCCCCCGAGCTTTTCCTGACATGCACAGCACTGCTGACACAAGTGTAGGGTTGAGGATGCTGCCAGTGTCCCCTAGTATAAAAGATGGCAAAGCTAAATGTGTGCCAGTAGCCAGAGTGGTGCAGGCTTGCAGCGGATGCTCCAGACCTTGAATAAGGGGGGTCCCCTGTCAGCAGCAGTGACTGCTGCTACAGTCCTGATCAGATAACCCCTTGCAGACACCACCCCAATCCCTTGCAGCTCCTTTCCTAAGCACTGTCAGGCTACCTCCAGCTGCCCAAACGTTTAGTTTCTTATAGAAAGGAGGGAGATCAGTAAAAATATTTACAAAAGACATAACACAAAGAGAGCAACTGCAGCACATTACTAAGTTTTTGCTGAATAAGAAAATACTGTCCCTTAAGTCAGAGAAAAGTCTTAACAACTTCCGTGGCACTGTAAACTTGAACTAGGATCCCTTTTAGTAACGGAGCCTAGCAGGAGGGGCAGTGTTTCAGGATAACCCATCTTACACCCCATCAGAACCTAGGCCCACTGCATCTTGCCCAAGTCCATCAGATTTTCCAGAATATCCTCTTCCTGTAAAGCAAATACGCTATTATAACCCAAAGAGTTGTTGCAGTGAGGTTTTGAGTCAGGTGCTCTGCGTGCGATTGACTGTCTTGCATCTTCCACTTAAAAGGGAAATAGTTTTCAAACACTTCGTGTCCAATGTAGACCAGGATTGAGTTCATTCCTGCAAGTAAGCACAGGTCATACCATCTGCAAGAGCAGGCGTGAGCTCACTTTAGAGTAAGCAGGCAGAGAGGCATGCCAGGCTTAGGAAACCCCGAGAAAACAGCTAATCACAACAGTTAATGTTACTGGCCCCGAAGATGCCACACAGGCATTTTCAAGTGCGGTCTGAGGGGTCCTTTCCCCCAGGATGTTTATTGAGAAAAAGTAGAGAGAACCTCTGTGCTAAATTGAAAACACAACCAGATTGGTATCCTGCGATGTTAGTGACACACAGAATCATCACTGTTACTGTCTTCAAGGTGGCCAAGTGCCAGCCTGTTTGGTCAGATCTGCTGCCTTTACAAACAAAAGCTGACTGCCCTTCAAAGCTCAGGGATTTCGGGAAGGCACACAACACCATGCTGTCACCCTACGGGTCTTCCTATCCAGACAGCAGACACCAAAGCTGCTGAAAGGTTTCCTCTGCTGTGGGCTTGTATTCTGTGGTGTGTTTATCGAGAGCCCAGGGTGGTTAACACCACAGTGGAGTGCTTTGGGAGACAGGCTTATCTGAAACCAGAGACAGAACCTACGCAGCTGCCCAGGGGATTTCATCTTCTCCATCTTCTGAAACGGTACTGCTCTGCTGACAGGCCTTTTGAGTTTCCCATCAGGTTACTCAAGGCTCAGCACTCCTTTCCAAAACCAACTACGAGCCATCTGTGCTGTTCTGCTTGGTACTGGGCAGCTGTTCCTGAGGACCTGAGAACAATCATTGGGCAAGAGCAGCTTCCAGCCCACATTTAAAGGTTCAACAATTGCTCTCCCCTAAATATCTGGTTTCGAGCATACCAAGCTCAAGTTAATCATTCTGGCATCCTTGAGGTTACCTCATTCCAAATCCCAGCTCTTTGAAAGATGAGGGGGTACAGAAAGCATTGTGAGATGGTGTTGGTGCAGGAAGAACTGGAAGGAATACATTTCCTTCCATTATTTTACTGACCTGGGTAGAAAAATGGAGCACCTGACCACAGCCTCTTGACATCCACGAGGTAGTACATCAGCAAGAGGAGAAGGAAGGCAAAGCAGCTCATGGTTGTCACATATGATATCGACCTACACACATGTTCAGTAGAAATATTATTCAGAGAGCACTGTCATACAGACAGCTCTCATAGATATAAGAAAGGTAAAACATTCCCCGAGGTAAAACAGTAAGGAAACAAACCCCATACTAACAGTTGTATCTCTCTGCTCACCATAAGTTCTTGTTTATGGGAATAAACCCGTCTTCTTTCGAACATTTTGTCAAGATAGCTGAAATAACTCCCTGAAACAGAAAAGTTGCTGAAGTTTATGTACCTCTGCAACGGGTTTCAGAAACACCAAGTTTAGTACAGAGCTACGTAACTATCCTGACTTACCATCACTATGCTCCACGCGACAAAACGACTCATAATCTGTTTGTGCTGGTCTTTGTAGAACAAGAGAATTTTCCCTGCCTAATACAGAAAGAATACAGAATGTTACCTCATGCCCATGGAATTCAAGTACACTTTGAGAAGCAGGTGTATTTGCCACCCATGCTATGACAGAGAATGCAAATGAGGTGTGGATCCAGTGCCTGGAAGGCTCCCAGTGGGGAACTCTTCTCAAAGAATTGACACAGAAGGGCTGTAAATGTAAATGCTTTTGGTGTTGGGAATTCTAATGTGTACAAGCAGCAGGGAACACGTACAGCTGTGGCCTTCTAAACAGGCTGTTTGGAGGGAGGCTGTGTGGTCTGTGTGTCTCTTAGCTGTCTTTTCCAGCATGCACAACCCAGCTACTCCCAAGTATAAACCCAAGCTTAAAACCATCAAAGGAAGTTTCCAGAAAAAGCCTTGGCTTATCAAATACAAACTATTACCAGCTCAGCTTCCACTTCTCGGACACTCCTCAGGTTACAGCTAAACCACAACAGCCTGACAGCACTGCTCTGTAAAAGGTTTTGTTCAAAGCATCTCAGCCAAAAGGTAAAAAGAAACCAAGCTGCCTCCCCACATCCAGGATTCTTTCAGGTCTTCCCATTACAGCACCCAGGCAGAGAGAAGAGAGGTACCTGCAGTCCCAGAAATGCCATTACAATGGTATTTATGGTCCCCAGGATCCCTTCAGGATCGTATGGCATCGTTGTTTGGTAAATCACCTGAGAGAGAAAACAAATGGTACAAGGCACCTGAGCAACTGATCTCCCTTCTCTTCATCCCCCCTGCATCTGTTATTGCCAGGGCCCTCCTGACAGCCACGTTCAGTGCTTGCCTGTGGCTTCAGACTGCAAAATCCAGAAGCTACTCACACTTGAGGAGGGATGCTGATATATGTGCTTCTCTCCAAGAAGTAAGCGATCGATGTAACCGGCTGCTCCTCCAGTGCAGTTGGGGTAGTTTCCAAAGTCTCCAATGCCCCCAGGCCCGAGATAGCCCCTAGGGCAGGAGCAAACAAGTTGTGACACAAAGTGCTGGTATGCTCCACCTGAGCAGTGACTGGTCCACTGGCCCAGCACACTAAATACCCAGTGCTTTCCCTAGCCAGAGGGACATGGTGAAACACAGGCTGGTGGCCACCTTTTTTTTGATCACCACAGCACCAAGAGCAGCTGGGTTGTGAGGAGACAGGCGGAAGCCTAAAGCAGTGTTTCACTTCAGCCTTGGCCGCCCAGCTGGCTCTGTAGGTGCTCACCCTTTAATGAGGCAAAGACAGCGATGGGGATGACACTGCAGTGATCACATATTGCAGTAGAGAGACCTTGGGGAGATTTTATTCCTCTGCTTTAGATATCACAGTAATGATGAGGCTGGAAAAGACCTTAAAGATCATCCAGTCCAACCTAAAACCAACCAAGTAAACCTAACATCCAACATCTAGATCATGCCACTCAGCACTTCACACACGCTGGTATCAGAGTGAGGAAAGTTTGTTCCCTCACTTGATGAACGCTTTCCTTAACCCCACTGGCCTAAAAGCTTTCTTCTTCGTTCTTTTGCTATGGCTAATAAAATGTATTTTCTACTTAGCAGAAGAAAACCAATCTGATGCCCCACAGAAAGTAGTCTGAGAGCACGGTCTTACCTGGGACAACCTGGCACTGGTAACAAAAAGGTCAGACACAGCCAAATCGTTTCTAACACCAGGATGAAAATCCACTGTGGCCAGAAGGGGAGAATATCCTGCAGAGCAGGACATGGAGTCTCCTGCGTGAGACGGAGGGAGGAAGGGGAGGATTAGCTGGCAAGGAAAAGCCGTGCCCTTGCGGACGTGCTGCACTTGTGGCAAGCTGGCCCCCACGTACGGGAGGGAGATAGTTCATTACAAAACTGGGCTCCACAATAGGCATCTTCACAATTTACAGACACTTAGTGACTTGGGGGACGGGAAGGAACAAACCAGGACCAAACTCCATGTTTTCTAGCTTGGAAAATTGCAGGAATAGTTGTGATTCATGAGTAGAACAAAAACCTTTTGGGAAAAGAGACTCCAGAGAGGCCACAAAGTGTCACTACTTTCTCTTGCTGTGGAATTAAGTGGACAACACAAAGGGCTCAGCAGAGAGATGCCTGTCCCTGGGATCCTTTGGTGATGGAACGTCATCACAAGTGCCTGGGAATGCCTGCTTCTAAGCACCACCTGGACGGACCCGTGAACCATCAAACAGCAGAGCTAACTGTGATAAAGTGCCGACTGGGACGTTGAAGAGTTCCGGGTTCCTGACGTTTTTGCCAGGTCACACTGCACTTCACGTCAGGTAAGATGCTATGTTTCCTCCTAATTTCTCCTGTGTTCTTTGCACTCAAATGACCAGTAGTTTCCAAACCCTACTCCAATATTGCTTACCTCCCCACATAACTCACCAAGGTCCCAGCCTCAGCTCTTGTAAACAGGAGTTCCAGAGCAGCAACCACCAGGTAAGAAAATCCCAGCCTCTGGAGCACTCCGGGAATACGCAAGTTATCCCAGGATACTGGAGAATACAGAAAGTCAAAGAATTATTGAGGCTGAAAATGACCTCTGAGCTCATCCAGCCCACCACATCAGCTAGACCAGGGCACTAAGGGCCACATCCACTCTTTTCTTAAACTTCTCCAGGGATGGGGACACCACCACCGCTCTGCTCAGTCCAGTGCAGGGCCTGATCACTCTTTTGTGTGAGGAAGGGCTTCCTAACACCCAACCTAACCCTCCCCTGGTGCAGCTTCAGACCCTGCCCTCTCATCCTATCACTAGTTGCCTGGGAGAGAGTCTGACACCCACCTGTCTACAGTTTCCCTGAAGGAGTGACAGAGAGGGATAATGTCCCCCATGAATCTCCTCCAGGCTAAACAACCCCAGCTCTTTGATCAGACTTTCTCTCTAGTCCCTCCCTCAGCCTCGTTGCTCCTCTGGACCCACTTCAGCACCTCAGTCACCTTCTTGAAGTGAGGGGCCCACAACTACCCCCAGTACTCAATGGGAGGCCTCACCAGTGCCAAGTACAGGGGGGGAATTATGTCCCTAGTCCTGCTGGCCACACTATTGCTGATCCAAACCAGGATGCCACTGGCTTTTTGTGCCACCAGGGCAGACTGCTGGCTCCTATTTAGCCAGTTGTTGACCAGTCCTGCCAGGTCCCTCTCCGCCAGGCTGCTCTCTAGCCACTCATCCCCCACTTTGTAACTGCTGGGGGTTACTGTGACCAAAATGCAGGACACAGGCAGTGTGGAAGAGAAGCAGACATGGACTCTTGTAAACACAGAAGTTCCCCTTCTCCAGGGAGAGCTGAGACCCACTGCACCTGCAGGTACAAGCGACAGTGCCTGTAAATCCTAACCTTGGGCAAGTCTCCACCAAGATGACAAACAGTGCCAAGCAGAGAGTACTGCATCAGTGCAGGACCAGACAGCAGTCTACAGGACATCACCAGACTGCCCACCTGCTATGTGTTGGTCTGTACGGCAAGACTGACCCTGCTGTCTCAACAGTGCAGTGCAGGGGCAGGAATACTAACTGCAGAAGTACAGTGAAGAGGGCGAGTTCCACTTACATGGTCCGAGGCAGTAATTTGGATTCACAACTATGATTCCCAGCAGGATTAGCAGAAAACTCCTCCAGAGGATCTTGCCAAGTATCTTCTGCTTGGAATTTCCCCAGCTCAGCATGGAGCTCAGTGACAATGATATCGATGTCCCCATAATGAAAACAAACCTGGAGATCAAAGCAGATGGAAAGTGGAGCTCACAGATCTCTTCAAACGTGTGTGATGGCAAATGCTAAAGCTAACAGAGCGGCCTGTGCTGGGCCAGCTGAAACACACGTGTCGAGTGAAATTGGGCAACTATTTTCCTCTGATTACTAGGAATTTCCAATGACCTTTCTGGCTCTTTCAGTGACCAGCTGAGGCAATACAGTCCAGGGAAGTAACTGCATTGTAGGCTTTTTGCAGCAGTGCCCGTGCCACCAAAACCTTCCATCACCCAGCATTAAATCAGCACCTTCAGAGTGTGATTCAAATTCACAACTGATCTGCTCCCAGAGCAAGTCCAACTCCCAGCTCCAGAAGTAGCTGCAACAGGTGTGTAGTTTAGAGACACACACTAGGGGCAGATGGGGTGATTGCTCCCCCCATAAGGACATTCTCTGGTTAGAGAGATTAACTTAAACCAAATTTCCCTTGGCTACTTCATCTCTGGCCACACATGAGTCCAGCTTTGGACCTTGCCACACTGACTGGGTTCAACACATTACTGAGGCAGTAAGCTCCTCAGGAACATCCACAGCAGAGTAACCCTGGGCCTCCCACTGACACTGTGTCGGGAGAAGGATGAGGATGCTACTGGTTTGTAAGGATGCTGCTGCTATCTGGAGGGGCAGATTCCTATCAGCTATTTCACACAAACTCACTCCTTCAAATACACTTCCACGTGGAGGCAAGCTGCACACAAGGTTTTTCTTGCAAGCATCGTTTCACACAAGAACTGTTCTGCAGAAGACTTACCATGGAAACACCAGATCTGCCACCGTTAATCCTAAGAGAAAGATGAAGGAACACATTAGTTACCTTAAATCCCCCTTAAGTGTTACCACCATTAGGGTTGAGTTTTGAAAAGACTCCCAGGCTGCTTACAAGGATTTGATGCTCCAATACACTTTGTTTATAAACTAAACTTATAAGAAACAGATAATCGCACTTCACCACTTCTACCCTTCTTCAAAACTAGGGTCAGAACTGATGCTACAACTTGGGAAAGATTTCAGGCTGTTCTCCACTGAGGCAGCACGATGTGATGCCCAGCCCCTTCCGCATCAACTTGCCCATCAAGGCATTATGTATGTGCAGCATCAAGCACCATCAGCCTGACGGTGGTCAGGAAGCAACACAGCAAAGTTATGGGAACCTCTGTCAAACACTGAAAGGTTACACCCAGACAGCGCTGTGAAACTGTCCCACCAGTGTGTGATGAGCAGGACCATACACAGCTTTGCCCATCAACTTAACAGGCAGTACTCTGCAGAGGCAAACTGGCACGGCATCCCCACCTTCATCTGAGCACAGCTGGCTGCAGCAGCTGCACCGCAAACCATACCTAGTCACTTCTGCAGTTAAAACACAGATTAACTCTCTCAACTGTACTTTACCATTCCAACTCTCATGTTTGAAGAACCAGTATTTTCCTCCTCCGTAGTTAACAAACACCATAATTATAAGAGAGAGCCTAAAAAGACAACAACAGAAACACACACGACGTATCACATCTGGATGAAATACATATACATGAACACACAGTCAGCGCTGACCCCCCCCTAAAACTATTCTAACTGGGACAGCTGGTTGGGTTTATTTTTAATGAAAAATGACATACAAGGGGTTTGGCTTTGCCCACCAGGAAGCAGTGTTACAGCGATCATGGGTGGTGGTGAACCCAAGTAAGGTCCTTTGCGCAGCATTTCTGCACAGAATGTAGTTCTCTTTTCCACTCTCTGCCCCAACTTTAACGTTTCTTCAAATTAGATCAACTGCAAAGCGCTTCAGAAAATCCGAGGATTAAATCCTTGATTAACTTCCAAGTAAAAGACATCCCCTCGAATCATCTATCTGCTCCACATTTCCAGTTAGTCACTGGAAACACCTCATTCCCCTTGGAAGAGCTGTTCTAGGATAAGGTCTTATGCTCACCCTCGGAATGTGTCCAGAGAACGCAGCCGCTGCCTGGAGGCTGTGCTCCATAAACGTGGGGTGGGATCACTGTTAATGGAGTCTGTTGTGTTCGGGGACCCAAGCTCCTTCAGGAATAAACCAGACACAAAGGGCGAGTCAGCAGCTGCATCAGCTACCAAGGGAACACAGGCCAGCAAACTATCACATACTGTGCTTGTCTGTTCTCCCCATCTTTCTCTTTGTTTTGTTTGCCCACTTGCTACTTCTAACCCCTCTGTGGCTCTGATATTTGCAGATGCTCCAAACTCCACCTTTGACCAAGGCACAAACAAGAATGTGATGAAAAGAGCCTGTGTTTGAGACTTGTGGGAGTTCGGTCCAGTTTAAGTCAGCCCCAGACTTCCTGTCATTATGAGTGCTGCTTTACAACAGAGCTGGGCAGATGCAGTTGCCATCTCTGACACAGCATCAATCCCATCCCATCTGATTGGGGTCTAACAGCACAGACTGGAGAGCTAAAGCAGAAGAAAATTCCTCCTTTTAAACACAGGCATGGCATCTTTCTAACAGAGTTCCCTACGCCACTCTGATCAGTGCCAGTGACAACATAAAGAAGCACAGGCATGGAAATGAACAGCGACTATAACTGTTGCAGAGCTCTGCTCCCAAGTCTTTTGATTCTAGATAGGTTTGGACCTCTTCGATTGGAAGACCGGCCTGTGATGATCTCTCTATACTCAGTACAAAACAGCTCACAGAAATTCCAGCTCTAGGGCTGGAAATCCTGACCTAAGTGTAGATCCCGCTGAATTTACACTGTGCTGGAAGCAGGCATGCAAGCTGGAATTTCTTCCCTTCCTTCCACAGACACTGTCTGCATCAGAACAGGATCTTCACTGCTTCTAGAGGACTAAAGAAGGCACAAAGCTCAGTTCAAGTCTTGCAACAGCTCTACTAGAATCCACTGAACTGGAAATCCAGTCTAGTATTCCCCATTGAATGTCTGACATCAGTAGAAGATTTGCCAAGGGGAACATGGAGAAGGGGAAGGTAATTAGTATGAAATAAGTCCCCAAATGTTTGGATACTGTGTGGTTCTCAGATGTGAAAACACTACCGAATAAAAAGTATAGATGGTGTGAAAGGCTCACTCACAGAATTAATCAGACGATCGGTTTCCCTGGGACTCAGTTTCTTGTAAACCCAGTTTCTGACTGGCCCAATTCTGAAAATCAGGAACAGTTTAAAACACAAACCAAACAACTTTATAGCCGATTTTATCTTAGCATCAGCTATTTTGCAGCACAAATAAAAAGCTGGGAGTCTCTATTTCTGTTTCTCCAGCTCACATAGGTGATACGGACATTCCCCCAGTACCTGGGACCTCAGTTCAGTCCAGCTGTCAGTACTCTGCCACAAGCTCAGGGGCTTTACTTTTGGATTTAGAGGCAGGGATGACTGCTGTGATCCAGCAGAGGTAGAATGCCGCATATGCTACACACACTCGGATCCCATGGACTTGTACTGCCAATTTAGGGCTAGACCCAGGAATGAGTCAGGGGAGGGTGAGGCAAGGCGTGTGAGCTTGCAGCAACCATCAACTGCTCTGCAGTAACTGCTATACGTGTGAGCTAAGAAGGCTGCAGGGTACCCCTCAAGAGAAATCATAGCACTGTCTATTACTAGAGCTACTAGAGTTTCACTGATAGGTGGCAACAGGTTACAGGATCTGATTTGCAAGCAGGGCTCCAGTGGGATGCTGAAGCACCACTACACTCTGATGTGTTTTTAAACTGGTGGTCCCATTTCAGTTGTGAGGAGGCATGACAACACTGTTCACTTACTTCATAGAAAGGTGCCCGACAATCAGGATAGCAAGGATTCCAGTGTAAACCAGGAAAGCAAAGAGAATAGCTACACAAAAGAGAGAACACATCTCTATAAATGATCTAGCATCACCATCCAGCAGCCTGGGCTTGGCCAAGCGTGACGCGAGCAGGTCAAAAAGTCCAACCCACCAATCATCACTCTGCTTTCTCCATGCAATACCTGTCTCCATCCTGAATTCCAGAGATAAAAAAACCCCACGACACAGCAAACCATCCCTAACCATGCAAACGAAAGCAGGTGCAAGTCTCACAGTGCAGTTCAGTGACCGCACACCTCAGCACAGAACAGGCAGAACAAAACTGCACTGCCTCACAAGGCAGTGATGAGAAAAGAACTGATGTTCTGAAGAAAAAGCTAAAGATTTAGAAACAGAAAGAACATGGGGAGGGTGTAATACATCAGGTTTGCAAGGATGGAGAATTCTCCTTTACTGCTGGAAAACTGGAAGGACTGAATAACCTACTCTGAGGAAAAAGTATGGAAGAGATGCAGACAAGACTTTGAAACAGCCCTGGAAAAGAGATGAACAAAAAAAGGCAGATATGACATTTAAAATTAGAAGCGCAACAACAGAAATCCAAGCACTCTCTGAATTGTTTCCTGTTTTGTGAGAGAAGGGAGTCAGGGAAGAAGAGGGATGGCTCTGTGTGCACATAGGAACATGCAAGGGAAAAGGAACTAACAGAAATATCTTCCTCTGGAGGGACACACACCCACTGATTTTTCTGGGCTAATAAAAGGTTGTGGTCATGCAGTCTGTCATGTGAAGAGGCCTGATGCTGGTCAGGCCCTCCAGATGGGTGTATAAAACAAAAGGAGGTAAGATGCTGAGACTGAAGAGCCAGCCCATGATGTGGGCTTCAGCACAGCATGAGCGGCTCCACGAGCTTTTTAAGAAGTGGTTTCTGCTGGGAGACATGCAAGTTGTAGGATGAAAGGGGAAAAAAACAGAGCGTTACATACGGAGGTAGCTGTTGATAGGGCCTTCATTGATGACTACATCACAAGAAACAGTTGTGGTGCTTGTACTTAGGGTCTTTACCACAAGCGAATAATTGCCAAACTCTCCAAAATGATACTGAATCCTGCAAAGGATAAAGGAAACGAAATTTACTGAGCCATCGCTGCTGCGTGCAGATACCACAGCTGCATCTGGGAGGCTGGAAGCCTGGATGCTTCCAGGACACACAAGCAAGAAACTGAGCTCAACAGTGGAGTGTAGCAAGTGATCTGCCTGGCTCTGCCTCAGCCACGCATTACCTTCCCCTAGCCCACACACACTGCCTATTGTATCACTTGTCTTCTTGAACTAATGCCCCTGCGAGAGAAACCAGGTGGTTGTACACACTGTCTCAGTGCACGCACCACTGCAGCCCCTGCTCACCCCTGGATCCTTTCAGCACGGCTACAGTGGATCCCACAGCTACAGCAGAGAGGGGAGCACTGACAATTAAGTCTGAACAGTCAGGAGAAGGGATGTGATGAGCAGGTAATAAAGAGGAGCTCAGCTTCAGGAGCAAACCGAACAGAAACACAGGACAGAGCTCGCCAGGTGTTCTTGGGCTGGGTCACCTACGTGCAGAGCTCCCTGTCAGCCGCAGAGCCGTTGACAAGCAGGGTCAGTGGGTGCTGCGTGTCCACCGCCACCGCCGCCGTGCCCGGTTCGGCCAGGCTCCCGTTGCTCGGAGGGACAAAGGCCAGGAAGCGGTAGAGGCACTGCGGGACGACACGGTGAGGGGAGCAAAGTTAGTGGCGAGGGGCAGTAACAGGGGATCCCGCTGTCACACGCGCGCACACACACTCCCAGGGCACAGCCCCACCGCAGCCGCCTGTCTCACCCGGTGGCAGGAGCCCGACAGCGCGCTCAGGCGCAGCTCCTGCTCGGGCAGTTCGTTGCGAACGAGCAGCAGCGCCTGGTCCATCCGCCCCAGGGGCCGCCGATCCGCCCCAGTCTCCGCCGCCGCCCCGCGGGNGCCGCCGTGTTTTCCGGGGCAAAGCGTCGTCGTCCGGGGAGGCCTCGGCTCGGTGCCTCCCGCTGAAGAAAGCGGGAGATGCGCGGCCGGGGGAGCGTCGATAGCGAAGCCGAGGGGGTCTCCCGCCGCCGCCCCGCCTGCACCGCCGTTGCGGGGACCTGGGCGCGGCTGCGGGGCC
>VZRI01013630.1:665816-677767 GCA_013397515.1 Upupa epops | reverse complement strand
GGGCTCGTTCTCGGCTTGGGAGAGAGTCCCGCTTAGCCTCCAGCCGCAGCGGAGGATGCAGAAAGCGCGGCCATGGAGAAGAAGCCCCGCTCGGTTCGGAAGGAGCCTCCTGCTCGGGAGGTGCCGGCCGCCTCCCTGGCCAAGCCCCTGCTGGCGACCGTCCTGCTTCTCAGCGCCCCCGTGCTCCTGCTCCTCGGTGCCTGGCACAGCGCGACAGGACGGGCCGAAACGGACCCCAGCCTCTGCCCTTTCGGCTACTTCAAGATGGGGTCGGTGAAGAATTGCTCCCCGTGGCTCTCCTGCGAGGCCATCAATAGGGAGGTGAGGAAACTCAAGTGTGTGGGCGAAGGCGCTGTGAAAAAGGTGAGTGTAGAGCTCGCTGCTTCTCTCTTTCCTTTCTCCTCCCTTCTTTGCTGTTGTCTGGCTCATTAATGCCCACACCGCTGTTATAGTTACCCTCACGGCAGTTATCCTGGCTACTGTAGACATCCAAGGGCATATGGCTACTGATAAGGTGCACAGAGCAAGTAGGACAGAGTGGCCCTGGACCACCTCCTTGACACCAACTGACATCCAGCTACACAAGCAAAATCAGAGAGATGAGTGAAGTCCCTGTGGAGCGCAGCTGCAGTCATCACAGAGTAGGGCTGGCTGGTTGGGTTGCATGAGAAATTTGCGTTGCCACCCCAGAGAAAAGCTAGGAGATCTTGATGTAGTTATTCGGTCAGTAAGGGCTTGCTGTGACAGGTGCATGGTCCTGCTGAAAGGCCCAGTGATGAAATTTGCAGTTGTGATGAAGCAGTTGGCGGAAGGATGCTCTCCGCATGGTCTCACGTGTTTCTTGTGTGTTCTCAGGCCTTCCTTTCCGAGTGGAAGGAAAACAAAGTGGTCCTTTCACAGCTCATAAACTCAGAACTGAAGGAGGACTTTCTCCACGGACTGAAGATGCTGAAAGCACTTCAAAGCAAGCACGTTGTCCGTCTGCTTGGCTACTGTGAGCAGCAGTTCACAATCCTCACTGAGTACCATCCTCTGGGCTCCCTGAAGCGCCTGAATGAAACTCTCCACATGCCCAAGTACAAGGGCATGAACACCTGGCATCGCAGGCTGATGCTCGCTATAGACTACGTGAGCATCATCCGCTATTTGCACAGCAGTCCTCTGGGTACCTTGGTCATGTGTGACTCGAATGACCTGGACAAGGTACTCTCTCAGTATCTCCTAACGAGTGACTTTCATGTTGTAGTGAACGATTTGGACGCTTTGCCTCTTGTGAACAGGAGTGCCGGCAGGCTGGTGAAGTGTGGTCATCGGGAGCTCTGGGGTGAATTTGTAGCTCCTGAGCAGCGTTGGCCCTATGGAGCAGAGGTGCCATTCGAGGATGCCCTCATGCCTCCCTATGATGAAAAAACGGACATCTGGAAAATCCCAGATGTCTCCAATTTTTTCTTGGGCCACGTTGAAGGAAGTGATATTGTGCGACTACATTTGTTTGACATCCATGCTAAATGCAAGAAGGAGGACCCGGCGGAAAGGCCTTCTGCTCAAGAGGTCTTGGACACCTACAGGAAAGTTTTAACCCTGCTTCTTCGGGAAGCAGTCGTGCCTGGTACTAGGGAGATGTTATAATGAATCACAAGGCCAAACCCATACGAAAGTTGGTATTTTTTCCTATTTATTTAGCTTGCCCAAAGAGCAAAGTCTCTTTTCCCGAAACTGGGGAGAATAACTGAGCTTGTACTCTGATTCAAAATAAAACTCGCCCGATGCTGGGGCTGTGAAGGCCTCTCATTGAAGTATTTAATCTGTCGTTGCAAGACGAGGCGGTTAAGAAAAGAAATTGTGTGGGTGCAGAGGGAAATTGGTTCCTTAAATAAACTGCATTTTGCAACGTTTACACAAAAGCTCTCTTCAGTGTTATAGGAGAGTCACAACAAGTAAGTCCACCAAAACGGATTGGTGAATAAACTGACTGGAGAAGAGAGAACGTGGCACATCCCCCACAGGCTTTCTGCTGAGTCCTGTGGCTTTGGCTCATGCCTTATCCACACAATCCCTTGGCCGCTTCACCATGGAGCGAGCACAGTGGTCACTCAGAAAGAAGCATTGCAGCTCAGTTCAGATTTTGATGAACTGATGCCAGAGCCCCAGTGACTGTCTTGCCCTGTTGGTTAAGCAATAGGTTGGTGCTGGAGCTGTAAGGCTGTTGCTGTGTGGATCCCAAATTCCACACCACACTGTAAGCCAGCAGATAGTGCAGATCCCAGAGAGACTGCTTACAAACAGATGCTCTTGGTTCTCAAGCCTTTCTCCAGTGGGCTCTTCAGAGATGAGTCTGTCAGAAGAGAAGTTCTTGTGCCCTTGTGAGGCCTCATCTCGAGTCCTGTGTTCAGTTCTGGGCCCCTCATTATAGGAAAGATGTGGAGATGCTGGAGTGTGTGCAGAGCAGAGCTACCAAGCTCATGAGAAGTTTAGAGAACCAGTCATATGAGGAGAAGCTGAGGAGCTGGGCAGGTTTAGTTTGGAGAAGAGGAAGGGAGACGTCGTTGCCCTCTACAACTACCCGAAGGGAGGTTGTGGAGGGGTGGGTGTTGACCTCTTCTCCTTGATAACTGCTGATAGAGCCAGGGGCAGTGGTCTGAAGATGAGGTAGGAGAGGTTTAGATTGGATCTGAGGAAGAAATTCTTTCAAGACAGAATGGTTGGGCACTGGCAGGGCTGCTGCAGGTAGGTGGTGGAGTCCCCCTCCCTGGAGGTGTAGAAGAACCATGTAAACATGGTGCTTCACACCCTGCTAGAGCGGCAGCATGGTGTGGGCTAGTTTGCGTTGTTCAGTCTCTCAGGTATTGAGGTTCTTTGTTGGTGTGGGGATGGTTTGACTCAGGGATCTAGGATGTCCTTTCCAACCAGGATTATTCTTTGATTCTGTGACAGGAGTCTCTTGCTCTTTTTTTGATGTACAGAAATCCAAGTGTTCTGGAAAAGAGCCGAAGCATAGCTTTGCTTTTTTATTTGCTTATCTTTGCAGAGTGTTGTCATGCTCAATGGAAGGGGGTAGAACAAGGAACTGAAAGGACACGTGACTTCCTTCTACAGCAATAAGTGAGCATACAACTCTGGGGTCTGAACTCAGAGCCCACTAAGCATAAAGTCAGCTTTAATGGTTCAGTGTTTTTAGGAGAAAATGTCTGGTACCTGCATGGATGATGCAGCCTGGTACCAACAGCTGGAGTGGAAGAATAATTATCCCTTAATCCAGCAGTAGGCTCTGCTGGGTGGGATCAGGATGTTCTTGTTCTCTTGGTGAAAAAGCAGGAGTAGCCTGAATGAGACACATGGACTCTACCATTACACACTTGAAGACTTTCTGTTCTGTGGACTGGGTCTTTGAAAGCCCTAAGGGCCCAGACAACCTTCATGTTTGGACTTGACAAGTGATCTGTAAGTAGACAAGTAGGTGTCCTTTCTGCTGAAGAGTTTGGTTCTGTTTGCTGTGCTGATACTGCACCTGAGTGAGCAGAGTTAGGACTGCACTTGAGAACGTGCAAGCAGTCTGCGCAGGTAAATGTTCAAACACACTGTCCTACTGCTGCCAAAAACATTATTGTAAATGGGAAACATCCCTGAAAATACAAAATTCATACCTGATTTCATACACTGCCAGCAGGAGCCCTTTAAAGGCTGCTCAGTATGGATTTCCTTTCCCTCTGGGCAGGCTGTTTTCTTGATTTAGCTGTTTGTTACCATTTTTCCACTTGTGCTGTCCTTCCTGGCAGCCTTCCTGCAAAGCTCAGAAGTCAGGGCCTCCAAAAGAGCAGTGAGACCTCTCCAAAGAGAATAGTGGTTTGCTGAGCCACTCTGATACTTGAAAAGTCCAGTCCAGTCAGTGAATTTTTTTACAAGGGTGGTGAAACCCTGGAAGAGGTTGCCCGGGGTGATGGTGGAGGCTCTATCCCTGGAGACATTCAAAGTCAGGCTGGACGAGGCTCTGGGAAGCCTGCTGTAGTGGCAGACATCCCTATTCACTGCAGGGATGTTGGACTAGATGACCTTTATAGATCTCTTCCAACTCAGTGCATTCTATGTATTTGTTTTGGACTTTGACTTCAAACTCCTTAAAGATGCCTGAGGGGAAAAAATTACCTCTCTGTAGTAATTGCATCACCCGGCCCATGAACTCTTGATTAGGGTTAGAGTTCTGCAGTTCCACCGTGAATCCAGGATGTGCAGTCACTGGAAAAACATCCTGTGACAGCTCTCCAAAGACAGGGGTCAAGCTTTGAAGGGCCAGGAGTCCAATCTTTTGCGTGTGTCCCCAGCAATAACTGGTGACCTCTTGTGAACCATCATGTGGACTTGACAGAAATAATCAGCATCTGATGGCTGTGAAGGGAATGTGAGTTTGTTATGAGAGCAGCAAGGACAGGAAAAACCTGCCAAACTTCTTATGCTGGTCTCTGCATTAAGACAAGGTTCTGCTTGGATTCTTGTGCTGCTGTGTACTGCTGCACCTGGTAATCAGTGGTATTAAGAGAGTGAGAAACAAATAAGGACAAAATCCGGCTCTGAGTAATTTTCTTGCCATGGAGATGTCTCTCTCTGTTCCTGGATTTCTATTTTAAAGAAACATGTCTCCCTAAACATTCACCCTGAACGCTGAGGTCCTCCCCGTGTCTTTTGTAACTTGTTCATTCCCTCTCCAGCTCGTTTCTTTTCTGGCTATAAGGAAACACTAGGTGGCAGCATGAAGGTCTGCTTGGCCTTAGGTATCAGCTCTGGTGACCAAACAGCCAGGATCTGGCCTTGGAATAACAGAATCGCAGAATGCTTTGGGCAGGAGAGACCCTCAGAGTCATCTAGTCCAAGCCTCCTGTGGGGAGCAGGGGCATCTGCAGCTAGACCAGGTGTTAAGAGCCTCATCCAGTGTGACCTTGAATGCCTGGACCTCCCTGGGCAACCTGTTGCAAAGTTTCACCACCCTCATTGCAAAAGGATTCTTCCTTATATCCAATCTAAATCTCCCCTCATGTAGTTCAAAACCATCGCCCCTTGTCCTGTCAGAAGAAGCCCTGCTAAAAAGTCTGTCCCCATCTTTCCTGTAGGCTCCCTAGTAGTGAAAAGCTGCAGTAATGTCTCCCCAGAGAGTTCTCTTCTCTAGGCTGAACTCTTGCAACCTGTCCTCATAGGAGAGGTGCTGCAGCCCTCTGGTCATTTTTGTGTCCCTCTATCAGAACCCAGTCCAAAAGGTTAATGTTCTAACTGTGTTGAGGACCTCAGAGCTGGATGCTGCTCCAGGAGAAGATCTCACCAGAGCAGAGTAGAGAGGCAGACCTTCCTCAACCTGCTGGCCACACTTCTTTTGATGCAGCCCAGGATGTGAGTGGCCTTCTGGGCTGTGAGTGCCCACTGTCAGCTCATGTCCAGCCTTTCATCCACCAGTACCCCCAAGTCCTTCTGCACAGGGCTGCTCTCAATCACATAATCCCTGCAACTGTACTGGTACCAGGGATTGCCCCAACACAGGTACAGGACCTGTATATTTGGCGTTGCTGAACCTCATGATGTTCACAGGGGCCCACTTCTCCAGCTTGTCCAGCTCCCTCTGCATGGCATCCCATCCCTTAAGGGTGTCAACCACACCACTCAGCATGGTGGCATCTGCAAACATGTGAGGGCAGACTCAATTCCCACTGTCTGTATCATTGATAAAGAAGTTGAAGAGCACTGGTCCCACTGTGGACCCCAGAGGGAAACCACTGATCACTGGTCTCCATCTGGACATAAAAGCATTGATCACTACCCTCTGGATGTGATAATCCACCCCTCAAAACCGTATCCTTCCAGTTTAGAGAAGGATGTTCTGGGGGGACTGGGTCAAAGGACTTACAGAAGTTGAGATAGACGATATCCACAGCTCTTCTATTGTCCACCAGTGCAGCCACTTCATCATTGAAGGCCACTAGTTTGGTCAGGCAATTTTGGCCAGTGTTTTGCTAGCAAGATTTCATAAACCCTTAAAAGATCTCTTTGTGTTTGTGTTATGAGTCTGTAGTAAGACAGAGACAAGGGCTGTCAGAACTGCTGCATGTGCCAGTGGAAGGAGCTACCTCCCTGTTAACTTGGTATTTGTGCAGCATCCCTTTTAATCTCAACCTGGTGCTACCTCAGCCAAATTTGAGTGTCGCCTCTTTCCAGTCTTTCAGAGGAGTTTATGTTCTTTCCCACCTTTCTGTCTTCCCCACTAACCCTTTCCACAATGTCAAGAGTGCATGAATCACAACTTTCCCACATTTCCATCTTCTTTTCACTTAAAGGGAAGAGAAAAGGTCTTAGAGGGAAACAGCACCAGACAGTCCTACGTGCAGTCGCCTTGCCTCTTTCCAGTTCTCTCTGCTGGGCATTCCAGTTTTCACCACCAATGACAGCTTTGGATAAACAGTTGGGGGCTTTGCTGCCTCAGCAGAAGCAGCTCTGACATAGCTGGTGGGAAACATCAAAGGATGAGTAGCAGGAAGAGGCCTGCTCCCAGCTGGAAGTCTGCATGCTCCTCTCTCCTCATCCACTGTCCAGCCAGCTCCACACCAATGGACATGATCTCCCCTGCCAAGACCACTGCCATAGCTCTGCCTAACCTCAACAACAGCTGCTGGGTCTCCAGCTCCAATCAGGGGCCCCAGATTCCCTGTCCTTTCCCACAGGAGATGTTTCTCCTGGGATGGTTACTGCCAGGATTCCTGTTATATTCCTGTTCCTCTCCTAAAGTCCAGCCAAAGAAGCTGCACAAAAACACAGGCCACACAAGGAGAAGGACAACTGCAGGTGCTAATCTTCAGAAAACCTCAGAGGAGGTTCCCCAAGCCACCCTGAGTGGTCAGTGTCAAGGCAGGTAGGGTCACAGTGGTCCCATGGCTTTTGCTTGTTGCCAAGGTGAAGGATTTGGGTCTGCCCCCTTGGCAGGACAGGACAACCCTTTTCCTGAGGTCAGTGATCTGCACCTCCTTAACCTTCCCCTTTGGACAGTGACTCCTCTGCCATCCCTGCAGCAGTCCCGCAGCACATCCTGCTCACCGTGTCTGACCAGCTACACCACCCAAGTAGAGACCTTCTCCTACAGACAATAAATAGCACCTGATTCCCAGACTGATGACCTAGGTCACTGCTGTGACAGCAGCAGAGGAGACAAGGAGAGCTGCTGATGTGCCAGCTGTGCCTGCTGAGCCTGGCTACAGGTACCAACTGCATCAGGACACCCTTTAGCAGGAAGGTTTGTATCACCGGATATGGAAAAGAATATGGAAAAGGTCTCAGAGCACAGACCTTGACTGAGTTCAAACCTACTACTCCTTTGTTTCTCTTCAGAGTCATCAAAGAACATCACTGTTGAAGTGATGCTGTTTTCCAAAGTGCCTGCTGGCTGCAGCCTTCTGCGTGGCTCAGGTCTGATGAGATGGTTCCCTTTTTGTGCTGTGGGTTTCGCCTACATCCTAAAAGCACTCCTGTAACTCTGCCATCCCCTGTACAGGTGAGTAGCCTTTACAGCAACTTGAGCACCATCTGAAGCTTTATAGTCTGGAGAGTGAAATAAGTGGTCATTTTAGGAGGAATTTCTTTGCTGAAAGGGTTGTCAGGCACTGGAACAGCCTACCCAGGGAGGGGGTTGAGTCCCCATCCCCAGAGGTGTTGAAGAGTAGGGTAGATGTTGTGTTGGGGGACAGTGTGTCGTGTTGCTGCTAGGACTTGGACTGAAAGGTCGCTTTCAGCCAAACTGTTCTATGATTCTGTGATGGAGAAAGCACGGCCACACAGCTGCTGTGGGGTCTGGGGAAGTACAGCGGACACAACTCATTGAGCTGAACGCGGTTGGAGTTCTTTTCTTTGTTGAAGAATGCTTTGAAGAGGCGCCTTGCTCTGTATTTGATAGAGTGCTAACTATTCAGTGCATCTGAAGCATAGGGTACCCCACAAACCTCTCGACATTCTGTCACAAGCTCTAAACCCATATTTTCCTTTGGTGCCACACAAACAATCCACAGGGTGATCATCTCTGTGAAACAGAAGCAGTGCTGTTTGCCAGATGTCATTTGTGAGACACTCGGCAGAATTTTGCAACCATCAACCCATTCTATCATTATGGCCGTAACATCTTACCAACAATCATGAGACCCTGGGAACAAGCACAGCGTGGTTCTCAAGTTCTCGCAGCATGATCTAATTGCGTGTTTGCAGAGTTCATCCACATAAATTATATGCTAGATGGGACATTCAAAAAAGAAAAGGGATTTGATGGTTTTATCTTCATTGAAATAACTGTGTACTTGAGACAACCACATGACTTCCAGTAATTGTCAGTCTGTGTTGTGCAGTCTATAATCCAGTATTTATCGGGATTAAATGTGGAATATTTTTGCATCACAGCAATATTTATGCCTCAGCAATTTCTGAGTCTAACTCTGGGTAACTCAAAATCCATTAGAAATTATAGATTGATCACAGACACACAGACACACACACACAGATTCTTCGGCTGTAATGTTCTAAGGAAGCAGCTTACTTGTGGAATCCAGCGTCCACATTTTGCGTACGAAGTAACTGGATTTCAGAACAGAGTATTCAGCAGCTTTCAGTCAAATTCACAGTATTTGCTGGATGCTAAGGACTTTACAAAAGCGAATTATTTCCTTGTAGAGCAGGAAGACCCTCTTCAACAACTCTCTTGATAAATCTACAGGACTGAAGCAAGTGCTTTCACGAAGTACAGAGCTAGATTTCTTGGTGGAATGGGCAAAGTTCCCACTTTAATGAAAGTTGAGATTTTTTTTATAATAAATCAGGCTGGTTTTCTACCCAAGAGCCGGTTCTTGTGAGGGGCTGTGTCTGATCCACAGTAGAAAATCCACAGATTTATTTGTTGCTGTGTAATGTTGGATCAGGAATGGTGTGAACAGCAGAAGTAGGGAGGTGATAGTGCCCTTGTACTCCACACTCATGAGACTGCACCTTGAGTACTGGGTCCAGTTTTGGGTGCCACAGTATCAGGACATTGAGGGGCTGCAGCAGGGCCAGGGAAGGGAAACAAGGCTGGGGAGAGGGCTGGAGAACAGGCTGAGGAAACTGGGGTTGTTTAGTCTAGAGAAGAGGAGGCTGAGAGGAGACCTTATTGCTGTCTACGGCTACCTAAAAGGAGGTTGTAGTGAGGCTGGTGCTTGACTCTTCCCCCAAATTCCTCATGATAGGACAAGGGGCAATGGCCTCTAGTTGTGTCAGAGAAAGTTTAGATTGGATCTTCAGAAGAAGTTCTTTCCTGAGAGAGTGGTTGGGCACTGGAACAGGCTGCCCAGGAAGGTGGTGGAGTCACCATCCCTGGAGGTGTTTAAAAAACGAGTAGCTATAGCATTAGAGGCCATGGTCTAGGGGTTAGAGAGATGTTGGGATGAGGACTGGACTTGATGATCCTGGAGGTCTTTTCCAGGGATAACGATTCTGTGATTCTCTGATTCTATGATGTAGCTACTAAGCTTTGGTCCCTATTAGCTGCTTTTTGCCAGAACAGGTTGTGCCAACGCTCTATTATTCTATATTATTGCTTTGTTGCCTTTGTGCTTTGGTCACAGGCAGGGATCCTGCAGGTCAGATGCTCTGCTGGCACAGCACAGAACAGCAGCCCTTTCCCTAAAAGCAGGTATAGTGTAAGAAAATAGAAGACAACTGATGTCTTCGTGCATTAACAGCATTGGTTATCACATCCCACCTCATCCAAGTGACAAATAATTATGATCCATAATCTGCATGGGCAGCCACACCATTTCTTGTGTGCACGATTACAACTGCAAGGCCTGACTTTGCTCATTTCTGAAGGTGTTTCAGTGGTCCACGACTGAAACAAGCACCCAAGCTGTGAAAGGAAACAGCAGTGTACCTGCCAGGCTAACTTCTGCTTAAGAGTCAACCAGCTTTTGGTATTCAAACCAATTCCTCAAGAAAGGAAGCTCTGCACTCACAGAACTCCTGTTGCTACAGGTCAGCAAGTGAGAGGTCACTGCTTTTTCTCTGGTTCACAAAGCTCTCCCACTCACTGCAGCTTTTCAGCCTAACCCTGTCCCTCCCTCTGTTTTAACATCTGATAACTTCACTGGAGTTCAAGGGGGAAGAGAATTTCTCTCCAGCTGTCTTCTAGGTTGGGGTTGGGAGAATTATCTGAACCTTAAATTGAGCTTTTAATTAAATCAAATAAATCCCGTGCTTGCTACACGAGACTGTGTTCCTGTATGCTGGATGCTGCAGAGAACACTCCAAGACCTGAAGTGATGCTTTGTGGATGCTGGCCTTGGTTTCTTCCAGGTGGGAACTGGGCACAAGAGCCCTGGAGTGTTTCAGCCCCTTCTCAGGTTGTCTAGAGCAGAGCTGCAGAGTTAATACAATATAAAAAAGTGCCTTTAGACACTGCTTAAGCACAACTTCTCTACATCCCAGACAGGGAATGGCCTCAAGTTGCACCACAGGAGGTTTAAACTGGATGTTAGGATGAATTTATTCACCAAAAGAGTTATCAAACATGGGGACACGCTGCCCAGGGAGGTGATGGAGTCATCACCCCTTGAGGTACTTATCAATGTGTGGAGCTGGTGCTTAGGGATATGGTTTAGGGGTGATATGGCAGTGCTAGGTCAAAGGTTGGACTTGATGACCTTAAAAGGTCTCTTCCAAAGGGACTGTGAGACTGTGACCTCAGCTGAGGTCAAAAGGTAGTAATGAAACACAAAGAGCACCAGTGTGCCTTACATTTATTCTTTCCACTGCTCTTCCACAGACGTGTGATGGACTTGAGTTAGCTGAATAGCCCCACACAGGGAAAAAGCAAACCAAACCCCTTCTGTTCACAAGAAACTGCTTTAAATCCCTGAGAAACCATGCTCCATCAACCCTCTTGTGTCACGTTGCATAAGCGATAGACTTTTTCTCCTCTTGGTGGTTTCCACAGTTCTGTGCAGTTTAATGACCTACAATTACGTCTAATTGCTGTTCTCCTCGTTTTCCCACACCGTGTGGGGCAAGGAACTTCTCTCACCATAAGCATGCCTTTTGATTTTGTTATGTTGTAGTTTGCACTCATATCCTTTTATGCCCTGATCTGAGGCCTCTGAAAATAAAGCTGTCTCACAGCATGGAAAGAGAAGGGCTTGGCACACCTCGCGCTGAGAAAATGCTCCTCAAAGGATGGAGTTTAAGGCTAGATGGACATTGGCAAAGGGAATGCTGTCCAAGCAAGGTTTGTAGCCTCCTTCTATCTAGTAAGGAGGTCAGAGCTCTTCCCAGGCACATGAGGATTCATTCTGAATGTTTGGCATAGGTTAGATAAGTCATGCCCTAAAAAGACTTGTTTTCTCCTTATTATAATGAGTGAAAACAAATGAAGGACACATCCCAACTGTGTGTAAGGCTAAGGCAGATGAACCACATCCGTGATGTCTACATTGTGATGTACTGCAGTCAGCATTTCATGTGATGTTTGACTTGCAGCTGCAAGCCATGCTTTCGCAGCTCAGCAAAACCAGAAGGGCTTTGGAGCTTCTGGTTTTGAGTTTCCAGCTCCTCCTTCTTCTTCACTTTTCATACAATCATAATGGCTGGAAAAGACCTCCAGGATAATTAAACCCAGCCCTCATCCCAGTATCTCTCTAACACCTAGACCATGGCCTCAAGTGCTCTATCGACTCGTTTTTTAAACACCTTCTGGGATGGAGCCTCCACCCCCTCTCTGCCCTTTTCCAGCCTCAAACAAGGACCCCTCATCCCATCGTTTCTGTGAGAGAAGTGGAAGCCCCTAACACAAGCGCTCTCCTTTTCGACCCTTAACGCCCGCCTCCCTCCCCAACGCAGCCCAAGATGGCGGCCGGAAGCTCAGGGCGCAGTGCCGCCGCGTGACGTCACTTCCCGCCGGCCGCCGTCCCCCC
>VZRI01013630.1:636838-662940 GCA_013397515.1 Upupa epops | reverse complement strand
ACGGGGGGCGGCTGGGGTCTCCGGCTCGGCCTGAGGCGCGGGCTAGGCCACGTGAGGGAGGGTTGCCCGTGTATCACCACCACACACCCCTCTCCCCATACCCCCCAGCCCGGTCGGGCTGTCCGCCTCCGCATCGGGAGGAACGGGCGTTCGGCAGTGCCGCATGTCCGGTACCGCACCCCCGTGGCCCCACCTGTTTTCATAGAGCAGCTCGGTCCAGGGACACCGCATTGCCCCTGCTCCCCGAGCCCGTCTGTCTGTTGCCGCCGCCGTTAGCCCACAGCGGGGCTGGGGGCTGTGTGCGTGGAGCCGGGCGGTGGCGGACGCGCCTTACGGACTCGCCTTACGGACTAGCTGCCCGCATCAGGCGCAGCAGCAACCGGAGCTGCTGCCGGCTCCCTGCTCTCTGCATCTGCCAGCGTGGGACGGAGGGTCCTGCGAGGGCCAGGAGCGAAGGACGGGCGAGGGGGTGCTCTGCCGTCCCAAGGTGCCCCCTATTGCAGGTTTTGGCGTGCCCTGTCTTGCGGGAAAGAGGGGGGGGGTTTGGTGTGTGTATTTCAGTTCTCTAGTACAAGCGAGAGATGCGATGGGACATGCGGGGCGTGGGAAATGATGTCGTGATTTTGAAATTTCACGTCAGATTTTTGTTTTCCTATTAATTCACAATACTCTGTAGAAAAGTCCCCACTTAATTGGTAGTAGAAACCCAGTGCCCAAAAGCAAAGGCAGATAGAGTGAGAGGGTAAAGACAATAAGGGTTTTGAGTTGTTCTCGTAGATGTGTGCAGGAACGGGCTCTCAAACCCTTGTGGAACTTGGTTCGCGCCGGATTATTAGGTGCCTTGGATGGGGAAAGCTTGTGACCTTTAAAAAAAATGGTGCCAAAGTTATCTTTAGTCTCTTTTTTTTTTTTGAGAGGCAGTGCTGTACAGTGGCAAATCTTTCTAGGTTACCCAATACTTGAAAAAAACCTCTGTTTTGATCTGTAGATTGAGTGGGATCTCTTTGTCACAGAAACCACATGAGGGAAGGCTTTCAGAGCAGTTCAACCTTTGCAGCTATAAAGTACTGCAAAAAAGCATTAATGAGTTGCTCTCTGTTATAACACTGATGGTTTTGAGAGTCTGACTGCTCTTGTGTCCGTGGGAGCTGCTGAACACTCAGGTCTTTGTAAATGCAGTCTTCAGATAGAGTTACAACCACGGCACTGTAATCTTCTGTGAAAACTATAATCTTGTGTGAAGTGGTGCAAAAGTCATCTCTCCTCAAAACGAAAAGGCGCTGGCTAGGTTTTATACTGGATGCTGCATTGAAGGTCGAAGCTTTTTGCATAGAACCTTATAAATTCAGTGACAAGGCTCAAGAGGGTCTTAAATGTTTCAGAGCTATGAGAGTGTCTGTGTTTAAAGCTGAAGATGTTGTAAACTTTGCGGATCTAATAGTGAAAATGCTATCTCTGCCATGAGCATTCTGGGTTTCAGTCCAGTGTTACATGCCCAGCTTCAAAGAACTGGCATGTGCTGGCTGAGCCTTGATGAGAGTGTAGCCTGTAGCAGCTGCTGTGCAGCCTTGAAGCCATAAGGGTTCTATATTCCAGCAGTGTGACTCTTGGATGGTGTCCTTGCTCTCAAACCACCTGATCCATTGAGAAGATCCACAGAGGAAGCCTTTGCTGTACCCCTTGTATTGCTGATACCAGTATAAGCTCTGAAAATGAGGAGGAGATCCCAGTGCCTTCATCTGAGGATGGCTTGTGGAGAAGCTTCTTCAGCACAGTGCAATAAAATTATTCATTGAGAATATTCTGACCTAGGACGAGTATTTCTGTAATTACCATTTTGCATATATGATTAAGCAGCATTGGCCAAAAGCCTGGTGACAGCACAGGGCACTGGAATGTCTTCTTGTTGCCTGTGCAGTTTATTCACGTTAGCTTACTTCCGTGAGCTTAATCACTCCTTTTAAGTCCTCCTGAGCTCAGGAGTGCTGCTGCTGTTGAGCAAGCTGAAATTACACACGCTGCGCAGAGAAAGGTGTGTGTGTGTTGCAACCCAAAGTCTTTTGGAGGAATTGAAAAGATTTTGTCCCAACCCTAATTTCTACATTAAAGAGATGGAAAATTGTCACTACGTGCCTTCTGGAGGGAGCACCTTGCTGGAAACTGTATTATTAACTCCGTGATGTGCTTGGCCTGTTATGCGTAAAGAGCTGTAGTATTTGGAGAAGGCTTGCTGACACAGTGCACCCTTATGCTCCGAGCGGGAAGTAGCGATCAAAAGATGTTCTCTTTCTCCTCCAAATGCTTAAGCCATGGTTTAGTCATGGTGAGGAACCCAGATGATGTTAACTGGTTTGCTAATGCAGTCACTCAAACAAAAAGGCAGTACTTAATCCTGGCCTTGGGAGAGGGCTGCTGTTGAAGAGCAAAGGGTTTCAGTGCCTTGGGCCCCGGAGAACGGAGGTAAGATCCTTCACTTTTCAGCCCTTTTTCTGCTATGGTGTAAGAGTTAAGGGCTAAGAACGAGTCTGTTGTAGTCTAACAAGCTCTGTTGGAAACTGGTGTCGCCTGGGTTGACAGGACATTGTGCTGGCAAGTAGTCCTGTAGGATAGATGCCGAGTGTGACCAGAGATTTTTGACTGCTGCTGGCAGAACACCCCAAAGGCAGCATAAATGTCTCGTGAGAACTCTGATGTTGGGGCGTGGAAATTGGTGAGACTTCTTCTGAAACAGAAGACTAGAAAGAAGGAGGAAAAAAAAGCCCACATCGTGTTGAGAACAAGAGGCTCAGGATTTTTTTAGGCAGGAAGAAGTCTGCCTTAATAGCTTTTTTCCAAACTCTCTGATGAAAAAAGGGTGATAAAGCTTCTCAGTGCTCAGTCACCCCCATGAAATCTGTGTTTACAAGAAAAAGGCTGAGAACCTTTTCAAGAATGAAGGTGCTTTGCCTGATTTTTCGTGAGGAATGTCTAAGCTTCGGGTGTTACTTTAATAAAAATAATTCCTGATCTTTTTATGGAATCTCTTAAACTCTGGGTGTTACTTTAACAAAAATAACGTCAATCTCCAAGATTAACAGAGTCACTAAAAGGAATCGGCTCTCAACGAGAAGAACAATAAACTGAAGTTGGAATTTCAGAACCAAGCCCTCGAAGGCAATTTGAGGCAAAACTCCAGCAAAAAATAATCTAATTTTTATAAAATAGCTGTGGATCTCGTGTCTCAGTTATAGCTAGACACTCCCCTTGCGGAGGCCTAGGAATGAGATGTTTGAGGAAAACTTGGTTTAATTTTAATCTTAACGATGACATGAGTTAATCCTAAAATGGAGTTGCCCACGCGAGGCATCTGTTGCAGTCAGAATTGGAGGAAATTCCTTACATTTGCACATCTGAAGGAAAACTTGGATGCTGAATCTGCAAAGAGTCATCCCCTTTCATGCTTGCTGGAACTGGTTTTAGGCATCCGTGCTGTGTGCAAGGTACAGGAGGATGTGCTGCTCCTGAGAAAGGCTGCGCTTTGAACAAGCTGATGGAAACATCTGTCTGTTTGTGTAGTCTAACAGAAAGAGTATTTTGAAAAGGCTCGGCTGGCAGCAGGGCTGTTATTACTTTGCAAAATACCCTCTGGATCATCCCCAAAACAGTGTTCGTGAAGTGCTCTTGACTGACAGCGTAGGGTGTGAAGCATACATTCCTGAGCAGGAAAGATGTGTGTTGGTTGTGCAATGGGAGACTCCATGTGATTTGGTTATTTATGGTGCTTCTCTCAGATGTCTTTCTGGGGCTCGAACAGCTGCTGTGAACTTTACCCAGCACCGAGTCCGGGGTGTGTTTGAACAACTGAATTTTGCCGTTGCTCGGGTCATGGTGTACGCTCTGATGAGCAACATTAGAACCAACTTCTGTGATACTAGTGGTGAGAACAGAACTGAAGGAACCCTTTTATCAAGTGATGAAGAACTTGGAGAGGAAAAAGAGGGAGACTGTTATCTTGCATAGCTCTGGTTAGTGAACATCAGGGAGTGACAGTGGAAGGCATCCTATTTCTTTGTACTGTAATTGGAAGAAAGGGTGGGCTGGCAGAAGATGACGACTTGCTGGTCCTTTTCAGAGGGAAGGTCAGAAGGGTAGCAGCAGAGGTACAGACTTGTTCAATCTGATCTCTCTTCTCGATGTTTAGTTAAATGGCAGCAACCCTTACGTGCAGTAACTTTTCCTCCCTTTGGTAGAGAGCTGCAGCTTGCCATACGCTTTGATATGTGTCAGTGCCCTCGCTAAAGAGATCCAGATCTACACGTGAACAATTGAAGTCCTTGGATCAGACAAGTGACTGAATTCACATGATCTCTAAGTGGCCAGCAGATCTTTTCGTAGGCGAAGTATGTACTGCTTGTATCACACGTGTATTTCAAGCTAATTTTAGCACAACAGATTGAGAATTGTAGCAGCCAAAAATACCGGTGTGGAGTCCGAGAAAAGATTTCCTTACCCAAACTCTGTTTTTTGTATCTGACAAACAGAAAATACGAGACAAAGGCATCAAATCAGACTCACTGAAAGGACAGGATCACCTATCCTGCCCCCTGATTGCCATCCCAGTAGACTCAGTACCCTAACTCACTTGATAAGTGCCTTTTGGCTCAATATTCAGCAGCGACCCCAAAGGGGTGAAAGCGTTGTACTCACAGCCTCCAGGATTGCTTTTGCCACTGCTGATGGGAGAGTTGCTCCCTATCATTACCATCTTCTCTTTCAACCTCAGCAAATCCTGAAATGCCAAAGGCAAACCACTCAGTGGCTGAGCAGAGGTCCTGGAGTTGCTGGTATGGCAGTGCTCTGGAACTTGTGGCTTTGACCACTGTTTGGGCATTGCCCAAGAGCATTGCGGAAGCGCTCCCTTCAGTATGTTATCGTTACGCATGTGAGACAGAAGAACAGGAAAGCATTTGGGGCCTCTCAGAAAGAAAGTGTTAAGGTCATCACTCTGGAACAGAGTGTCTGACTGCTGTATAACACTGAAACAGCATGGGGAAGCCATTGAGATTTGTGCAGTGGGACTTTACTGTTATGAGACCTTTTGTTTTATTGACTAATCAAATGGTACTCAGTCTCATGTGCTTGTAGTATTGAATGAGCTAACAGTTGGCACAGTGGTGCCTGTTAGTAGTTCTATTAGCGCGGTTTTGATTGTTGAAGATATCAGTTGTTTCATGGAGCGTAGGCTGGGACAGGAGTTTCCTCTCAAGTGGTTGCTTGCCTCAAGATCCTTCTGAAGAGGGATGAAGTGTTGTCATTTTCTTTTTGGTTGAGACAAAAAAGGACTCTCTTGCCGTAACTCACCAGTTCCAAGCCTGTTGTCAAAACACTTGTGATAAAACAGTGGTAGCTATGTGACGTTTCTCACAGATGCTGTAAAAACTCCATAATCTCCTTGGGCAGGGCCCTCTTCCCATGAGATACCAGCCAGACCTACTCTTTATTACCTAAGGACTTTAAGATTAAGAATCTGTGGTCTGGGTATCCTGGGAGAAGGAAATGAAGCCCAAATAGTGCCTGAAAGCTGGAGTGTGTTTTGGGGGGTTAGAGATAGTCTAGAAGCTCAAGCTTTAAGAGTCTCCTTTGTCAAGTGCTTACGTACATGATTGTATTTTCCTTCCCCGAGTGTTTTCTGAATGGAGGTGTGGCTTTAGACCTTGATGCCTCCTACAAGCAGTGACTAACCACACTGGAGCTTTCCTAAGGAGTTGGCCTAATAATCATGATGAATTCATCACGAGGTCCTCCGTGAGTAACAACAAGGGCTAAAGTTATTGCGCAGAAGAACCGCCCACGGGAGAACAAAGTGGGAGTGATTTTGCTTGATTGGAAACTTGTTCATTATTGAGGCTTGGGAGGGGATTTCTTTGCTCAGAGGGTCAGGTTCCTTTGTGACCTTCAAAAGCCCAGCAGTGATGTCTGTTCTCTTACAGCTGAGTTTTTCTGTATCTCAGAGGGGTTCCTCAAGCACAGTACAGGGCAAACCAGTTTGTTTATAAGAGTAGCAGCTCTGGAGTGGAAAACATCAGACAAGCCAGCTTGCAAAACCTGCAGGAGGGTAGAGCCTGGTGAAGTTCTGATGGAGCCGCCAGCTTCCAGCAGATCCCAGAATCTTAGGGTATAGAAAAGTTGCTGTGTAATTGAGGGAAGTGACTGAACTGTTGCCTTAAAGGCCCTCAGTTTGGGTTCCTGCTCGGCAGCACAGGAGCTTATGGTGGGAGCCAGGCTGGAGCTGTGGGAAAGGGATGAGAGGTGGTTGATAGCTGTGTTGCTTTGCAGAATGCAAGAACAAGGGATACTTACATGAAATTGAGAATCAGTACATTGAAACCTGTCATAATTATCCCTCATGATCCTACTGAGGCCAAAAGTTTAGCTAGATTCCAGGCAGACCTGGATGTTCATATATGTCATGACAATGGCCAGAGTTGCAGTAAATAGGATTAAAAACAAATTAAACATATAAACCTTCATGCTAATTGATGAGGTCAGGAAGGAATTTCCCCTTTGGGTGAATTACATCATTGTTCACTCTCCGAGCCGCTCCACCTTCAGAAGCATCTGGTCCTGATCACAGGAGGCAGGATTCTCAAACAGATGGACCAGCAATCTGACCTGTCCTGGCAGTGCTCAGCTTACCCTGCGTGGGTAGGATCTTGTGAAAGGCTTTGAGAAGCTGCTTATTTTTTTTTAAGCCACCTGTACCGCACTGGAGATGTACTTTTCCACTTTCTCACTGGTGAAAGAGCGCAACTGTTGACCAAGACTCTGAGCAGTGCCTGCATGAAGGGAGGCACTGCCCTATTGCTCTATAGATTAAAAGGTGGCAGCTGGACTTGTAAAGATGAGTTTCCTGCAGCTTTCTGTTTTGGTGGCAGCTCACACATCTTCCCCCATTTCTTCCCACAACACAGCAGTACTGGTAATGCTCCCAGCACCGCAGTGCCCGAGCAGCCCCATAGCACCTCATAGTTCTTGAGTCTATTTAATCCAAACTTCGTATCTCCCTGATGTCTGCCATCCAGACACGTTGCCCGGCGGGGTCTGCCTCGACTATTTCTTTATTCTGCAAGCTTGTAGTAGGAATTTGAGCACCTATGAAATCTCTTCTCCTTTTCCATCAGATTTGGTTGAAATTTGCCTCATGATTTGCATTTCTGTGCAGGATGCAATTGGTGTGGTGACGCAACTGGTGTTTCCTTGGGAAAAGTTCGAGTTGCCACACAGTACTTGTCCTCTCCAAGCAGTTAGGTGTGTGAACAGTTATGCACCAAGTAATGTGAGGCTCCTATGCCTTTAAAACATGTGCTGTTTTATCATAAGACTTTCCCTGAGGTATAAGAGGAAGGCATCCTTGCCAAAATACTGTAATTGAGTTAACAGTCTGGGAGGTTTCTCTGTGTTTTGTTACTGAGCTACAAAATTCTTCTGCTGGTGTTGGCTGCTGCGAAGATCAAAGTTAAAAGTACCATCCTGCCAGGAAATTGTCTCCTCAAAAGAACTGAATATTCCTCGGTTGTTCCAGGTGACAGCCAGCATCAGGACTTTTTGACAATTATTAATCTCTTTCTGAACGCAACAGCGAGCAGCCCGGATGTCTCGTGCTTTGTGTGGTGCGTGTGCTGAGTGCGGGCGCCTGATTAATGAGTGAGGATGTCAATAATAAGTTGAACTACTTGCCTGCAGTTGAATTCTGCTGCTCAGAGACGATAAGAGTTACAATTATTATGGAACAGTGGAATTGTGGGGTTTGTGTCTTGTGTACAGTGGTCACCATGCTGAAAGGTTAAGGATTGCTGTGGTGGAATATAACTGAATGGCATCTGGACATCCTGCTGACAGGATGTGTGTGGCTGCTGCCTCAGCTGTTGTGAGCTCTATGCTCTTGAAATGGTGATAGTTGCCTTTCCTGAGTAGGTGATGGTATATTTCTCACCTGAGGGTATTGATTGACAGCTGGCTGAACAGAAGCCAGCAGGGTGCCTAGGTGGCCAAGAAGGCAAACAGCATCCTGGCCTGGATCAGGAAAGTTGTAACTGGCAGAGGTAGGGAGGTGATGGTGCCTCTGTACTGTGCACTCATGAGACTGCACCTTGTGTACTGGGTCCAGTTTTGGGTGCCACAGGATAGGAGGGACATTGAGGTGCTGGAGTGCGGCCAGAGAAGGGCAGTGAGACTGGGGAGAGGGCTGGAAAACAGGCCCTGTGAAGAGAGGCTGGGGGAACTGCAGTTGTTTAGTCTAGTGAAGAGGAGACTGAGAGTAGACTTTATTGCTGTCTGCAGCTGCCTAAAAGAAGTTTGTAGTGAGGCTGGTGCTGGTCTCTTCTCCCAAATTCCTAATGATAGGATGGGAGGAAATGGCCCCAGGCTGCATCAGGGGAGGTTTAGATTGGATCTTCAGAAGAAGTTCTTTCCTGAGAGAGTGGTTGCGCACTGGAACAGGCTGCCCAGGGAGCTAGTGGAGCCACCATCCCTGGAGGGGTTTAAAAGGCAAGTAGCTAGAGCACTTGAGGCCATGGTCTAGGGTTTGAGGAGATGTTTGTACAAGGGTTGGACTTGGTGATCCTGGAGGTCCTTTCCAGCCATGAGGACTCTATGATTCAATAGCATGCACAATCACTGAGGCACAGGTTTGCCCTCCTAAGCACTTTTGAGGGTAAGGACTTCTTCAAGAGTTCACAGCTGAGGGAATGTGTATTGTTCTTGTACACAGGATCCATGTGCAGCAAATACTGTTGTTTCAGCAAATACCCAGAGGGGTTCCTGGTCTGACTGTCCAAGGCTCAGTTATCTTTACTGCAGCGTGCAAGAACCAAAGCAAAGACTTTTTATGCTTGGATGTGACTCTGTCCCTACAGCTGCCCCTCGTTTCTAGTGTAAGGCAGATGAAATGGCCAGTTGTTTTGCTGGGAGGAGTTGGCGTAGGACTACGCCTTCGCTCGGGGTGCAGTGTGCCCTGTGTGGGACATGCTGCTCTGAAGTGCTTCTGCGGAGGAAAGGAGGATTTGAGATGGGAGGTAGAATTCTGAGAATTTGAGATGCCAGCTGATAAGACCTAAAATCTCCTCTGCTAGGAAGAGTTTGGTGCTAATGTTTATTTAAAGACGGGTCTTAAACCCTAAAAGGAAGAGATAAAATTGCTTTCATGCCTCTGTCTCAGAGCATGCTGCCTGGCAGGACGGTTTTGGTGCCTGCTTATCTGCCCAGTAGGCTTCGTGGCTGGGGAAGCTGCACAAGTAATTTCTCTTGCACCCCCTCGTTCAGTGCTGGAGCAAGACAGGAAGGCAGGCAAATGGCTGCTTGTTTGGACAGAAGTTGGCGGCGCCTCCGTTCTGTGCATGAGTCACCCTCTGCCTTTGTGCTGTTACTCTGAACGGGACTGGCGCTCGGCTTTGGGCCAGAGTGTTGGATGGCAGAAACAGCTAAAGTCCCCTCCACTCCAACCCCAAACTTTATGACGTGAATTTGGGGACAAAGACGTGTTGAATAGACATGAAGCCTTTGTAACCTCGTAGGTGAAGTGCTGTAAACCGGAAGAACCACCTCCTTTGGTACCTGATGAGCACACACCAGTGCAAACCTACTGCACAACTCGAGTGGATTAAGAAGCATTGGGGAAAGTAGAGGAGAGGCTTTGGAGAGGAATAGGGAAAGTAGACGGGAGGCTCACATCTTTGTTTTTCCTCTCGGTTGTGGTCTAGAACACTACTTGGTCGGACAAATGGGTCCTGGATAAAGATAAGTTGCATTGTTTTCAGTAGCAGAGAAGTTAATAGATGGGTCAGCGGTTTCTTTTAGTTGAGCTGGCTGCTGCAGACTAGTTCTGCAAGCTTGGCACCTAGTGATGTTTTCCACAGTGTGTAAGGCTAGCTGGTACAGGATTTCTCCTGCTCCTCGTGTCACGAGCAGAGGTGCAGATTGGGAGGTTCTACTGGTTACCCCAGTTTTGGCATGCGATGTTTCCATACCCAGTTTGGCTTTTGTGAAAGGAACTCTTATTTCCTAAAAGAAACTTGAGTGAAACTTGGGATTTTATTAAAGACACAGAGGCATATTATTATTCATCTTTCCTTGCTTCATCCCTGTGATGTTTCCTGTTTTGCTTCTTGAGATACAGGTGTCATGATGAGGAGCTTCTCAGAAACAGAAGTGGATGATGAGTGGAGATGAAGAAGTCATACATTTAAGAAGTTGGCTCAAGTTTCCGTTACAGGCATGGAAAGTTTCTGAGACCAAGACATGTGCGAAGAACATGAGTAAAGAAGAGGGAGATGTAGACCCAGACTATCTAGAAGGGATTGCAGGATTTGAGAGGACGCTGCACAGACATCATGCAGTTTGCTTGCCTATTCATTTACCTAACGCCCCTGGATTGTAACACTCTGTTTGCATGTCTGTTTGGAAGTTGAAAAATCCCCTCTCATCTGTGTCTTTAATATAATCGTGGCTTCAAGCTTGTTTTAGGAAGAACAGAGCATCGCTGTAGTGTTCATTTGTGGATTAGATAGCTGCTGCATTGTATAGGAAATCAATTCTGGTGTTTTAGTGGAACTGTTCATTGAATGTGGAGAAGATCAGACCACGACCGTTACCAAACAGGAAATCAGGGGGTTAGCTTGCATTTATTGACCAGGCTTTGCCTAAAGTGTGACAGGTGTGTGGGTGAAAGGGGGGAAAAAACGCCTTAATGCTAGCCTTCTAATTTGAGTGACCTTATAACGCTTTGTTCTTACGCTCCTTAGATGTCCGAATCAAATACTAATCAGTTCACTCGTTTTTATTTGACTTTTGGTCACAAAATTAGTCCAGGTAGGTAAGATTTCATGGCTGGGCTGTGGGATTTTAAGCACGGGTTACTTAGAAGGGCTTTTTCAAAGGATAGTTTTATTAACATCTTGGCTGTTAATGCAAAGTATCCCAAAGGAAATACAAGCAATGCAGTCCAGCAGCTTACGATGCTGTGAACAGACTTAACTGTAGTAAGTCTCTGCTTATGGAGGTACTAAGACTTCTGACATTATTTATTTAACATTTTCGTATTACATTGATTCTCTGTCTTGACCAGTGTTGCTGGTAGAGGCAAAGAGCAGCTCTATTTTTCTTATGAACTCTTATCTGGTGTTTTATCCTTAATAAAAGGCTATGGTTATTTTTGCATACTGACTGTTTGGCCTGTAAGAGTATATAATTAGATGGAAGAGTAAAAGCAGTTGTTTAAAGGATTGTTTTTCTAATGAAAATAGTTTGAAATCATATAATTTTAGTTTCTTCCGAGTAGATGTGATTAGTGTGTTGCAAATAGTTTTCCAGTGGATATAAAGGGAACAGTTGGGAACAGAGTGGCTGAGAATGTGTCCAGCTATTTTTGTATCTAACAGTTATATTTTTTTTACAGTCTATTTACTTCAGTATTTCCATACAATTGAACAGCTAAATCACAGTTTAAAAAAAACCTACTTAGTAATACTTTAAAATAGGTTTCATTGTACCAAGTGGTAAGTAAATGGCAATGACTGTGAGAAAACCCTAGCTTATATTACCACTCTGATAGCAATTTGAATATGGGACAGTACTGTCTGTATCATATAAAAATGTTTGAATGGATTTTTAGTTGCTGAAACCGAAATCAATAAACTTCAGTGACTGTTGTTGTCTGGAACAAGTAAATCTGCACATCTCTGTTTGCTTCGTATTACCTCTGTCTCTACACTCACCTAGTGTTTCTTCCAGCTTTACTCCTTGCATGGGTTTTTGCCTTTAGATCAATGCCTGTGACGCTCTTGGTGTGGGGTTTTGCATGTTCTTGTGGAAGACTTTCTTTGTGAAGAACTGGACCTCTGAGTTTGTACAATTACGTTTTCAGAAGAAACTCTAGAGAATCCTGGGCAAAATAAAATCCTGGTGGCATAGCCAGTGGGCCCATTAATAATTTTTTAAAGCATTTTAAATATATTTGTCAGTACTTGGTGATCGTGTTTTAAAGTCGATACAGAGTGCTCTTCTGCTTACCTGAATTTCACGTCGGTGATAGCAGTGTAACCCAGTCTGTATGTCCGAACAGTAATGCTCTGTGTTCTGGGATTGCTTTGGAGAATGGAAAACACTTTTGTCTTGGTTGAGACATGTTTTAAACTGGAAATGATTGTGTTTATTCTAAAACACTTTGGCTTTGAAATTAAAAAACCAAGGTTATTGTATTCTGTGTCGTCATCAGCAGTAAATGAAGAGACCTTAAGGTGTTCATATCTGCTGAGGTTTCAAAAAATAATTGGTCAAATGCTTGGAAATGGTGATGATTGAAATATGAAGCCCATTTGGGGTTTAATGTATTCCATCATTTCAGAGCAACTGTTTTCCTCACAATATTTTATTCATTTGATTTAATTCAGTATCTGGTTAATTCCAGGCTGAGGAACTGGTTGACAGTTGGAAAGATCTTGTAATTTTCTTTCCTTTTTTAATTTATGTGTATAAGAGTTGGAAGAGAAAATGACTCTCTAACTTCTGAAGGTCTCCATGACCAGAAACAACTAGTTGTTTATTAATTATAGATTGTTTACTTATTTCAAAGCAAAACCACGACTTTGTTCTGAGTAATCAGTATTTACATGATCCCCTTGCTCTTTTGTTTTATGGATAACAGTGACTGATCTTTCCTTATCAGTTTGACAGACGTAGACTGTGATCCCTTCCAGATCTTGCAAGAAATGTGCTTCACGTTTGCTTCCATATTCCAGAGGCCTCTCCTCGTGTGGCATGGTTGTACCTGGCTAAGTCTAGGTCTGTACCTGCACTAAGTCTGAGGTGAGGTGGTGCTGCAGTGCATTACTGTCAGCAGGACAGCTCAGATCAAAACCGCTTTCTCAGAGGAGAAGGCACACCAGGCACTGGTGCTGTTTGCTGGTGACGTGTACCCAAACACAGATCTGCTGCCTTAATGACTTTCTCATCTCTATAGCCTCTGTGTCAGCAAGCAGAGATATTCTAGCTGTTGGAGCTCTTGCACAGACGAATACACTTGTTAGCTCCCTGCTGGAATCGGTGTGTGTCTCGTTACCCTGCCTGTGCCTTTACTCCACCTGGATGCAGGCACTGAGCCACTGCATTACAGACACTAATGCTCCCAGGGTTTCTTCGATTAAGAAAAGCTCAGATCAAACACAGAGCCATCTCTCTGTGAGCAGTAACTCACCTGAGAGAGACAGTTCTTGATAACAAGATCCCCAATCAAGCCACAGTATTAAGCTGTTTTGTATGTCCTATGATTCTGACACAGGAGGAGCAGTGGAGAACAGCACTTGGCCTTGTAGAGCCTACAGCCTAGCTTGTCCTGAGCTGCTTCACAGGATTTCACAGGACTAAGAAAATGGCCCTTAGAATAGAATTGTTGAATGACTTTGATTGGAAGGGATTTGTAAAGGTCATCTAGTCCAGCCCTGCTGTGATGAGTAGGGACAGCTTTGACTAGATAAAGTTGCTCAGAGCTCCATCTTAGCCTGATCTGGAATGTCTCTGGGGATGGAATCTCTACTGCTTTGAGTAACCTTTCGGTGTTCATCACCCTCATTGTCAGAAACTTCTCCCAGACCCAGGGTGTGGGACATTCTTCGGTGTGTTACACTTGTGAGAGCTGATGTGACAAGTCTGTTGGCTGTTTGCTCCAGCAGAATCACCAGGCTATGGTGAAGCAGCCAGCATGTTAACTCTGCCTTATAGGTAGAACTCAAGGTTTGTGCTTCACCATCACGCTTCTCATGTCTTTAACAGCAGAGGCTGCAGGAGACAGGTGTGGACCATTACCTGGACTCTGAAGAACAGAGACCAGCAGCTGTTGGACTCTGGAAGGCAAATAGGCCTACTAGTTGGCAAATGCCATTGTTTGCATGGTCTCCAGCCAGCAGTAGGCATGGTCACCAGCCTCCTGGTGTAATATTTGGCTCCTGTTCCTTTGCAGTGAAGCTAAGGTTGCAGCTTTCATTGCTGTTCCCACCTTTATGTCTTTATTACTGCAATGCTCTTATAATAATAATAATTTCCATTGCCACAATGTTTTGGCCTCTAGTTCTTCCCATAACCCTGGTCAGCACCTCTGAGTATTGTTGTCCCTCCTCTCTCTGGTTATACCCCTGGCTCTTTCCTCCTTTTGGCATTCAGCTCATTTCAGCAGTGCTTGGTGTTCTGTGCTGCTGGCCATACCAGTGTTGGAGGTTGCCAGTGAGAGCCAGCCCTTGTGGTTTGGCACGTTGATGCAGCTCCTTGCTTGCTCCAGCTCCCTTTGAAGTGAAAGCGTTGCTGGACTTGGGAGCCCCAGCCACCTCTTCTGGCTGAGCTGGAAAGACTCCACAGCAGTTACTCTGGTACCCAAACCAAACTGGCAGTGGCAAGCACTCTGGGGCTGGGGGTGTCAGCTTTCCTTTATCTGAAAAATTCACGTTGTTGACTTTTGGCAACCACACTCTGGCTTTTGACCAAGGAGATCTTTGCCTAAGCCTCTGAATTTGCAAAAGGCATAGTTTGGATTACCACAGGAGTGTTTCACGGGCAGTTTGAATGTTCTGTGTAAAGTCAGTGGAGGTCCGTTAGTAATTCCAGATAATGCCGCTCCAGTTGTCAGCAGTAGCCAGGGCTTGCAGAAATCCCTTCTCCATGCTGCTTGCTTTCTTCAGTACGGGGCTAGGAAGATGAAATGATGGCTTCAGCTTAGAGGGGGGCCATTCACCCCTTTTCTCTGCCTTAGTGTGTCTCTAATGAATCAGATAGAGTCATGGCCGATCTGACTCTGATTTCAGGCATTAACTGGGGTGCTGCCTGAAGTGGCGCTGACCGAAGCCTCACTCCTTCAGAGCGGGTTTTCTGCCTTTGAACTCCTCCTGGCTCAGCATGAGCTTGTGCTGTGGCAGAGATTGGAGCCAGCCTGGCTCTTCCAGGCCACACAACGCCAGGCGCCTGTGTCATCCTCTGCGCCAGCCTTGGCCTCCAGCAATTCCAGTTGTGGGTTCCTCCTCTTCATTTTCCCAGGACTCGCTTGCTCAGTAGACAAGTGTGATCTCAAGCAGAATCACACTGCAACATGGCACCTCGCCCTGCATGCCAGTGCCAGCACACTCGGTTCACCTCAACCATGGGGAGACAAAGGCTCCTAGTTGGGGTGGGATGTCCTCTTCAAGAGCCCAAGAGCTTGTGGAAACAGAGGTTTGGGTGATCGTGTGATGGTTCAGAGCCACCATCCACAGGGATTGCTTCCTCAGAGTAGAGGGCTTGCTCTGTCCTTGAATGCCAAGTGACTTTAATTTTTCTGACTATCACATTAGCTTTTCCAGAGGGTCCCTGAGCTGTTTTTTCCGGCACTGAAGCAGGGATGAATCTCTTTCTATTTTGCAATTATCCTGATAGATAAAAGAGGCTGTGGAGCAGCACTCAGCTGCAGGGAGGGCACTTCAAAACCTGGAAGGAGTATATTAGAGAAGCTGGATTTATTCCAGGCACGGTGTGATACCTGTGCAGAGATCTGCCTCTCGTTTTCATTCCTCATTAATTTAATTTGCATTGTTTGTAGATCAGAGGGAAATCAGGGCTCCCAGGCAGCAACAGGGGCACAAATATGGATCAGGAAAACAAAAAGTCATAGATTCCTAGAATGGTTCAGGTTGGAAGGGACCTTCAAGATCATCTAGTTCCAACCCCCCTGCCATGAGCAGGGACACCCCCCACTAGACCAGGGTGCTCAAGGCTCCATCCAGTCTGGCCTTGGACACTTCCAGAGAGGGGACAGCCACAACTTCCCTGGACAACTGGTTCCAGTGTCTCAGCACCCTCATGGTGAAGAAAGTCCTTGGTTCCAGTTGTTTATGGCTTATGTTTATTTTAGAGCACCAGCAGGTTTGTTAAAACCCAAAACCTACCTTTGCTGGTCAGTAACCTCATTACATTAGCNTCCAGTCTGGCCTTGGACACTTCCAGAGAGGGGACAGCCACAACTTCCCTGGACAACTGGTTCCAGTGTCTCAGCACCCTCATGGTGAAGAAAGTCCTTGGTTCCAGTTGTTTATGGCCCCCAATTTTAGAGCACCAGCAGGTTTGCGTAAACCCAAAACCTACCTTTGCTGGTCAGTAACCTCATTACATTAGCACAGCAACTTGGTCTAGGTGATCCTGTTTGTGGCAGGGGGATTGGACTAGTTGATCTTCCAATCCCTAATGATTCTGTGATAGATAAGTTCCAGTAAGTTGCAAACGACCCTTGTTTTGGTGGTCACTGCTAAGTGAGAACCTGAGCATCTTCAGAAAAGAACTGAAGTGGCAATGGCAAGCACAAGGTGTTTTAAAATAACAATTTCAGTTGGCACATCCTGTTGCCTTATTTAAACCAGAGCACCGACGTGCCTAGTATGGGTTTGTCCAATCAGCCAGGGATCTGTCGGTTGTGGGTTTATCAGGATAAATTACAGCTGAAAAAAAAATGAAAGAGCATCGAGATTGCATTATGTAGATTTATAATTTCTACAAATATTTGATTTGATGGGAACCAAACTGGTGCCGCCACTGCCAAAAGCCAATCCTCATCATTTATTCTGTGGTCATACACATTTTCCTTAGCCTGCTTCTTTAGTGGTATCCCAAATTGTAACCGCTTTTAATGGTCAATGTTCCTTGGCTTGACTTTTCCTGTGCTTGAGGTCCAAAATGCTGAGTTAGGAGAACACAAACTTTGAAGATATTTCCTTTTCTCGTTGCTCTTTATTATATCCTTTGCTTCATGCACAGCCCAAGCTCTGAAGCTTAGGTCAACAAGACCCCACTGTTGTGGTTCAGGCTGGCTCATGGGAAGCAGCGCTCAAATGCTTCCAGTTTTTGTTCTCCTGGGTCTGAGATGATTCCCACAGGTCGGGCTGGCAATGAATGGCTTTTGAAATCGATGTAGTTATCTCCCAATTAATAAGTCCTTTTGACAGGCTCTTCACCTGCATCTAGGCTGGGTGGATGGTTCTTTAAAGAGAGTGAGGGTTTGACTCTGGACTGCTGAGGGTTGACTTTGGACTGTTGGGGTCTGACTGTGGACCCCTGGAGTTTGACTGTGGACTGTTGGGGTTTGACTGTAGACTACTGGGACTGTGGACCGTTGGGGTTTGTCTTTGGACTGCTAGGGTTTGACTGTGAACTGCTGTGATTTGACTGTGGACCCCTGGAGTTTGACTATGGACTGCTGGGGTTTGACTTTGGACCTCTGGCTTTTGACTTTGGACTGTTGGAGTTTAACTCTGGACTGTTGATATTTGACGTTGGACTGCTTGGGTTTGACTGTGGACAACCAGGGTTTGATTTTGGACCGCTGGTGTTTCACTGGGGACTGTTGGCATTTGACTTTGGACTGCTGGTGCTTGACTTTGGACCACTGGGGTTTGATTATGGACTGTTGGTGTTTGACTTTGCACTGCTCAGGTTTGACTGTGGACTGTTGGGGTTTGACTTTGAACTGCTGGTGTTTGTGGACTGTTGGGGTTTGACTTTGGACTGCTGGTGCTTGACGTTGGACCACTTGGGTTTGATTATGGACTGTTGGTGTTTGACTTTGCAGTGCTCGGGTTTGACTATGGACCGCTGGGCTTTGACTTTGGACTGTTGGCATTTGACATCGGGCTTTTGGTATTCGAGCTTTTCCATGGCAGACAACAACAACAACAACTTGTCAGCTATTAAGAGAACATGAAATAATATTTTGCATTTTTTTTTAACTCTCTAAAGTTAAATAACTTCTCCCCCCAAAAAAAGTTTCACTGTTTGTTTATTCTCTTTTTTAAAACCTTGGAATCCAGACCTAGAAATACAGGCTGACGTGGTGTTTACAATTAGAATTGCTCTCACTTGAATCAATTGACTCTATTTGCAACCGAAAGAAGTACGAAGAAGCGTTGAGACCTGCAGGAGCAGCTTAGTTTTCTTCTTGTACAAGTAGACTGCTTTTGTACGTGAGGGAAAACCAGTGTGAAAGCATCAGCCTCTCACTTTGCCAACACCAGGCAGCCTCCTGTTTGCCAGCTGTCACAGAAGTGAGAGGAAAGACTTTGCCACCAGACTTCTGAGATGGAGCTTCTCCCAAAGTAGGCAGTGATATTGCTGGGTTAATAGTAGTTGGGTATTAACCTTAAAAACAGAGTCAGCGTTTCTTACAAAGAATCGTGGCCTGATACTTGGAATTCTACTTGTCTTTATTAGGGGCTTCTAATGTCATCTCTGCATCGCAGTTTTCTAGCCCTGATTCCTTTTAGAAGAGGATACAGGTTCCCTATCCCATGTGAGGTTTCCAAAGCCCAGGGATCAGGATAGATTAGGGACTGACCTGTTGGAGAGCAGTGGAGGAGGAAGTGACTTGGGGGTCCTGATGGCCAGCAGGATGACTATGAGCCAGCAATGTGCTCTTGTGGCCAAGAGAGCCAACAGCATCCTGGGGGGGATCAGAAAGGGGATGGTTAGCAGATCGAGGGAGGTTCTTCTCCCCCTATACTCTGCACTGGTGAAGCCTTGTATAGAGTATTGTGTCCAGTTCTGGGCCCCTCAGTTCCAGAAGGACACAGAGCTGCTGGAGGGTGTCCAGCGTAGAGCAATGAAGATGATGAAGGGGAGCAGCTCCNTCCTGCTGTGGCAGGGGGATTGGACTGGATGATCTTTTGAGGTCCCTTCCAATCCCTAATGATTCTCTGATGTTCACCCACTGATCCCTGAATGTCATCTGCAGCCAAACTGCACTAATTTAGAAAACATTACAAGAAATAATCAAATCTGGAAAAACTAGATGAGGTAAGAATTGTGTTTCTAAGTCTCTGTTTACAAATTGAAATTGGGTTGGGTTTTTTTTCCCCCTCAACCATTCGAGTTGCAGGAAACTTATTGATTTGATTACGTTGGAATATGATTCCAGGGCCAGGAGTAAAACCTAACAGTTCAATTGAAAACCTCGTTGATTTCTAAAGCGGAAACATGCTCCCTTCAGCGTTTTAACCTGTGACAAAGCACTTTTTGTTTTCGCTGAATAAAGCCCCTTACTTACACGATATAGCATTAAAGCAACTTTTTAATGTAAAGCTAAGCCGCGTGCTTTTAGGCAAACCTGAGTTCTGCCTTGACATACCCACAGAAATGTTTCCCACTTAAAGGAAAAGCGGTCGAAGGAATTTGGATTGGGTAATTTAGGTTGAACCGTTGAAAGCGAAGTTGCTTGCTTAGGCACCGATCCAGTCAAAACCCGTGCACATCTCTTAACTTTCTGCAGTCTGCGTAGCCCGTGAGACCTCTGCTGACACGGATAAAGTAACAGGCGAGCAACGTCTTTCCCAAATTGGATGTGCGTGCCCTCCTGTCACGTGCGCTGGAATTAAGCCTGCGTTTGAGTGTGCTAGCTAATAGACCTCAGAGATTACCTGATGGCACCGAAGTGCCCAGCTGGGGGTCAAAAGTGAGATTTCCTTTCTTGTCTATGCCTGCGCTTGGGGGAATAAAAAAAAAAAAGAGAAGGTTTTGTTGCTTTTAATATGAGCTTCATTGGATTGGTTTGTTTCACTAGTGCAGTTGTGACGCAGTGTTGTGTTTTATCAGTGCCCACCCCCAGCAGAATTCTTTGCTTAAGAGGAGGCAGATTTTCACCTACTGAATAAGACTCTGGACTCGCATCGATGCTGCTCAGTGTTGGCTTGTGTGCTCTCCTGTGCCAGAGTGAATTTTATCCCCGGACTGCCTGGTGTAAGTTACAGCCCTCTTTCTACCCTCTGCGAGTTTGCATGTTCAGATGTGAGTGTGCTGAATGATAGGGTGTCTATTTTAGACCTCAGCCTGTATTTACAATCAGGAGGGCAAGTCACTGGAAGAACGTAGCACCTTTTTCTTGTGAAACAACTTTTAAATGCTGGGTGAGTGATTTCTCTGCATGGCTTTCCTTTAGGAACACCACAACCTCTTAGGGGTTTTTTTTTTCTGACCTTCAGAATCTGCAGTCTCAAATCATGACAACCACTTGCTTGTTAGAAAGACTCGAAGGATCCAATTGTCCTTTAGGTAGAGAAAAAGGTGTTTGTCAGCAAATGCAGAAGGACTTGTTGATGCCTTCTTTACTTGTTTATAGAACTGCTGGTTTAAGTGGGACTGCTGCCTGTGTTTTTAGGGAATGATTTCAGCAGCAGAACCTCACACTCAATATTTTGTATGCATTTCTGACCTTTCAGTGGTGGCAACAGAGGTTGATAGGGACTAAGGAAAGGAAGCATCCTCTGGAAGTTTTTGAGAGCTGGTGGTGACAGACCCTTTCTGCAGTGTTAAACTGGATGGCAGTCCTTGGAAAGCTATCAACTGCAGTCTTGATTCCATATGCAGTAGTAGCGTGCAGTATGCTTAAGCACATTGTGAGCCTGTGAAAATAGGAACTGATTGATGCACAAACTGCTTCTGTGGGTTTATTTATTTGTGGATTGATTAGTGTTGTGGTTTTTTTTAAAGTAAGTTGAGGGTGCTTGTTGTGTACTGGAACATTAAACTTGCATCACGCTTGGCCTTGTGACAAGCCCTGTGCATGTAATTTAGAGCCATATAGGGATGTTCTTAGTCTTGAACCACTTCAACTGATACCCCCTTTCTCCTATCATGAGTGGGGTATTAGCAATTTAAAGGAGCCAATTTGCAAGCCCACTGACCCGAGCACCCACTGGAAGTCGTAAGGACTATTGATGTGAACGTTAGTAGCTTTGGATATAAATCAGGCTTGGTTTCTGGGCTGTGCTGGGTTTAGTTCCAGTCGACTGGAATGCCAGATCTGGTAGGAGTTTGTACGTGGAGGTGGGAAGCCTGGCAGATCGAGTTTATATAAAGAGCCACATACAAAAATTAGAGAGGTGTGGAGTAACCACCTAGATGCCTGGCAGGCATTTTAGACAGACTTTCAGCCACTGGGAACAAGGAGTGAACCTGCCTGTCAGTACAAATTCACTGCCTCTGTCTATCATGAACTGTCTGCTGCGTTTTCCACACCACAGAGGGAGAGGAATCGTTCTCCCGTGCCTGCCTTGTGCAGGATGCAGAGCGGAGCAGTTGTTCCCTTGAGAAACGCTACCCTAGCTGCAGAGTTCTGAGTTCTCACTCGCTCTTGGGCAACAACTAAAGAGTTAAAATCAGAACCTCATGGAATCTCTGTCCCGTCTGGAGCAGGAGAAAGTTTTCAACTGCAGCATGGGGCAATGTGTGAGAGAGGAGCTGCGTACGGTGAGATTTATGTATGGCATGACCTGCATACAGGCTGATTTACGTACTTCTCAGTGTTTCACGAGTACAGTAGGTTCTCCCCTAATTTTCTTCAAAGAGAAGATTAAAGGACATTTCTGGGGTCTCTGTTTCCCTTATGTCACACACTTGGATTGCTGGTGGGTAATTGCACTCTGCCTGCTTCTTTAGACTTTGAACTTCCCCCCGAGCTGTTACTTAACCAGTCGGCCCTGTTGTTAGATGTTTCTGTGTTTTCTTTAGCAGCAATTTGTTTGCCCCCCCAAAAAAATCCCATAAAAAAAACCCCCACAGCTGACAACTTTGTTTTTTCAAATATCATAGGGTTTTTTTGCCCTCTAAAATTTATCTAGGCTGAGAAGAACCCCGTGAACGCTTTCCGCAAGAGCTGTCTTAGGAAATGTACAGAAACCTGTCCTAAAATGATTCCATGGTTACCACGAGGTCCCGACTTCTTTCCTCAGGATTCACTTGTCACTCTGCATGAATCAAGACGCTCTCTTACTACCTAGGTTTTGTTTTCATCTCTCCCTTCGGGAGGAAAAAAGCACTTTGTGTTGACAGAATTCTAACAAGATGTTTAGCTAGCAACAAGCTCAAGTCCGAGGGGGGTGTCTGGATCATCTGCCAGCAAGGCAGAGGGACGTGCTTGGCATTTCCAGAACTCAGGGATTTCTCGCTGAGGTGCAAGCTTCTGCATCCACTTAAAACTGTTAAACACTTCAGCTTGGTCCTCCTGAGTGTGGAGATCTTCTATCGCCCTTCCAGTACCTGAAGCGGGCTACAGGAAAGCTGGGGAGGGGCTGTTTCCAAGGACTTGGAGTGGTAGGAGCAGGGGGAATGGTTTCCAGCTGAGTGAGGGGAGGTTTAGAGTGGAAGTCAGGAGGAAATTCTTCCCAATGAGTGTGCTGAGACCCTGGAACAGGTTGCCCAGGGAAGTTGTGGCTGTCCCCTCCCTGGCAGTGTTCAAGGCCAGATTGGATGGAGCTTTGAGCATCCTGGTCTAGTGGGGGGTGTCCCTGCTCATGGCAGTGGGGTTGGAACCAGATGATCTTGAAGGTCCCTTCCAACCTGACCCATTCTGGGAATCTATGAATTGTGGATCACAAGAAACCTGTATTAGCTCCAAATCTTGCCTTAACACAGAGGTAGCTTCTTACAGTCTGAACTTTCATCTCTATGCATTTCCCTTGGCTCTGAAAGCTGCTCCAGCTTTAGGTCCTGCAGCTCCCCGATGCTCACGCGGTTCTGCCCAGCTGATGCCCAAGGGTGACTTTGCAGGCCACGCAGCTTCCAGAGTTGTTTCCCTAAAGTGTAAACAGTCAGAAAAGTAAAACATTGACTTTTCTACACAGCAGAGCTGCTGCAGCAGTGTAGTACCCCCAGCCGCTCAGCCCTCGGCAGAGAGGTGTCGTGATGCCCACAGGTGAACGAGAGGATTTCCTGGCATCTAGCAGGTGGTTGCGTTGGGCACAGAGGCTCACTGGTGAAATCCGAGTGGGAACGAGAGAGAAACAGCCCCGTGAGTTCGAGCTGTCATGCAGAGCGCAGACGATCTGCTATCCCCTCCTGTACGGGGTTTTTTTCCCCCCCATTTCTTTTTGGTCCCAGTAACAACATGCAACACAAGGGGCTGTTGGGTTAGATTAGGTGATGAGGGCCATAGCTCAGCGTGTCTGAGCATGCCAGATGTATTTTGGGCTGCAGAAAGAAGTATGCTACAAGATTTAGTCTCGATTTAGTCCCTGGCCTACTTTGCAGGATATTTAGCATTTCTGAAAACATTCTCAGCAGAGATGTAAACCCCCTCCCTTTCTTTCCCCCCCCCCCTTCTGTTTTAACATCTCCTCCAGTTATTTGAGGTTTGTAGTGGTAACACTGAGCTGTTCTAGTGCTCCTCACGTGTTTGTATTTGAACACCTGTTTATTCCCCCATCTCCTGGTGATTTTCACCCTGTTTGATCGACATCAAGTTGAACCTCCCAAGCTTTGGAGGAAACCCTAGTGTGAATGGTCTCCTTATATAAAACAACAGGAGGGGAGATCATGTAGCTGCCTCTCCAAGCCCTTAGCCAAGAGCTCCGCTGGCAGGCTTTGGGACATCGCTCGGCTTTCACAAGGAGCCTTAGGAGCTCACAGGCATGCTTGAAGTCTTCATTTCTTTGGGACCATCTGGAGTTCTTCTCCCCCCCCCTTCTCTCAGCACCCAACCACCCCAGGGAAGCTAATAAAGGCAACCTTGTGACTTGGTGGTTTATTTTGGAAGCTGCAGGAACTCGCTGTGGCTGGAGGAGCCAGATTTGGCCAACGTTGTCCCGTGAACTCTGTGGCGGTGGAGGAATGTCACAATGGCCCTGCTCCTCTTTATCCCAGGAATGGGGTGCGTAGGTTGGTCAATTAGTGAAGGAAAGGCTGGGTGTGAGAGTGTGGGGCTGAAGGAAACCCATCTCGCATCATGGCAGCACCTGTGGATGCATGCATGGAGTGACCTCATTCCTGTCTCTAAATATGTGAGGGGTGGGTGTCAGGAGGATGGAGCCAGGCTCTGCTCAAGGGCATCTGGTGATGGAACAGAGGAAGCTCCCTATCAATATCAGAAGGAACTTCTTCCCAGGGAGGGTACTGGAGCACTGGAACAGGCTGCCCAGGGGCGTCGTGGAGTCTCCTTCTCTGGAGATGTTCCAGACCCTCCTGGCTGGGTTCCTGTGTGACTTGGTCTAGGTGATCTTGCTGTGGCAGGGGGATTGGACTGGATGATCTTTTGAGGTCTCTTCTGATCCTTAGTGATTCTATTGACCTCAGTCAGATTTGCTCATTTTCCAGAGAGGAAACTGGGGCGCTGAGGCTACAGGTAGTTTCTAAATCCATGCGGGATGAAGAATTCAGTCATTAATCTCCAGCATCAAGGAAGGACTCTGGTCCAGCCTTTCGTTGCCTAGCAGAAACCTGATATCAAACCAGACGATTTTTAACAAATTAATTAAACAGAGCTTTGTTTTCCTTCGCTGGCTAACAAATGCTAACTCAGAGTGCTTCTTCCACCCATAATTAACTCTTTCTGTCTCTGTCCAGTCCTTTTCGACTCGGGGGGCTGACTGCACATGAATTAGAAAAAGACAACAAATCTTCAAACATCCCAAACGCTTTGTTTTCTCATGTTATCTCATAGTGTAAAAATCTTTATACAAATGTTTTTAGCCATGAAGTCCTTCTGAGATGTTATTTTAGAGTGTGAGCCGTTCAGGGATTGATGTCTGCTCCATGCCTGGAAAAGGCTGGAGCAACAGTTGCTCAGTTAGTTTGGAGCCTGGAGCAAGAAAGAGAGACGTCTTTTCTGCTGACTGTGTTTATTTAGAGAAAGCGTCAGCCCTTGACATCAACTCAAGGGCTTTTTAGAAGTTGTTTAGGTATAGAGGTGCTATTTTCCTATTGGGAAGTCTCATGGATGCAAGCTGGAACAGAGGAGGTTCCATATCAATAGCTGCAGGAACTTCTTCCCAGGGAGGGTACTGGAGCACTGGCACAGGCTGCCCAGGGGGGTTGTGGCGTCTCCTTCTCTGGAGGCATTCCAGACCTGCCTGGATGTGTTTCTGTGTGACTTGGTCTAGGTGATCCTGCTGTGGCAGGGGGATTGGACTGGATGAGCTTTTGAGGTCCCTTCTGATCCCTAAGGATTCCATGGGCTCAGCAGTATGTGCAATCCATTTGAATTTCTGTCATGCTTACAGAGGTTTCAGAGTTCCTTCCTTCTTGCTGTGGTTTTGGACACCACAGTCCTTAAGCAGAGTCTTGAAACTGTTAGTGTGGGTACAGTGTACAAGAGCCAAGTGATGGTGGGCATACAGAGAGAGCAGAAGATAGGCTCGGGGCTTTCTCCGTGAGATAACTTTATCTCATGATACTTCTGGAAAACATGTGGAGTAGGCTGCCACCTGCAAAATGACGCTCTTTTGGAGCCAAACAGCATGGCTAAGGAAAGCAGAGGGTGGCATGGAATGACTTTGTGGTGACTGCTAGCAGCAGAGAAGCAGCTCTCGGAAGAGGCAGACGGTTGGAGCAAATCTGCTGCTAGCTTTTGACTGCGTTGGGCTCAGCAAAACCCCCGCCAGAGCAGTTGTTCTGGGTGGTGAGAGGCTTAGTTTTGAAAATCCCTTTCTCTCTGCCCAGATTTTGGCTTTAAAGAGCTCCTTCCTGATCAGATTGGACTGATGAAGGTGTAACTCAAAAGGCAATCATAACCCTGAAGCTATCAAAAGAAACACTAAGAGACATCTATAACTGGTTCGAATGACAACAACTGTTAGTACTTGGTAGCCATCTAGCAGTAATTGGTAGCCATCTGTAGGGAAGAGTAGAAGAGTCAATGTTTTAGTTGAACTCTTTTAACAGAAAATTGGTGGAATATTGTGGAGAGGTTGTGCTCTTTCGATGACTGAGAAGAGTAAGAAAATGCTGTGAGTGATGCCGTATCAGCAGTAGATGAATTATAACGCTCTGCAGAGTATTTTTAGTAGCACTCCTTAGGTTATAGGTTAAATCATTTTCGAAGGAGGGCATCCATGGCTGCAACTGATCAAATGTCGAGAGCTCTGCTGAGGTCAGTGGAGCTAGGGGATAGCCATCAGGTAGCTATCAGGCTGCATAGTATGGGCTATGCATTCTACACATCTTGGAGTCACTGGGTGCAAAGAGCCAAGAAGAATCCTCCATTTAGAAAGAGGACTTAGGTCACTGCTCAGTAAATTCAACACAGCTCCCTCCACTCCCCTCTACTCCCCCCCCCCCCCCCCCCCACCCTCTCTTTA
>VZRI01013630.1:594888-636831 GCA_013397515.1 Upupa epops | reverse complement strand
CCCAAATCTTTCTAAATCTTATTTAACTGCTCAGAGGATTTTCTCGGTCAGTGATATTGTAAGAAACATATTGCTTCGGTGACGACCTGATTTTAGCCTTTTGCTTGACGATTAGAACGGTCACATGCCGAGGTAGGACCCTGCTAGTGGGTTTCAGTCATCTGGAAGCACGCAGCGTTACGGGCTCCGCTCAGTATCCCTTTCTTTTCGATTTTAATGTCTTTTTTTCTTGTCTTTTTTGTTCTTGTTTTCTTCTTTTTCTCTTGCAGGACAGAACATCACAGCGGTACCAGTTTGGGAGTAAAATATGGAATGTGTTTCACTGCTGACCGACGGCAGCCAAATGAACAGTATTTATAGTAGTTTGAAAATCAGCAGTTAGCAGTTTCTTCACATTCTAACAGGACCCAGCACTTTCCAGAGAGAACTCGTTGTTTACAAGAGATCTGCTTTCCAAATCCGTCGCGGTGCCCTCCAGCCTTGACTATTAACTATTTGCAAAGGGGAAGCTAATCTACACTGTGGGGAAAGATGGCGCTGGATGAGTACCTTTGGATGGTCATTGTGGGGTTTATCATTGCTTTCATTTTAGCCTTTTCGGTGGGTGCAAACGATGTGGCCAATTCCTTTGGAACGGCTGTGGGCTCTGGTGTCGTTACTTTACGCCAGGCTTGCATCTTGGCTTCCGTCTTTGAAACCACCGGCTCAGTGTTACTGGGAGCAAAAGTAGGCGAAACGATTCGGAAAGGTATCATTGACGTTAACCTGTACAACAACACTGTCCCACTGCTGATGGCAGGAGAAGTGAGTGCCATGGTTGGTAAGTAATACATTCCTTTTCCAGTTAATACTTCCCTTTTACAATCAATACTTTCCTTTTCCAATCAATACTTCCCTTTTCCAACTAATACTTTCCTTTTCCATACTTTCCTTTTCCAATCAATACTTCCCTTTTCCAACTAATACTTTCCTTTTCCAACTAATATCTCCCTCTTCCAACTAGTACTTTCACAATCCATACTTCCATTTTACAATCCATACTTCCCTTCTATAATTAATATTTTCCTTTTACAATTAATACTTTCCTTCTCCAAATAAGACTTTCCTTTTTACAATCAATACTTTCCTTTTCAATAAATACTCTCCTTTTCAAGTATATACTTCCCTTTTCCAAGTAACATTTCCCTTTTCCAATCAATAATTTCCTTTTCCAATCAACACTTTATTTTTCCAACCAGTACTTCCCTTTTCCAATCAAAACTTCCCTTTTCCAAATAGTACTTCCCTATTGCAATGAAAACTTCCCTTTTCCAACTAGTACTTCCCTATTCCAACCAATACTTCCCTTTTCCAATCAATACTTCCCTGTTCCAACTAGTACTTTCCTTCTCCAACTAATACTTTCCTTTTCTAATTAATAATTTCCTTTTCCAACCAATACTTCCCTTTTCCAATCAATACTTCACTTTTCCCAACCAGTACTTTCCTTTTCCAACTAATACTTTCCTTTTCCAACCAGTACTTTCCTTTTCCAACTAGTACTTTCCTTTTCCAATCAATACTTCCCTTTTCCAACCAGTACTTCCCTTTTCCAACTAATACTTTCCAATCAATACTTCTCTTTTCCAATTAATACTCCTCTATTCCAACTAACACTTCCCTTTTACACTCAGTACTTCCCTTTTCCAAGTCATTTTCACTGCGTATTTCTCCTCCTGCTTGCTGTGAGCGCTGTTAATGAAGTCTTCCCATCTTGTGGATTGCCACGCGGGGGTTTGTGTGCACGGCAGGGATCGGTCTGATGCAGCTTTTGGGTTTTCAGAGCTTCTGCTAATTGAATTTTTTCAATGATTCAGCCATTTAACTAACAGAAGGGGAAAAACTGAGCAGATAGGATCAGCATTCCCAGGGTATTGAAAAAAAACCCCATTTGGAAGGCTTTTAGGATAGTAAATGAAGAAGAAGAAAGCAAAGCAATCGTGACCCTGCAGCAGAGCCTACAGAAGGAGCAATTTGCTCTGCAAGAAGCAATTAGCTAAAGCATTTAAAAAATTACTGAAAATCAACCATGTTTGCTTAAACTGATTGTCCAGTCGAGTAATTGCAATTAATCAAACCCTTCCCCCACGACCACTGTAAAAGGCAAGGAGCAGTAAAGGTAGACAGTCCCCCTTTTGCTGACTCAAGGCGACAGCAATCAGTGGCTCAGCGCCCCTCAGAGCCTGCTCTGCATGCTTTTGTTTGCGGTGAAATTAATCTCTGTTTAGAACAAATAGCATATTCTGAGGTAAGTAACATTAAGCCTATGGTATTTACTCTTTGTTTGTATGCAAGAGGCTTGGAGAGCTTTTGGAGAGTTCCTTCAAGGATCAGTAGCAAACCTGCTCTCAAAGGGTAGAAAGGAAAACCCTTCCTCTGAGGTAGAGGCAACTCAGGTGAGAGGTACCCATCCCACCACCACATCCTCACTCTGGCTGCTCCCTGGCATCTTGTGGCAGAGCAGTGTGATTTATACAGCATCCTCGGTTGGAAAGGGCTGCTCCATTCAAAAACTTTCTTAAACCTCCTTAAGCCCAACCACCTCCCCACAGTTTTCAGGCAGGACTTGCTTGTGGGCTATGTACATCCATGCAGAGTTGCTTCTCCTATTTCTTTAGGGAAATGGGGAAAAAGTCACCTTTTAGTTTAATCATAGAATCATCAAGGTTGGAAAAGACCTTCAAGATCATCAAGTGTCCAAACATCTGCCCTACAACCCCCAACCAGTAACCCACCTCCTGAAACACTCTATCTGCCTGTGTGTTGAACCCCTCCAGAGATGGGTGCCGCCTTCCTGTCCCTGGGCAGCCTGTTCCAAGCCCTCCCCACTCCTTCTGGGAAGAAGGTTTTCCTAAGACGGATTGAAATGGTCATTGAGTGCCAGTTTCTGCAGTTGTCTGAGGTGGCTTTACATTCTTGAGAGTGAGGAGGTAGTTCCCTTGGGCTTCTGCTGTCTCTGACCCTCCTGAAGTTTGGCCACCTTCCCTTGCCCACGGGGGAGAGGGTTCGGGTAGTGAGAAATCACTGCTGGAACCGCAACCGCTTCCTGAGACAGTCGCTCTGGGAGGCTGCCAGCTTAAACCACATCAAACCACATCTTGGGCACCCCCATCAGTTCCTCTTTCCTGACGTCTTGCAGGGTCAGCCGTAGATTTCTAATCTTTGCCTTAGGACCACTCACACCTCTTAGCCTTCTGCTTCCTGCCATAGCTCCCTCAATTCCCACGGGTCTGTGTGAGGGACCTGCACCTCCTCACCTTTGCGGTCTCGATGCTCTTGGTCCCTATTGAAGGAGACACCCTTTTCTTTTTCCCCTATCTATCCTGATCCTGGCCGGGTGAAGTTTTAAGTCTCAGATCCCCCCTTCTACAGAGGCAACTGGCCAGAAGCTCAAAAGAAAACAACCTATTTGCATGAGTATTTACATAAGCCTGTGTGAACTTCAGGACCAGTCGCATTCCCTTCCTCCACTAAGGGCATTAAGAAGAAATTCCACATTTTAAATCTCAGAATTAATCACAGGTTCCAAACTGCAGAGTTCAATGTTTTATTCCTCCCCCCCCCTCCAAATCCAGCCCCAGCTTTTCTCTGGCTCTATATTTTCCTCTGTGTTTTCTCGGAGCCTTAACGGGATGTTTTTCTTTTCCTCTCTCTCTGTTTTTGCTCTGTGTTTCTCACACCCCCCCCCTCCTTCCCTCCCTGCTCTTCTCTCCTACCTCATGATCATATTTTTGCAAATGGACTTAGCATCAGAATTTCAATGAGGCTGCAATGAGTCAACAGCCTGGGAGAGACCAAAAGTCACTGGATCTTCTTTCCAGATGTTGGTAGAAGATCCTTTGATGCTTGCAGCAAACAGCAGATGGGGATTTTTCAGGGCAACCTCAGAGAAAAGGAAACAGAGAGTAGTGGGATTCAAAATTCAAAATATAGTGATCTGTCATCATAGACTCCTTAGGGATGGGAAGTGACCTCTAAAGATCATCCAGTCCAATCCCCCTGCCACAGCAGGATCACCCAGACCAAGTGGCACAGGAACACAGCCAGGCGGGGCTGGAATGTCTCCAGAGAAGGAGACTCCACAGGCTCCTTGGGCAGTCTGTTCAGTGCTCCGGTACCCTCACCGTGAAGAAGTTCCTGCTGACACTGATGTGGAGCCTCCTCTGTTCCAGCTTTGCTAGGCAGTTTGAGGACTGCTGCTCTTGGGAATACAATGTCGTTCTTCCCTAGAATTAACTGATGGGTCAGGAATTACCAGAGTCTTGTTCTAGTAGTCCTGATCAGAGCTAAAGGGGAGGATCCCCTCCTTCACCCTACTGCTCATGCTTCTCTTGATGCAGCCCAGGGTGCAGTTGCTTTTCTGGGCCATAAGCAAACATTGTTGGCTCATGCTGAGTTTTTCGTTGACCAACCCCCCGAGCCCTTCTCCTCAAGGCTGCTCTCACTCTGTTCCCCACCCAGCCTGGATTTGTGCCTGGGATTGCCTCGACCCAGGTGCAGGACCTTGCCCTTGGCCTTGTTGACTCTCACGAAGCTGGCACTGGCCCACCTCTCCATGCTCTCCAGGTCCCTCTGGACCGCCTCCCTTCCCTCCATCAACAAAGATGTTAAACAGTTGATTAAACAAGAACTAGTGCCGTGCTCGCTCTGTGTTCCCTCCACCAAAACCCCAGCCCTTGCAACACATACACTGAGTGCTTGGTGCTCAGATATCTGAGGCTGGCTATCTGCTCCTCTGGCTCTCCACAGATGTTCCCATCTGTTTCCTCTTTCACCTCGCTTCTACTTGCTGGTCTCGAAGTTCATGTCAAAGGTTTCAGAGTGTATTTTATTTTAGCACAGGGGCAGAGATGCCAAAAAGTTAGAGCAGGTGTTCCTTCTCTCATCTACGGTTTCCAGTAGCGATAGGAGTACCAGTTGTCTTGGGACGGCACCCCGGGAGAGATCAGTTTTACAAACTGGTCGACTTCCAAATGTAGCAGCTCATGATGACAGCAAATCACCATTTGCAGATGGCTCCATTTCATCAAACCATCCTCCCTGCTGGAATGGAGATGTTCACTAACGGCCTGTGTTCAGCAGCCTTGCTCCATCACCTGGCTCTGCTGCAGATCTGTGCAGAGAGGTGGCCCCAGCCAGGTCTCTCGCGGCAGTAGTTTCGTTCCTGCCATTGGAGCCTCTTAACACTTGAAGGTTTAGTCTTAGGATGAAGAAATCATAGAATCATAGAATCCTTAGGGATTGGAAGGGACCTCAAAAGATCATCCAGTCCAACCCCCCTGCCACAGCAGGATCACCCAGACCAAGTTGCACAGGAACACAGCCAGGCGGGGCTGGAACGTCTCCNAGCTCAAGAGACCCAGCTCCCTCAGCCTTTCCTCATCAGGGAGCTGCTCCCCTTCATCATCTCCATTGCTCTACGCTGGACACCCTCCAGCAGCTCTGTGTCCTTCTTGAACTGAGAGGCCCAGAACTGGACACAGTACTCCAGATGCAGCTTCACCAGTGCAGACTAGAGGCACAGAAGAACCCCTCTCGATCTGCTAACCATCCCTCTTCTGATCCCCCCTCCAGGATGCTGTTGGCCCTCTTGGCCACAAGAGCACATTGCTGCTCAGAGTCATCCTGATGGCCACTAGGACCCCCAGGTCCCTTTCTCCTCCACTGCTCTCCAACAGGATGGTCCCCAACCTCTCCTAGTGCCTGGGCTACCTTTCTGAGAAACGTCAAATATTAGCCAAGACCCCCAGAAAGCCCCTCTTGCTGCCTAAGTGATTTTAGTTGCCCTGAGGAGCACCGCTGCAAGAGGAGCAGGGAAGCTGTGTCCTTGCTATGTGAAAATGAGCTGGACTGTGGAGCTGCACACTTGAGGAGGACTTGGTGGCCTTCTGTGCTCTGAAATGACTACTGAAGGTTGGGACTGAAAGCAAATACAAGACGTGCTCTCTAGTGCTTGGGTTTGATGTTTACTTTTCTGCTGCACTCTTGGCAAACATCCTTCCCCGGGAGACTCGCTGGGACACCAGATACCGCGTTTACTTTTTAGACCATTAGCCACTCTCCCTTGGCCAGGGGGGGTCTTATTTCCTTATGCCAAGGGTATCTTTGGCTGCTTCATGACTTAGAGAAGGTTCTTCTGCACTTCTGGATGTCTGGAGTGCTGCAGTGGGCTGGAAGTGAAGGCAGTGAGAGTCTTTATACTCCCTCTCCTCAGTCCATTCTTCATATAGAGGATTCTGTGTGTCACTGAGGAGATGGTACCACTGGTACCGTCTGAGTGTAGGAGCTCGGGTAGCTCATGAGTGAAACGGTAGGTGCCTCCTCACACGGATCACTTAGAGACCCTGGGGTCCAGCTCTCAAGAAGGAGGTTTTTCCTTAGCTTGATGCAAACAGGGAGCAGTCTGTGTGTTTAGTCAGACAGGCTCTGAGTACTGAAAGCCAGCAGAGAACCAGCAGAACCGTTGTGCAGCGTAAAGAGCTGTTGGTAATAAAAAGACCTTCGTCAAGTCACAACAATCAAGGCTGCAATTAAACTGCCAGCGTATCTGCTTGTAGAGACAGGACAGGAACAGAACCGCCTTTAGGAGATCTCTTGTGTGTGTGTGGAGTGTAGGCGGCGCTCGGAAGAGAACGTGGGTCTGCGGCAAAGAATTTTCTGTGTCCCGTTATTGTTGCTGTTGTTTATGCTCTCTGGATGGGGGTTTCTTTCCCAGGTTCTGCTGTTTGGCAGCTGATCGCATCGTTCTTGAAACTGCCGATATCAGGGACCCATTGCATCGTCGGGGCTACGATTGGCTTTTCTCTGGTGGCGATCGGCACGCAGGGAGTCCAGTGGATGCAGCTTGTCAAGATTGGTAAGCGCTGTCTCCTTTTAACGCTGAGGGTGTGTGAAAATAGAGGGCACTGCCTACAAACACCGTGCAGACTTCTGCTGTGTGCTGATAGCACTTCCTCAGGTCATTTTGCAACCCAGTCCTGTCATTCAGAAGATGCCCTGGCGCTGTGTTCTCTATTGAAGAAAGGAGCAAGATGCAAATTGCACTTCCCCAGTGGTAAACCGAGGACACGCTGTCCCTCAGAGACATGTTCAAGGTGCCATTCCTCCTCTTCTAATTCTTTCCGTGGCAACTCATACCCCCTCGCTCTTGCTTTCAACAATGCTGGCCATCGTGTGAATGCCCACAGTCGTGTTTCTCCACCCACCAGCTTCAGGGAGGCAGTAGCTGGGCACATGTTTAAGGAGCAGCCTCCCACTGTCGAGATCAGAGCAGGAGTTCCAGTATCGTGTTGTAAGCTCTGTAACCAGAGCTGCAGCTAAACCTCACGTTCCAAGGATTTGATGCTGAAGATATGGAAAGGAAATGGAGTTTGAGAGAAGCTGGAGCAACGCACAGTTTAAAGATGCTGCCCGAAGTAGCGGAGGGTTTGCCACGACAGCAGAATTACCCTGCTAACCGTGTGGCAAACAATGAACGGCTCAGGATGAGATTTCCAGAGCCCTGTCCTAATCCAGTTTTATTGAAACGAGTGGGAGTTTTGCCACGCTCTTCAGTTAAATCAGTGCTGGGTGCTTGCAGACCTGGCCATAAAAAATGCTCGTGCATTATCCGTCTCACATCAGATGGTGCTTCCATGGCATTTTGGAGACTGAAGCCTTTTGTGTCCTGCTAGAAGCAGCTGCTTTCCACTTCCCTGTGACATTTGTGGTCATGGTCATTAGGAAATTCCAAGGCTTTCTCAGTCCACTTTGCATCGTACCCCAAGAAACTTTCTTGGTGAATTTGATTGCCAAATTGCAAAGTTATCTAAACTTGCTTCAGGCAGAACAGTCCTGGCTGGAAAGGACCTCCCAGATCCCTGAGTCCAACCATCCCCACCCCAGCAAAAAACCTCAATCTCTGACAGACTGACAAACACAACCTGACCCCCTCCCTGCTGCTGCTCAAGCAGGGCGTGAAGCACCATGGCTACACAGTTCTTCAACACCTCCAAGGATGGGGACTCCACCACCTCCCTGGGAAGGCCCTGCCAGTTCCCAACCACTCTGGCTGCAAAGAATCTCTGCCTCAGATCCAGTCTGACCCTCCCCTGCCTCAACTGCAGAGCAGTGCCCCTGCTTCTGTCAGCAGGCACCAAGGAGAAGAGGCCGATAGCCACTCCTCCACCCCTTCCCTTCAGGGAGATGTAGAGGGCACAGCCTACTTTGACTTTGCTGAGTGTCGGTGGGCAGTGAGTTGCACCAGTTACCAGTGACCACTCATCCCAGTTGTACAAGAACTGCTGTAATGCTGCTCATGAGCTCCTTTCTGAACTACCGGGGTTTTTAATGTTTCACTTGTTGTTTTCTCCACTACAGTCGCCTCTTGGTTTATTTCCCCACTGTTATCTGGCCTGATGTCTGGAATCCTCTTTGTGCTGATCAGATTCTTCATTCTGAACAAGGTAAAGAAGCATCGCTGTTGTAACGGGGTCTGTAGAAGAGCTGTGTTCTAGCCTTCCGTTGGGGTGCTGGTGCTTCCAGAGTTGAACCTTGTTTTGTGGCAAGGAGAATTGATTTTTTAATAGCCATTGGAAATGTTCTTGCTTTTAGCAGTTCTGAAATCTCAGAGTAAGTGATTCCATTCGTATTCAAGACTTAGAAGGTGCTAGATGATAATGGATTGCACCTTCTGTTTGATTAAGGGGTGGTCCATCGAGATTGATTCGGTATTGGAGCAGACTTGGTGGTATCAGCTTAATTGTTATTCTTGAGGCTGGAATAGACCCCTGAGCTCATCCAGCCCAACCTATGAGCTGACAGCATGGCATCACCTAGACCATGGCACTAAGTGTCACAGCCAGTCTGTCCTTCAACACCTCCAGGGATGGGGACTCCACCACTGCCCTGGGCAATCTTCCAGTGTCTGATCACCCTTTCCATGAGGAAGGGCTTCCTAACATCCAAGCTGACCCTCCCCTGGCAGTTCCAGGGCATGCCCTCTCATTCTGTTGCTAGTTGCCTGGGAGAAGAGCCTGATGCCCACCTGATTACAACCTCCCTCCAGGTAGTTGTAGAGAGAGATAAGGTCCTCTTTGAGATTCCTCTTCTCCAGGCTAAACACCCCCAGCTGCCTTAGCCTCTGCTCACCAGCCTTTCCCTCTGGTCTCTTCCCCAGCCTCACTGCTCTTCTCTGGTCCCACTCCAGTACCTCAATCTCTTACTTGAATTGAGTGGTCCAGAACTGCCCCCAGTAGTCGAGGTGAGGCCTCACCAGTGCCCAGTCCAGGGGGGAGAATGACATCCCTCTCACATTAACCATTCAAACTGTTATTTAAACAGAACGGTCCTCCCTGGGAGACACTCTAACTGCTGCCTCATAGTTGTGACATTTTAATCTGTGGGGTTTTCAGCACATTAGAAGATGAGCATCTCCCGTGTTCCCTAGATTCTCGAGACACCCGAATCGATAGGTTTTAGTGGCCTCGGTAAGAAGTGGCAGATCTGAGGTAGATACCCCCAGTGCAAAGACAGATTGCCTGCCTCCCAGCATGAGCTGGGAAACAGAGCACTTCTATCTGCTTTCTTCATCTCTCTCACACCATTCAGCTTGCTAAAATGGGGGAGTGCAGCGCATGACAATGACCTAAAATAAGGGACACTATATTAGTGGTTGTACAGAGAGCCTAAATAGAAGAGAGAGTAATTCTTTCTCTATAAATAACACCACCCATAACCTCAGCTTCGTCAGTCTTTATTTCTGGGGTAAATAAACCTCGGTGATAAAAGTGGTTGGATTCAGCTTTGAATTTCGAATGAATCAAGTTGCCTGAAGTCCCTCTAGGGGCAGAGAATGTTAGGGGTTGGAATGTTAGGGTTAGGGGTTACTCTATTGCTTTAAAAACATTAAGAACTTAGTCATCAACATCACACGGCCTCTGGTCTTAAACCCACCTATTCAAGAGGCAGGAAAAGTTCAACCTAAGGAAACTGTTTTCTGGTGCCCTTGGTGAAGTGCTGAGATCTGGAGAACTTCTGGCACAGCTGGTGACCTGTGTTGTGCCTAGGCATGAAAAAAGAGCGGCTTTTCAGCTTGTGAGTCCCTAGCCTGATGAAGGGTTCAGGTCCTTTTTCTGGGAGCATCTGTGAGTAGCAGCTGGCCCTGAAGATAAAGCCACCGTGCCTTGGGACCGGGGCACAGCGCAGGGCGACTGCAGCCTTGCCTTGGCTCCCTTTTACAGCTGCTGGCAGCGAGAGACCAAACCTCATTAGGCAGCCCTTAGCTTTGCTGGGCTCTTTGCAAACACACGGAGCCCTTCAAAAGGCCAAAGCAGTCTCCTCACAAAGGCTTTTTCTATGGCTCGCACGGTGTGTTTCCGCTGCGCCGTCAGCTGAGCCTTTCCTCCCGAGCACCGGGAGCACGGGACCCTGGCAGGCAGTAGGCACAGTGGCATGCTAAACATTGCATGCTCACTTTAGCTATGTTCCCTGCTGAATGTGAGGGGACGTTTAATATTCCAGAGATTTCTGTTAGCTGGGGGAAAGTGCCAGGCTGGCTCAGTGGAAATAGAGAGGGTAGGAATAAGGTTTTGTGATGGACATGTTGCACTGATGCTTCCAGCCCCACTCCAAAAATATCAGTCCTGGCCTGCTTGGCACCCTTCAGTCGTGCTGGGTGAAAGGGACTCCTTATCTTGGAGACAAGATAAGTAAGGAAACACTCACAGAAAGTAACCTGCCCCAGGTCACCCAGCAGATCTGCAGCTGAGCTGAAGGTACAGCCTGTCCCTCCGCCCCGGTTCCCATTAACAGTGTCAAGCTTTCCTCACCAGCCACCTGCCTGGCGCTGCCTCGGGAGCACGTCTTTTCCTCACAGCCGTTCGTGCTGACATTAGTTTGGTGGCAAACACAGCTAATGTTTCATTTGTTCCTTCTTATTTCTCTCCAGGAAGACCCTGTGCCCAACGGTCTCCGCGCACTCCCAGTGTTTTATGCTGCTACCATAGCTATCAATGTGTTCTCCATCATGTACACGGGGGCACCAGGTGAGTGTGATGTCCACAGCAGGCGGCTCGGGAAGGAGACTTCCCACAGTGTCTAATGATGCTCTGCCAGGTACCTGCCAACGCTGCTCGCTTGCCTCCTGTGCTGGGAGTTGACAAGGGCAAGAGGAAGGGGAACTGTTGAGCTCCTGACCTCAGCTTTGTACATCTGAGCACGTGTTGAGCTCTCAAAGGTTTTCCAGATACATGTGTTGTGGAAGGAAGGAGCAGAGCTATAGATCCATTAAAATCAGCAGAGTCACTGGTCAGGCGGATCTGGCGCAGAGGCTATTAATGAAATTTACTTCTTTATTTCCTCTCAGTGATACAAAGCCCTGAGCCTGTTTCTGCATTGCAAATGCATCTTCTTTCTTGGGTGCTGTATGTTCCTTGTGGTTCAGGAGAAGGAAATGCTATGTGTACTTTTCAGGGAATAGACCCCTGATTTTCTGTGCGTGTATGTGTTCGTGTTTCTATTTGAATGTTTGGTTTAGTCGTTGTGTTTGTGTATTTAGTGTCACACGTTTTGATGTTTATCCCTTTGTATGGATACACTTTGTGTTACTGAAGCAGAGCAGCAAAACAATTGAGGATAAAGATGTTCAATGCTCTCAGCTACTTTATTTTGTCTTTAGATTATTGTCCCACAGCTATCAATGACCAGGCAATTGAAGACAGGCCCCTGAATTAAAGCCAGCCTAGGAACAGAAATAGTCTCTGTACCCTGATGTACTAGCTAAATGCAGGCAGCAGACCCCATAGCACAGTGTTACTGGTATTCAAAAGCTCGAGAAGGTCTCGACTGGAGGGTAACATAACTCAGCTATTCCTTTTTCCCAAGTGTAATTGGCTGCCTCTCCAAGATGTTTCACAGTAAATCAGCCCTATAACCAACATTTCCTCATTAGTTGTTCCGCAGAAGTAGGTCAGGCACTCTGTAGTGACTCATTAAGTGCAAGAAATGAAATAAGAATCTTAATGTCCCTTCTGTTTCAGCTTAGCAGTCTCTAAAGTGGGTGAATAAAAAAGGTGAGGCTCTGCTTTTGGTGCTCAGTATTTACTCTCCAAGGCCTCTCTCCTGGCAGCAGCTACTCACAAGGATGAATTACTCACCTAGACTTCACCACACTCATACAGATACAGGTTTGAGAGGTCAAAGCCAGAGCTCTTCCTTCTTGAAGGGTCTGTTCATTTAATATAACAAGGGCAAGGAGCTTTGTTTGGGGGAGATTCTTAACAGCAACGTGAGTAACAGGCATGATCGTGCATTGCAGGACAGGAACCTGAGCTCTGAAGTGCTACATAGAGCGATTGGCATAAGCAAAGAAGGGCTTAGAGTAAGCTAAGCATCAGGGTTTACAGGCCAGAGCAAGGGTCAGGGAAATACCCTCATGGGCAGCACAGTTAGCATATACAATCATAACAAAGTTGTTTTAGCAGCCCTGGTGTGGGAGTTTTGCCCCTGACTTCTTTGGAAATAAGGTCACAGAGGGTTAACAGAGAATTGGAAGTCTAAACTTGCACATGTTAGCATGCCAGCTAGACCTTTAGATACTGCGCTAACCTGGATGTCTTAAGTTTAATGGGCTCATTCCTGGTGGGTTTGAACGCCTCATGAACAGGCAAGTCTGCAGAGACTGCTTTTCCAGCACCTAAGGTAATGAAACCGTATTCGTTTACAGCTCTCTTGGGTTTTATTCCTTTGTCTTCACAGTGCTGGGACTGGTACTGCCAATGTGGGCCATCGCTCTGATATCCATTGGAGTATCCTTAGTATTCGCCGTCTTAGTCTGGATTTTTGTGTGCCCCTGGATGAAGAGAAAAATAGAAAGTAAGTAGCTGCCTGTTGAAATACAAGCGATATAAACTCATGGAAAAATTCATTCTACCCTTTGAGAGGTCACCTAGCCCAGTCCCCACCCCCAGGCAGGATGTGCTTGCACTCTTTCCTCATGTATTTGTGTAACCTGCTCTTGAGAACCCGCGGCGGTAGAAATTCAAAACCTCGTTAGGTAACCCATCGCACTGCTCACTTCTAGGTTCTAGGAAAATAAATCCTGAAATATAATCTGGTTTATGTTTTATTGAGGAAACATTGGAAGAGGAAGAATCTGGAGGAATTATTATCTTTCAGTGACTCCTTTAGCTTTACAGGAAGGCAGGCTGAGCACAGCTTTTCTCTCTGCTGTGTTTTGCTCGTTTGCTTTGCTGCTCTCAGCCTTTAAAGCACAGGATGTTTTCAGATTTCATTAATAAATGAGCAGATTTCATTAATAAATGAGCATTCTTTAATAAGGTTTTTACTTTGGTTACCTACACTGGTGAATTTTATAGGAAGAAACAACGATCCTCTATTCGTTAATGACTGGGATGAGGGATTGGGGAGCACTGTCGGCAAGTTTGCTGCTGACACCAAGCTGGGTGGTGTCACCGACCCCCCAGCAGACTGTGCTGCCATTCAGCGAGACCTGGAGAGGCTGGAGAGCTGGGCAGAGAGAAAGGGAATGAGGGACAACAAGGGTCAGGGGAGAGTCTGGTATCTGGGCAAGAACAACCCCAGGGACCAGGAGAGGGTGGGGACTGACCTGGTGGAGAGCAATGGAGGACAAAGGGACCTGGGGGTCCTAGTGGCCAGCAGGATGACTCTGAGCAGCAATGTGCTCTGGTGGACAAGAGAACCAACAGTATTCCTGGGGTGCATCAATNGAGCTGGAGCTCTTGAGCTTGGAGAAGAGGAGGCTGAGGGGGGACCTCATTCATGTATATAAATCTGTGAGGGGTGGTTGTCAGGAGCATGGAGCCAGGCTCTTCTCAAGGTCATCTGGTGACAGGACAAGGGGCACTGGGTGCCAGCTGGAACAGAGGAGGTTCCCTATTAATATTAGCAGGAACTTCTTCCCAGGGAGGGTACTAGAGCACTGGAACAGGCTGCCCAGGGGGGTTGTGGAGTCTCCTTCTCTGGAGACGTTCCAGACCCACCTGGCTGTGTTCCTGTGCAACTTGGTCTGGGTGATCCTGCTGTGGCAGGGGGATGGGACTGGTTGATCTTTTGAGGTCCCTTCTGATCCCTAAGGATTCTATGATTCTATGAAGATGGAAAAAGGTAAGGTGTAAAATAAATAAGATGTGAACAGATAAGGAGATAAAAAGCAAATAAGGAGGTAGATAAGATGTAAAGATAAGCGTTAAATAAAGAACATGTATGAAATGCAGCCAGGTTGTTGCATCCACATCGATCTGTGTCGCTGAGGTAAACAGTGGAAACAGCAGCAGCAAGACAGAGCGGTCGAGGACCCTTCCGATCCCTAATGATTCCGTGATTGTGTGGTTGGGTTTAACGACAGTGCTGTTATTTCCACAGGCCGCTTAAAGAAAGATGCTGCACTCTCAAGGATATCGGATGAAAGCCTTGATAAAATTCAAGATGAAGAAACTCCAGTGTTTAAAGAGCTTCCTGGCACCAAAGCGTCTGACGAGAGCACGATCCCCCTTACGGGCTCAGTAACAGAAGCTGCTGGGGCATCAGACACTATCGCAAACGGAAGCCATCCGCGTGTCCCATACGGTAAGAGACTACGACAACACAAAGGGTCTATTTTTCCCCTGTTTCCATAGGGTTTCTTACAGCAAGGAGGTCTCTGTTGTGAATGGTAAGCTGCTGTTTGGGTTTTTCAGCTCTTATCTCTCCGCAGCACTCGCTGGGAAAGATGCTCCTTTACAAGCGACATCTTCTAGGGAGGATTTCAAAGCGATCCCACTTTGTTTGGCTGGATTTCAATTCTAGGAACAATTGAAAACAAAGAGTGACTTTTTTTTTTGGTTGGTTGGTTGGTTGGTGTTGCTTTGTATCCTTCATGGTGTTTCCATCCTTTCCAGCAGTGGAAAAATACAGGGAGCAGAAACTGCTGGTGTCTGAAGGTTCAATTCAGCATAAAGATGATTCGCACTCTACAGCAGGAGATGAAAAGATCTGGGCTGTAGAAAAAGATCTCACACATTGTTTTCCGAACAGATATTTATAAGAAACAAGCTTGTGTGCAGAAAGCTCCTGTGGTTCTCCCCCGCGGTGGGACTGCACCCCCGCCGCCACACCGAGCGCTCTGCTGACTTTGATATCGCTTGGCTGACATCCCCACAGCCCTGCCGTTTGATTCATAAATGCCAATGTATTCAAGGGATTCTTGTAAAATCCAGTCAGTCCTGATGTGAAGCCCCTCGGGGCTGCGTTTCCAGTTTAAAAATAAATAACCCAGTTGTACAGGGAAAATCTGTGAAGTCAGGGATCGGAGAAGAGAGTGTCCTCAGAAATTCTGCCTGGGCTGTGGCGTGTGTCCAACCGCGTATGGTGGGAATAGGTATCACTGTGTTCATAGAAATGAGGTCTATACAACGTTGGAATGGCTGAGGAATTATTTCTGCAGAACATGAATCCTTAGCTTTATACTTTCTTTGTTTTTAATTATTTAAATGAGTTTTATTGATAATCTCTTGAAGTTTGGAAAGGTGACTTCATATTCAGTATGAAACAACAGTAAACTGCTTTTCCTGCTATCCTTACTCTGCCTCGTCGACACAGACAGAGCCTCAGGAAAAGCTGAGGTGGTTTTACTAGAGATGAAATCTGTATAAACTCCTTTTTCAAAGAACCTGAGGGTTTCATGATGTGAGGAGCTGCTCCCGAGTGACTCACTGCGGGTGATACTGGGGGGACACCCAGCGCTGGAACAGAGCTCAAACGAGGAGACTTTGTTTTGCAGTGAATCAAATCTTGGCTTAGTGACTGTGTATATTGTAAATTGATCGTCTAAGATGGGAGGGAGAGGGCTTGTGCGTTGCATTGCCAAGAGCTAAAACCTCTCAATCCTTGCTGTTTCTAGGAAGGGCATTCTCGGTGACCCACACCTCGGTGAAATCGCCCATTTCCAACGGCACTTTCAGCTTCGACGGGCAGGTGAGGAGCGATGGGCACGTGTATCACACCGTGCACAAGGACTCAGGTTTATACAAAGACTTGCTTCACAAAATACACCTGGAAAGGGCCACTGATGAGAGGCCCAGTCAAGAAAACAACTACAGACTGCTACGACGCAACAACAGTTACACCTGCTACACGGCTGCTATCTGCGGCATGCCCGTGCACTCCGCCTTTAAAGCAGCAGACACATCCACTCCAGAGGACAGCGAAAAGTTGGTGGGAGACACTGTTTCCTACTCCAAGAAGCGAGTTCGCTATGACAGCTACTCCAGTTACTGCAATGCAGTGGCTGAGGCAGAGATCGAGGCAGAGGAAGGTGGGGTGGAGATGAAATTGGCCTCTGAACTCGCAGATCCCAGCCGGCCCCCAGCGGAACCCGTGGAAGAGGATAAGGAAGAGAAAGACACGTCTCAGGTCCATCTACTTTTTCACTTCCTCCAGATCTTAACAGCCTGTTTTGGATCCTTCGCCCATGGAGGTAACGACGTCAGGTAAGAGGATGAGATGAGAGGATCACAGATCCTCACACAGCTTCTCTGCTTACAATATTTCTTCATCCTCAGGGTCCTGTTGCCCCTCAGCAGCTGAAGGGCAGTTTGGATGCTTTTACTCTGTCCCTGGAACAAAAATCCTTTAGGATTTGGCTAAAATGCCTCTGCCTCAGGCTTGGAGCAATCCATCTGGTGGTTAATAGATACCCTTCCCTGTACAGGGATAAGGTTCCCCAAGAAATCCACTTGGAAGCTTGTCCGAGTAGCAGTCAGTACTTGGGTTGTAGCTGGGGCTCAGGAGAATCTCGTTGCTGCTGACCCCTCGCTGGCGTGGCTGTGCCATGCTGGGGTCGGTTTCAGCAGGGCTTTGCAGCGTTCTGAACTCTCATAGCCCTCCTCAGGCATCTGGAGCAGCACTGTCCCGCTCAGCAAGGAGAACGGCTCCTTGCTCCTGTCAGCCGCCTGATTTAACTCGCAGCTCATCCCAAAAACACTTTCCAGCCTCCTGGAAAATTTGAATCACAGAATCACAGAGCGTTAGGGGTTGGAAGGGACCTCTGGAGATCATCTAGTCCAACCCCCCCCGCCAAAAGCAGGATCACCTAGATCAGGTCACACAGGACTGTGTGCAGGGAGGTTTGAAAGTCTCCAAAGAAGGAGACTCCGCAGCCTCTTCCACAATCTTCTCACAGTAAAGGAGTTTATCCTCATGTTGAGGTGGAACCTCCTGTGCTCCGACGTGTACCCATTGTTCCTTGTCCTACCATGTGGCACCACCAAAAAGAGACTGGCCCCTTCTTCTTGGCACCCACCCCTCAGATATTTACAGATATTAATAAGATCCCCTCTCAGCTTCTCTTCTCCGGTCTAAACAGTCCTGGTTCTCTCAGCCTTTCCTCACAGGAGAGGTGTTTGAGTCCATTCATTATCCTTGTAGCCCTCGGTTGGACTCTTTACAGCAGTTCCCCGTCTCTTTTGAACTGGGGAGCCCAGAACTGGACACATTACTCCAGGTGTGGTTGCACCAGGTCAGGGTAGAGGGGAAGGGGAACCTTCCTTGACCTGCTGGGTACCCTTTTCCTGATGCGTCTCAGGATACCATCAGGCCACAAGAGTATATTGCTATCCCATGGAAAACTTACTCTCCAGCAGGATTCCAAGGTCTTTTTCCAGCAGGGCTTGGTGATGGGGCTCTCTGAAGAGCCCTCTTGTCCTCACTCTTGTTATTATTCCCTTAATATCCTCAGGGGTCTGGCTCTCAGAGTCCAGGGTCTTCTAGATCAGAGGGAAACAGCACACATTTCTTTCCTCTCCAGTGGTGTCTGTGGATCAGGACTTCTCCTCTGAGCACACTGGGCAAGAGCAAAGACCAGTACCCATGCTCTGTAAGTAGCCAGCAGCAAGTGCCAAGTGGAACACAGGAATAAGGACAAACAGCACTGATAGTCCTTGCAGAAAGCTCACAGCCTGCTGCAGTAGGTGCTTCTGCTCCTTTATTCCCTGTAGGCGATGTCAGGAGATCCTCCTCAAGGGCTCTAATGTTTGTTCAAGTGTCACTTGCCCTTTCTGCAGGAGGCAAGGCTGGTAGAGTTTCCTCTAAGTGGTCTGTGAGACTGCAGTCACTTCAGAAATGAGATTGTTGTTGAGGACAGGCAAGCTTTGGACTCTGCTGGACTCCGACAGCCTGTTTTACCCAGGATTCTGCATGTGGACTGGCTTGTTGCTCTGGTAATTTCCTCTCCTGAAGTCATATTTTATAGTGTTTTGCAGACCTCTACTCCTGTCAGTGGCCTTAGAGAATAAGCCAGCAGGCAGGAGCTGTATTAAACACTGTTTACATCTCTTCTCGAGCTGAATTCATGTAACAGCAAAGCTAAGGAGGAAGTTAGGTGGTGTAAATGCATGAGGGTGACGATGGGTGTAGGTCTGGGTCGCAACCCATCCCCATCCTTGCAATCGTACTGCTAAGCAGTAAATTGTGAAGGCCCTTCGTATGCCAAAACAGTTGAGTAGCTGAGATGCTCTGGCAATGCAGACATCTCCCCTGTGGATTCTATAGCAGAAAACGTCTCACTGGGCTCTGGGCTCCTTCACATGCTGCACAGAGAACATGGAAGGCAGTGTATTGTAAAAACAATGCAGTAGAACCTAGTTAGCAGCCTTTGATAGGTGTTTCCACAAACCTTGATAGTCCATCTTCTGCTGAAGGCTGCTCTCTTTTCATCTCCCTCCTTAGTTCTCTTGTCTTCTGCATGGTTTTTGTGCTGCTGTCAAGCTGCTCCTCTATTTGTTCTTTTCTCAGTGCAAGCTGGAACAGAGGAGGTTCCCTATCAATCTCAGCAGGAACTTCTTCCCAGGGAGGGTACCAGAGCATTGGAACAGGCTGCCCAGGGGGGTTGCGGAGTCTCCTTCTCTGGAGACGTTCCAGACCCACCTGGATGTGTTCCTGTGTGACTTGGTCTGGGTGATCCTGCTGTGGCAGGGGGATTGGACTGGATGAACTTTTGAGGTCCCTTCCGATCCCTAATTCATTTGGGTTTAAGCTCCTCACTCTTACATTTAGGGCAGCACCACCACTGTCCACCTAGTTTTCTTCGGATTTGTCTCCTACATTTTCCTTCCCCATGGCTGAACCTAATCACATCCTATGTTTTCTGGTTGTTTACCATGGGTGCTGCTGGTCCTTGAAGGGCTGGGAGCAGATAAGGGCAATGAAGAGATGGAAAATGAAAGCCTAGTGGGAAAAATGAGGTATTTAATTGTTAGTCAAGTGATCGACCTGTCCTACAGCATCTTTAAGCACGAGGCATTCGGATCGTGATGCTGCTCAGCAATCCCTCTTGGAGCTGAAGTCCGTAGTTTGGGTAGTGCTTTAGTAAGTAAAAAAATAATCAGATGGAGAGGTCCTTTGTTTCATTTTCCCCTGGACTTGGAAGAGTTAAATCAGCATTTTGCCTTCAGCTGTAGGATTAACCTGTGATTGGGGCAGCTAGACCGCAGTGTCTTCCAAACTGATGGGTTTTAGTATCATGATGATACCCAGCAGCCACCTTTGCTGTAGGAGCTGGTGTTGGTAGCAGCCAGGGCTCGTGTGGAGGCTGACACCCATCTGTAGGGATCCTGGCTGGGAGTCACGGTGACTCCTTATTTGGGTGGCTGTTTTGTTCAGCTCATTCCCTCCTGTCCCCCTGCCACAGAGCTTATATGTACTGTGTCAGGGATGCTGGAGCCATTCCAGCGCTGGGACTAACCGAGCTGGGCTGGGAGCCTTGTGCCACTGTCACACACGGGGGCTAAATGAAATCTAAAGAATTTCAAATCTCGATTGAATGTGCTGGGACAGAACTGCTGAAAAAAAGGGTTGCTGGACTTCATTAGCAGAGCCGAACGAGCAGGTCCTACTGGCTCAGCACTCCAGCACAAAGGGAGCACGTCAGGTCATCACAAGGGCAACGGGAGAATAAAAAGGGCAGGATGGAAAAACAGACCTGAGCCAGGAGCGTGACACCAGGAGAACTGCCAGCTTCCTAAGTGCTTGTTCAGACCCGGCTTTCCAGAATGGCCAGGAGCCTGGGCTTTGTTGGCCCAGGGGATTATACGCACCTCTGGTTGAGCTGCACTCAGATTATTTGCTGTAAATACAGGTTTGCTCAGCGAGAATCACAATGATTCAGAGCTCAGTGCTGTCGCTGCAGCAGTCTACCTGCCGGTAGCAGGATGGTGGCTGAAGCTGTAGGGTTGATGCTGCCTAGATCCTGAAAACAAGGGTGGCTGGGCAGGCTGCTTTGGCCGTGACTGAGAGGACTGCTCACTCCATTGCTATCTCCCATGCTCAGCACAACGGTGGCTGTGGCTGCTTTGCCACTGGGTTGGCAATGCCAAGGCCGTGAGCAAACGGGGTGTTGTCCCCACAGCCCATCCAGGCAAATGAGAAGGTGCTTTTGTGGACTCCAGCAAATCCTGGAGCTTGCTATCCCTTTGATTTTTGCAATCACAGTGGGATGACCCATGCAAAGGTGCTGTAGGTCAGCATGAGGTTTGCTGATTAAAATCTGCTGTTTCTGCTGGGCCAAAAGCCTGATCCTTCCACTCCACACACCCGTCTCTGCACTTGTTCAGTGTTTTCTTATAGAGATTCCTTCTCATATAAGCAGACAGTTTCCTCTGTCCTTTCCTACCCGCACTCTCCACCTCAGGCCATCATTCCTGCTGTCACAGGAGAAACCTTGGGGACGACAGAAGATGCTGCATGTGCTGGTGAGTGTGAACAGGCATCTACCCCAGGCTCATGGATTCCAGCTATAGAGGAAGGCTGTTTAATTATCATGGCAGGGGCAGGACCTGTGATGCTCCAGCCAAACAGAGTGACCGCAGACCACGCTTCCTGCTTGCATCTGTGAGCACCAAGGTGCAGACAGGACTGAGGTTTAGCTGGTTTGTGTGGTAGAGGTGAGAAACCTCCTTGTGGATGTTTCCTGGCTGTGTGGGGTATCTCAGTCCTGCTGAGTCCCTGCTGCATGAGTGGTTTAAATGTGGCTGCTCTCATGAAGTTTCACACAGAGGACCTGAGGACTCCCCTTGCGTATTCACACTTGGGTATTGTAGGATAAAGAGGGCACTTGGTTTAGAGTGAGGACATCCATAGAGGCATGGCCCAAGCTTGAAATAAAGGGCTCTCTTGTTGTCCAAACGAAGGAGGCTACATTACTAAAGCTGGGATTTCAAAGCACTGGTGCAAATGCTCAGTATTTTGATGTCTTTCTACATGCTCTCAGTGGATGTAGAGAAGCTGAACTGCTATCTGATAGGGAATTCATTGTGAAGCAAAGCAGTGCAAGTGAAACTAGAAAATAACCTGCTTTCCCAAAATAAGGGGAGAGGAAACATCTCCCTTCGTCTCCCTGCAGTTTCAGGTCAGAGAACCCAACAGCAGTGGGACTCACCTCTTTGTACAGCAAATGCAATGGGATTATAGGAGGGAAGGTCCTGAACATTGCCAGTATCTCACTGCACATAGAAAGCTCAGTGGGAATCAGCCCCCTGGCTCAGTAAGAAGTTTCAAGGAGCTGTAATAAGGCTGGGTTACAAAATAAGTATTTCTTATTTTCTCTCTGCAGTCAGGATCCCTTAGAATAAGTGAACTCGATGATCTCAGAGGTCCTTTCCAGCCTCAATAATTCTGTGTGTCTGTGAATACTGAAGAAGCTAATCTGTCCATTGCAATTACTGAGAACAGTCTGGAAAGCGATTGTGTTTCATCGCACTATGGTGTGCACACTATTTCCCAGTGGATTGCTGAAGCCAGGATGAAAGCCTCTGGGGAATCTGAGATTAGGATATGCTTTTTCTTCTTTTGACACATACAGGCTTGTCTTCCTTGCATCCTTGCTCAACTGGGTGATGTCTTCAAGCCATCCCACGTTTTGTTTTCCCAGTGGAAAGTTCATTTGTGAAATCCTGGTTTGAGAAACAGTCTGATGAGTGGGGCTTTTGTAATTCTAGTTGTAATTCTTCTTGTTGGAAGCCTAATGCAGATCTCTTACTTGGCTGTTTGCTCAGTTTTTAATCAGAGATAATGTATAGAATCTTACAATGTATTGGCTTGGATGGGACCGACTAAGGGCATCCAGTTCAATCCCCGTGCAGGGAGCAGGGACATCCTCCCCTAGATCAGGTTGCCCAGAGCCTTGTCCAGCCTGCCCTTGAGTATCTTTAGGGATGGGGTCTCAACTGCCTCTCAGGGCAACCTGTTGCAGTGTCCTTCTCTGTGTGTTGAGTTTTATCCACTCGACTGGAAGAAGTGGCTAAACCACTTTCAGGCAGCAGATCATCAAAGTATGGCCACCACAGAGTCCATAGGTTCTGGATTATAAAACAGTTTATTTGCAGTGTTCAGAAACAGTTGGTTGTTCTATTTGAGCAACTCGGTAAGAAGCAGTGAGGTCACAGAATCATAGAATCACTCGGACTGGAGAAGACCCTTGAGATCATCAAGTCCAACCATTAACCCTACTCTACCAAGTTCACCCCTAAACCAGATCCCCTAGGACCACATCCAAACGACCTTTAAACACATCCAGGGATGGTGACTCAACCCCCTCCCTGGGCAGCCTCTTCCAGTGTCTGACTGCTCTTTCTTCGTTATGTCTAGTCTAAACCTCCCCTGGTGCAGTTTGCTAGTCCCTAAAAGATTGTGACATGCCTGATGGGCTCACGGCAACAGAGCATTCGGCTGGTGGCCTTCTTCCAGGACTGAAAACCCCCCTTAATCTGCACCATCAAAAAAAGAGAAAGCTATAGTCCTTGTTCCTCCAGAGAACAGCTTGGCCTTGTGACCCGAAGGTACCTAAAGATCGCTGTGTGTGTGCCTGGGAAACTAATTTCTGAGGCTGTCTCATGACAGCTGAATGAGGGGGCTGTCAGCAATCCTGTCTCACAGGGGACAGCAGAAGCCAACTCTATTTACAGTTCAGCTTCACTGTCAAACGCTATCTTTCACAACAGCGTTATAAATGGTGCAGGACAGATTCTCAACTGGCACAAGCGAGCAGAGAAAGAGAAGTTGTGCCAGTTCGTGTTAGTTGAGAGCGCTAGCAAAATCATCCTGAGGGACAGACAGCACTTCAGCAGCACTCGCCAGCACTTTGCTGAAGCCCTGTGATGTGCCTTTGCAAGTACAAGCGTTACTGTAGATGGCATTTAATGCTCTGTCGTGCCTCCAGGGAAGGCAAACGGCCCTACGCAGTACCCCTGCTGTGTCCTGTACCCGCGAGAGTAACTGGGGTTGGCAGAGCTCAGCCACCATGGTGAAAAACACTGGGCATGGAGAATACACTTCGTGACGGGCAGACCCAGGAGTTGGGCTTCTTATGCCGTCGTGTTTTATGAGTTCATCCTAAAAGTAACTCGCTGTGGCTGTCTTCTTGTGCTCAACGGGGAGCAATGCGTGTGAGGTGTGCAAAACTAAACCAATACCGCTACACGAGTTGTAGAGAGGCGGGCGCTGGTCTCTTCTCACAGGTGATCAGTGTCAGAACAAGAGGGAGCAGCCTGAAGCTGAACCAGGGGGAGGGTTAAGCTAGACGTGAGAAGAATTGTTACTGGAAGAGCAGTCAGACGTCGGAACAGGCTGCCCAGGGAGGGGGTTGAGTCACTGCCCCTGGTTGCGTTTAAAGGTTGGTAGGTGTGGTGCTTACAGATCTGGTCTAGTGGTAAAATAGATAGAGTAGGGTTATTTGTTGGACTTGATGATCTCAAGGGTCTTTTCCAACCTGAATGCTCCTGTGATTCTATCTTGGCGTCTAAACCCAACAGCTAACTAATACAGCAGTGCTCTCCAAAGCCCCTCAGCTGGATTGGAACCTAGTGGCACTTTTATCTACAGACAGATGTGGATAGAGGTTCAGAGTCCCTGGGTGACCATCTCATCCTCTTTTTTAGTTCTCCCTCTAAACTACTGCAAGTCAGACTTGGATCTCCAGCACAGAGAGGAGTTAGTTAAAGCAAGTCAAAGTGCTGCAAGGGCAAGTAAGAAAACCACCTGTAGACTTGTGAAATGAGCCTTAGCCAAGGGCATGGAAGATCCAAAGTCTGCTTGCCTGCTAGTCAGGTCTTGAGTCAAATGAGATAGAAGTAGTGGGAAATATTGCGCAAGCCACATCCCAGTCTAGCCAGCATCTTCGTGGTCCATCTGTTTAGTCATTCAGCTGTAGGAGACATCTGCTGAGGGCAGAAGGTCTCACAACAAAGTCTCTTATCCAACGATGCTTTTTTTTCATGCGTTGTTTCTCTCTCAGCGCTGTGTTGGGACTGGTTGTACCAGTGAACTCCTCCTAGTCCTGAGGAAGGTTGATCGTGCATGCTCATGGGAATGTCTTGAAGCTGAGGTATGGCTTTCTCTGGAGCTGTTCTCCATTGCCATAGGCAGCATCAACAGCAGCACTGGGCAGCTGAACAATTCCACAAGCCAAAGGAGCCCTCTGAAGGGCTGTGATGGTAGTAGATCAGAGCCACTGACTGTGCCCACTGCCAGTTTGCTGGCTGTTGGTAGCTTCTTGCAGGTGCTCAGGCTGCAAGATGCTGTTGTTCCTAAGTCACATTGAATAGGATTTCTAGGGAGAGGAGAAATGTCTCTCTGGCATAGACAGAGGTGCAGATAGCCACAAATGAAATCACAGTCATTCCCTTGCCAGTCATACATAGCCCTCACTTTCTTCTTCCAGAAGAAAGGTTGTGGGGTCTCCTTCTCTGGAGACATTCCAGACCCGCCTGGCTGTGTTCCTGTGCTACTTGGTCTGGGTGATCCTGCTGTGGCAGGGGGGATTGGACTGGATGATCTTCTGAGGTCCCTTCCAATCCCTAATGATTCTATGATTCCATGAATATCATCCACACCTGAAAGTACCAGCAAAGAAGTTGAAGGTCAACTTACAGATACTAGAAATACTTGGATCAAGTATCTCCTCTTCCTCAAAGGTAAAGTAATTAATGCGTTTAGGCACAGAGAGCTCGTGGAGGCCCCTCTTTATTCGAAGCATATTCAGCTTTTCATCCTACCAGCCAGTGTCTTTGAGCCCACTTAGCACTCCCGTGTATTTCCAGGGTGTTTTTCACATCTGTAAGAATTATTCATTCCCTCTTCATATCAAAGAGCTCTTGTTTGCCTTGCAGCTTGAATGTAGCTGCGTGGGTTTCTAAGGGAAAATTCCTTCGCAGTTGATTTACTTCAGGTCCTCTTCTCAGGGTTCAGAGCTTGATTTGTCTCAAGGACCAGAAGAGGAGCATCTCATGTTGCTTAGCTGTGTTGAGCTTTGCAGGGCTGAGGACCCTCAGCTCTTGGCTGTTAGTGCGTGCCCCTGGCACCTCATATCTGGTAAAGATGGGATTCAAGTAAATTATTAACTGCCAGTTACGGTGGCTTGGTTTGCACAACATTTGACGTTAAAACTAGCCCTTACTCCATCTGTGTGCTTTGGAGCAAGACCAGGGACTAAATTTAGCTGGTCCTGGCTGCAGGACGAGCATAGCTGTTGTTCCTGCCTGCAGCGCTTGCCATGACCCGCTCTCTCCTTATCTGCTTACAAAGAGGGGAGCTTCCTGTTGGCTTTCAGATTATTTGAATGACATTGGGCAGGTCTGCTCTGTTCTAAGACACAAGTGCAGCGCTGCCTTTGCTTCTCCTGCCTCGCTTCAAACCTTTTTTGGTTGTGGAGTAGCGGCTCTGCAGGGGAGCAGCTACTTGGTTTAAGGGAAGAGCTGCCAAAATAAAAAAGAAGGGATGTTCATAGAATCACAGAGTCCTTAGGAATCGGAAGGGACCTCAAAAGATCATCCAGTCCAATCCCCCTGCCACAGCAGGATCACCCAGACCAAGTCGCACAGGAACACAGCCAGGCGGGTCCTGAACATCTCCAGAGACGGAGACTCCACAACCCCCCTGGGCAGCCCCTTCCGGTACTTTGGTACCCTCCCTGGGAAGAAGGTCCTGCTGATATTGATAGGGAATCTCCTCTGTTCCAGCTGGCACCCTTTGCCCCTTGTCCTTCTTATCTGCTTTTTAGTATTCAAGGCCTCTACAGTAACTGGGTACCAGCTTTCAAGTTTTCCTTCTAACTCTCATGTCTAGAAACCCAATGTCTTTTTTAGAAGTCTCACTCCAGGTACCTGGAGAACAGGTATCGGTGACCCGCATTAGGAGTGGGGTCTTGAGCTCTGCTGACGTGCAGTGTTTAGAAGTTCTAGATAGCAGCAACAGGGGAGCAAAAAGAGCTTAGCCAGCTCAGTGTCACCAAGGAGTCCTCTCTGATCCGGTCTGACTCGCTCTACAGTGCATTTGGAGAGGACTGAGTCACCTTCCTGGCTGCATTCTGATCCTATCTCCAAAGGTTGCAGGTTGCCAGACTAGATTGGATTGGCATCTTCTTGTCTGTTGTGGGAACTCTATTGATACCTGAATTTTAAAGCTGCAGAGCCCTAGGTCTGATGTTTTTTGAGATCATTTTGGTACTGAAAATACTGGACTTTATCCTAAAACAGATGTGAGGAGGTATTACAGACTCTGGTATTTTGGGAAACGATTTGTGCGAGAGAAATCCCTGTCAGCATCTGCTGTAGCTGCCCGTGATGAGGTGACAATTGAAACAGCAACGTGACAAGAGCCCTCTGCTTCTGCCCTTCCAAGTGAGAAGGGGTGAGACAGGGTGTCTCCTGCAGGGTCAGGTCAGAGCAGTGCTGCCCACCTGGTAGAGAAAAACTATAGAGGAAAGAAGAGACTCGTTCCTAGGGCAGTTACCTGAATCTCGTTAACACTTGCGGTGTTTTTCTGCTTCTCCAGCAATGCAATTGGTCCCCTCGTTGCGCTCTGGCTTATCTACGAGCAAGGCGGTGTAATGCAAGAAGCATCAACTCCTGTCTGGCTGCTGTTTTACGGAGGTGTTGGGATCTGTGTGGGTCTCTGGGTCTGGGGTAGAAGAGTTATCCAGACCATGGGTAAAGACCTCACTCCGATCACACCGTCAAGGTAGGTGTTCTGGTGTCCTTACGGTTGCGTGAAGCAGTCTGAAACATTGCTCCAGTGTTTTGGTTGTAATGCAGGTTGCTGGATTTGCTGTGTTTTGCTGTTAATGCTAACCTGGTGTTGACTTCATCTTGCTCAAAAATTAAAGCAAAAAAAGAGAGGAAAAGGAGAGAAAGAATAAGAAAAAGGAAAAAAAAAGATAACACTGATAAACTAACACTGAATGCGTTTGAGTCACAGAGGTCTACGTGAACAGAGTCTTCTGCTGATGACCTAACGTGGCAGAGAGTGCATGTGGAAATGGCAGGATTACAGTGGCTTTCCCAGTGCACATCAGACCATTAGAACCCTGTGTATTTATTACTGTCATCTTTATCCTTAACGCGTACTCGACCTCTGCTGGTGCTCAACCAGATTACTAATTGGGCACGATTCACCACAGCGTAGCGTAGTAAAGGTCCCCGACGCAGTGAGCCGTGCATCCGGGTTACTACGGATGACTAGCCCGTGCCGTCCCATTATTCAGCCTTTCCTCGTTCTCTTAACTTATTGCTATGACAAAAAATCTGTCGGAAATAAAAGAGTCGAGAGAAGATCCGGGTAAGACTTTGGCACTCTGCATGGTATCAGTCCAAGCTGATGCAAAGAGTGATTGTGAAGTGTTTTCTTATGCTTCCCGCAGTGGATTCACTATTGAGTTGGCTTCGGCGTTCACAGTTGTGGTAGCTTCCAATGTTGGACTTCCTGTCAGTACTACACACTGCAAGGTATGCCTTTGCCCAGCGACTGCAGTCAAGGCAGTCTGGACTGTTCATCTTAAAAAATTATGCTGCTTGAACCAGTAGAGAATGGCATGGCGAGGGGAAAACAGCAGCTCACGGAGGACGGTCAGGCGGGGGTGCGTCCGCGCACCTCGGTCATGCCAGCAACACCGGAAAACAATCGGGCTTCCAAAAACGCATTGGAGTTGACGCAGTAAAGTCACTGCAATTGGGCACAGCATGAACTCCACAGTGTGGGGAAAGAAAACCAGTGCTTATTAAAACACAACCTCTAAAGCAAACAATTACAAGGAAGAACCGGGTTTCCTCCGACGGTGCCATTTGAACCTGGTCGGGTAGCAGTTTTCCTTTGTTCAGAGGCTGCGCACCATTCGTCATTTAGAGTTGACTTTCTTGATAAGTGCATGGCATGGGATTTCCTGCATTTAACTCTTTTACTACAGGTTTTCCATCTGTCTTTTTTTGTTTGTTTGTTTTATTTCTTCACAGTGGATTTTGCATTGAAGTAATGTGTGCGCTAACGGTACTTGTAGCCTCAAATGTGGGTATTCCAATAAGCTCCACCCATTGCAAGGTATTGGAGTTTGCAGTGATCGCATCAGTAAATCACATCACTAGGACAAACCATAACAAAAGACGAGAGATAACTGATTGTTGCAGATTGCCTTCACTATGCCATGTGCTGTGCAGTGGTCGCAGAGTAACGAGGACAGCTCTTCGAGCCCGTGTGGGCTAAACGCAGTCAGCCTTACGATTCATTGCACAAAAGTCTGGACCACCTTTCACCCCTCCGTGATGGCATTGGACTAATACAGAGCTGTGATAATAACGTAGACTCGTAGTTCGTGTCACCCTGGTTCCCTGCCTTGTAGAGCCACCTGTCTGCAAAGTCACAAAGCTAATACCTTAATGTCTCTCTTCTCTTCAACCGCCTCGTCCTCACTTTTGTGCATTATAATACAGAATCTGGCTCTTGACTTGAGTTCTTGGAATGAGCTTATTGGCTCTAGAGAAAACCGAACCCAGACCAGTTAGAGATGTACATATTTAGGTATATAGACCAGTATACACTGATACATAGACCAGTAGAGATCGACCATAGACCAGTAGAAATACATATGTAGACTGGTATAGGTAGATACATAGACCAGTATAGATAGGTACACAGATCAGTATGAATAGATATATAGACTGGTATAGGTAGATATATAGACCAGTATAGGTAGATATATAGACCAGTGTAGGTAGATAGATAGACCAGTATAGATATAGGCTGGGTAATGAGCAGAATTGTGTGCTGTGACACATACGCTGTGTGAGGAGACGTAGGCAGCAGGATGTTTACACTGCTGGAACAACATAGTGAGAACGTGGGATTTTTTTCCCCCAGGTGATTCCCAAGTCAGATATCCCATCTTTATTTCCTTTGCTTCCCTGTGGACTCCCAAGCTCTTGGGCACACTGCTGGCAGGGTGTGGGGAAGCTCGGCTAACATCGATCAGCACAGAGCGGCACAGCCCGGCTGCTGTGGGACATACCACAGATCCTGTAGGGTATGCTACTGCACCCTGGAGACTGTAGAGCCTTTCCAGCTCTGGCTGGGGCTAGGGCAAGCAGGTTTTCAAGGCTAACTGCTTCACGGCACGGCAGGCAGACTGGCAAGAAGCCGAGCATCCTTCCTTGCCTGTGACATTGACCTGGTTTCCAGTGAAAGAGTCAATGAAAACCACACATCCTGCAGAATGCCCCAACTTTGTTCAATTGGCCTTTTTCTAGTGCAAGCCATTTCTCCAGGAAGCCTTCCTCTGATGCAAAATCATTTCTTTCTTCTGCTGTAGAGCTCTTTGAGAAGCAGCCAAGGCTGAGCTGCTCTGAAAGGCTCTTCAGCTTTCCTGGTGTTGGCCAAACTCTCATCCCTCTGAATCGAGAAGGGAGAGGGTAAAAATAATAACAACGTGATCCACTTGTGCAAACGGCAGCCTGAAACCACCTCCCTGGGAGCTGACTGGTAGAGCAAGTGCGTGACCAGGAGTTTGCCAGAGAGAAGAATGCAGCTTTGATTACCCCAGTTGCATGCCCGAAGCGCTTCGAGCCAAGCGCTCTATCAGAGAGAGAAAAGACAAATAGACTGAATTTAGAAAGAAGATGTTGTGGAAGCCACAAGCTGATGAGCTCAATGCAGTGAGAAGCTTGGTCTTTTCTGACTGCAGAGCAAAAGAACTCTTTTTTTTAGAAGAAAATGCTTCTGTAGAAGCAGCCAGCGTGGTCAGTCTGTGCCTGCTCTCGGTGGTTTGGTCTGTCGCAGTTAGGTCACTCTATGGGGAGATCTCCTCTACCGTGGGATTAGGTTGTTCCAGCAAAACCTGGGCGCCCTGCTGAAGGGCTGTCAGTCAGCAACTAGACAAATCAGTGGCAAAGAAGGAGTGGTGTGAAACACCTTGGTGGAGGGAGACCTTTCCAAGGTGAATGATAACGGCTGCAGTGAAAGAGGGAGAGCAGGTGTGAAGGGAAGCTCTGAGCAGCAGTTTGCAGGTCTTGGAGCAGATGAGATTGGTAGCTGGAATAAAATCATCAGCTTCAGAGAAAGGATTGTCAAGCCCTCTCAGATCAGTAGCTGTATTTGGTCCTAAACCAGAGGGTTTATTTTATGGGAGGTAGCCACTGCCTGATGTGAGTAGCCTAAACCTACAGCCCAGCAGCACTTCCATGCTTGGTGCCTGCGGGGAACCTGAACTGCACATTTGTCCCTGCCACGAGTCACAGGAGAGAGCAGTCCCTCTTGAGAGCCTCCAAGTCAAGAGGGCTCTGAGGCAAGGCGCTCACATTTTGAGCCTCCAAAAGAACTCGTGAGTCTGAACACAGCAGCCATGCTCCCTGCTCCTGTTCAGCCTCCCCTGGGACCCTGCACTGAAAAGCTGCTGTAGAGTGAGTGCTTCACCTGCCTGGGTGGGCACATGAGCTATGGAATCCTACACGTAGGGCTTGTTAGTTATTTCGAGATGACAGATGCAGAAATAGGCAGGCACCCCTCAGCCGTAAGAGATTAACTCTGTTCACTCTCAGACAGAATCAGAGAGCAGGAGCCAAAAGCCTTTTCTGTGCAAAAGCAACTTCGCTGAGGCCACCCTCTCAGCTCTGTTTGCTGTTACAAGGCTGGTGTTTTGAGGAGCACGATGTGTGTTGTTGTGACCTGTGTGCTGTGACGAGATGCTGCCGCACAAGAACAAGAGAGCACAAAGCTTTATTGACACGGAGCATAGTGAAGGCAAACTGCACTGGTTACGAACCAATCTCAACGTAGATTCCATCTCAAATTCTGCAGATGGGTGTAGTGGCCCTACACTCCAGTTTTAGCTACTCTCCTAACCTCTAGTCCATCAAAAAAATCACTATTAATAAACTAAACTCTAATAATGTTTACAAGAGGTGACCAATGCCATCATTGCTGATACCTTTTACATTGCAGGACGGACTCAGAGGTGACTGTACAGGCACTCGATACACAAGTATGATAGAAGGATGCTGAGAACATGTGAAATGTAAAGCAGAGCCTAACAGCTGGGCTGCTGAGAAAACAAACACTGCTTCCTTGGGTGCATAGAGCCAGAAGCGTGGGGCTCCTCTTAGCTGGGCACCTCCTGAATAGACTCAACACCTCCTAAATACAGAACAGTCTAGCAGCCGCTGGGATCAAACCTCTTCTAACAGATTTCTTAGTGGATCAAACTTTAGACTGAGGCATTTTCAGCCCTGGAATATCAAGCTCAGTTGTCTCTCAATTTCCCTATTTGTGTTTCACAAATAGCTCTTCTCAAGGTCCAAACGTGTCCAGAGTAGAGCAATGAGGATGATGAAGCAAGTAGAATCTCTCCCTGATGAGGAAAGGCTGAGGGAGCTGGGTCTCTTGAGCTTGGAGAAGAGGAGGCGGAGGGGGGACCTCATTCATGTCTAGAAATCTGTGAGGGGTGGGTGTCAGGAGGATGGAGCCAGGCTCTTCTCAAAGGCATCTGGTGATAGGACAAGGGGCACTGGGTGCCAGCTGGAACAGAGGAGGTTCCCTATCAATATTAGCAGGAACTTCTTCCCAGGGTGGGTACCACAGCACTGGAACAGGCTGCCCAGGGGGGTTGTGGAGTCTCCTTCTCTGGAGACATTCCAGACCCGCCTGGATCTGTTCCTGTGCGACTTGGTCTAGGTGATCCTGCTGTGGCAGGGGGGTTGGACTGGATGAGCTTTCCAGGTCCCTCCCGATCCCTAAGGATTCCATGAAATCAATGTTAAGCAGTCGTTAGATGTTCAGTTGATGTTAACAGAAGATAGGGAGCCGTAATCCCCATCCTATACTCTCCCAGCTTACCTGTCCTCTCAGTATTACTCATTTTCCTGGCTCTGCACATGGGAAGCAGCTCCTCTTCTCATCTGTAGGACTGATAGTCCCCTGAAGAACACAAGCAGGGAGGCATTTCAGGGAGTACCAGCCCAGCTATGGCTTAGACTTCACTTTCCTTCTACACAGCATATTCCTTCCACATTTCTGGCTGCTTTGCTGTGGGTCTGGCACTGATTTACTCGCTGTTGTTAGAGACACAGAGGGCTCCTCCAGAGGCAGAAAATAAACCCAGCACTGGTAGAGTTTTGGCATCGTTTTTCACCAGAAAGGTTTTTCTCAGTTCAGTTCTTTCTTAAAAATGAACGTGCTGGGTTTATAAGGAGTTTATCACATGAAAATGCATTGGAAGGGTAATAAGGTTGTGGCTTTGCTGGTGCCATGGTGTGTGTCGGCTTTAAAAGCACAGACTTACCCAGCTGCTCCTGCAGCAGTGCCTCCACAGGCTAATCTGGGGGTACATCCCTTCCCCACCTGAAGGCAGACCCCCTGATGTCCCTGCAGCTTGCACACCCTGGAACATCAGGCTGATATCTTTTAGCTCTGGCTGCTTTGCTTGGCTGGCTGCTCAAAGAGGGCTGATTCTCCTCAGACTGATGTCGGGCAGTGGTACTGGGTCTAGCTTCGCTCTGTCTGCTCCCTGCCAAGTGCCTGGTGCCGTTTCAGGGCTGAGCTGCTCACATCGCCGCTGCTGTCCTGTTTCCAGCCTGCAGGACTGCAGTGCGTAGGTGCTGTCTGGAGGCAGGCTGCATGCTGCAGGGGTTCAGCAGGTGGGACCAGCAAAAGGACAGGCGGGTGAGATGGGTACCATACTGTCCTGACCTGCCCTCTCCATCAGAGCCTTAGAGATCATGTGTTCAGTGTTTTCATGGTTTCAGCCAGGCTTGGAGGACTCTCGCCCTCTTCCCTACAGACCACGTCAGGTATTGAGCAGGTGGAGGGCTGCCTCAGTTCCCAGTTCTACTCATGACAGGGCAACAAAAACACCTCAGCAGAACAGAGCCATCACCATCATCATCACCATCATCAGGGGCTTCTTTAACTCAGAGCACCTCTTGGTATCAGCTGACTGGCATTGGTGTGGCCGTGGGGACATTAGGGGCACTCAGACCGACCCCTCACATCTTGTCTCCCTCTCTTCTCCCCACGCTCCCAAGGTTGGCTCCGTGGTGGCCGTCGGCTGGATCCGCTCCAAGAAAGCAGTCGACTGGCGCCTTTTCCGCAACATCTTCCTGGCGTGGTTTGTGACTGTGCCCGTGGCCGGCCTGTTCAGCGCCGGCGTGATGGCGCTGCTCATGTTCGGCATCCTGCCTTACATCTGACAAGCCTCCGGCGCTGCGAGAAGGGGAAATGGCCGAGATCCTAAGGAAGGGAGGAGCGTTCCCATGGAAGAACCAGTCAGAGAGGATCCATTTTCCATATCGAGCTTCTTATCTACTGTACATAACGATGTGTCATCCTGGTGACATGGTGATGTGGTGCCATTTCTTATCTATTAAAAGAAATATATCTGCATATAGTAGGTAACGATACCTAAGTTATATTATCAGTGGGGTGAAAATAATGGCCTAGAATTTAATATTTAGTAAAGATTTGTACATAGTGTATCATCCTGGTGGCAATTTTTTAATCTTTCGAAGAAGAGTTCGGGTTAGGAGTTGTTTCTTGTCCGTTCGGTAGAAGAAGAAGGACGAAGCGAGGCAGAGAAACTGCGGAACACGTGGAGCTGGGGTTTCCTTTAAAGCTGTTAAGATACTGGAACAAACCAAACCCCTGCGGGATTGCTTCTCGGACGATAACGCTGGGCAGATCGCCTTGAGCTCTGCGTGTCATCGCGTGGCGGTTGTGGCTGTGTCAATATGCCAGGCGTGCCCGGTGCATTTCCCTTCTCCAGTTTGGGTAAGGAAGCTTAGGAAGTACCAAAGAAGCGGGGGAATCGCTTGCCGATGTCATCGTCTCCACGTGTGGGTGTGCGTTGTGTTTCACCACCTCTCCGTCCGCGTTGTTTTCGCCCGGCTCCCACCTGCAGGGCTGGGGTAGCGCTCTTGATGTCTTAACGTAGCTCGCAGAAGAAAAGCAGAAGCACACGAGCAGTTAGTCCTCATTACTCCGTAGTCAGACCGCACGTGTCCGTGCTAGCTGAGAGCAGGACGACTTCAGGTTGTGAGTGGCATTTCAAGTATCTCGCTGCTCACCTTTCCCCTTCAATTCTCAGCTCCCAGTTGCCCTGCTACCAGTTCCAGTGGGAGAACAGACCGTGGGTCTCCCTTTCTTCTGTCCACCCAGGCAGAACCGCTCGCTCTCAGACACAGCAGCGGGGCCGCAGGGTGTCTTGCACCCTGGGTGCCGGAGTGAAGGGCAGCGGCGGTAGGAAACAGGCTCAGCCCTGGGTTTGTGGCTGAAGGACTGGGTACCCACAGGATGCTGCTCTGGTGGGAGACGCTTGGTGAGGACTCACACTGGGTCGTTCCCAGTGAGTCCCATCCCACCCCACAGCCTGCCGCTCTCCCACTGTGCTGCTGACTGCATGGGAGGCTGTGAGAACCTGGCCCTGCGTGGATGGAGAGAGGTTGTGTGGTAACCAGCATCTGAAGGAGGTTTGTGTCACGGCAGCTCAGGGGAGGAGGGGCAGCTGTATCTCCTGCAGAGCTTCGGAAAGCACAGTGGGGGGTGAAGGTGCCTGTTCTGTGGGGTGGGAGGCAAAGGGTGCCCGGAGGAGGCTGGGAATCTTTCACTGTTTAAATGCTGCTAAGATTTTGATAAAATGTTCTTGGTACTCCATCGTGACTTTTCCATTGGTCATTCATACTAAATTTATAATAAAAAGAGAAACAGCCCCATCCCTGTTTGCCTCTCGGGTTTTTTGAGTGCTGCCAGCTATAGTGGGAGGGCTCCACGGGCAGCTAGAACTTAAAACTCCTTGGCATCCGTCACCTTTTGTTCTTTGTCCACTGGGGATGAAGTGGTGCTCTGTGCAGTCCTGACAAAACCTCCCTTTTCTTCCTGCTGCCCCATGGCACCAGTGTCCAGTCCCTGCTCTGCCTGGGACTGCACTCATGGGCATCTCCCCAGTGAGGTCTGGGAGCTTGGGGGCTGCCTCATGTTGTTCACTGGGTGCTCGCTGTGGCCTGCTGAGCCTCTAGCCCTCCTTTCTGGAGCTCTGTAAGCACCTCTGTCGCTGCAGCTCCAGTGTCCAACCCCTCTGAGACCCCAGGGCACTGCCATCAACAGAGCTGGCAAATGGGTGGGACCAGTAAGCAGTGGATGAGTGACCACAAAGAGAATGTGGGACCTTGGAAGGGGGTGGGAGGACTCAGCCTCTCTTCATACCTGCAGAAACAAATGCTTGCCCAGTGGCCCAGCAGCTTGCCACCTTGTTTTATCTCCAGAGACCAAACAGACTTCTCTTACTGGGCTGGCAGGGACCTAGCTGCAGCCCTGCAGCATGCAGAGGGCTGTTCCTGTGCCAGGTGATACCCCCTGCACACAGCATCACAGAGTGTTAGGGACTGGAAGGGACCTTGAAAGACCATCCAGTCCAATCCCCCTGCCACAGCAGAATCCCCTAGATCCAGTCACACAGGAACAGTCCAGGTGGGTTATAAATGTCTCCAGAGGAGACTCCACAACCCCCCTGGGCAGCCCCTTCTAGGGCTCTGGCACCCTCACCGAGAAGAAGTTGCTTCTCGTCTTGATGTGGAACCTCCTCTGTTCCAGCTGACACTCAGTGCCCCTTGTCCTACCATTGGGTGTCACTGAGCAGACCCTGGCTCCGTCCTCCTGACACCCACCCCTCCCAGATTTAGAGACATGAATGAGGTCACCCCTCAGCCTCCTCCAAGCTCAAGACACCCAGCTCCCTCAGCCTTTCCTCGTCAGGGAGATGCTCCACTCCCTTCATCATCTCTGTGACTCTGTCCTGGACTCTCTCAAGCAGCTCTGTGTCCTTCTTGTCCTGAGGGGCTCAGAACACAGCGCTGGGCTGCTGCCCACCAGCCCACTTATTAATGAAACCCTTCCAAGAGAAATGAGAAGCATCTCCGAAGCATCCCCACCCCAAGCAGCTCAACCTTTAGTCTGGAGGGAGCTGCAAAGCCCCAGGTTCCTGTGTCAGTGCCCTGGAGGTGCCCGCTGCCACCACAGGGAATCAGGATAGCTGCAGGGGAAGGAGCACAGGCGGTGCAAATCTGGGCTCCATCAAATCATCCTTCACTCAGGCAGCGATCAGACAGGCACAGGTCTGTTTTCAGAGCGAGTAATGGCCAGACTCAGTGTGGCCAGACTGCTGAGCTCCTTCAGCCAGGCCTGGTTAGAAAGCAGGAGCTGATGAAGCTCCACGGAGCCATGGAGTGCTCTGCACCCTGCAGGGCTGCCCTGGCCCAGAGCTCAGCTCTACGGCAAAGGGTTTCCCATCACTGTTAGTGATCAGTAGGGCTACAGCTCCAGGCAGGGAGCATCGGGCAGACCTTGCTGCTTGGTGTGGAGGAGCTGCTGGGGGTGGTCGCTTACCTTTCAGGAAGGGTGGTAAGAACCAGGTGCAGAAGGTAAAAGATGGAAGCTCGATGAAAATGCTTCTCACCAGTAAAACCTCTCCTCTGAGGAAATGCAGTCCAGATGTGGAGTGTCTACTGTGGGCTCGTGGACCACCGACTCAAACCAGCAGAGAGGCAGTTGGCAGGATGTGAAGGTGCTAATAGTTCCTAGTTATCCTCATCAAACCCTCCTGCTGCCTGTGGCTTCCATCCCTCTTGCTTGCCACATTTCCAAGCCTCCCCTGGCACGTCTTTGCATGGCTCCAGCACAAAGGGAGAGGGTGTACCTGCGGGGGAAGTTCCCGGTGTCAGGGGAAGACAAGGAGGATGTAGTTACTGCTCTGCTTGTAACTGAACCAGGAGGGTGGCTCTAACCGCCTCTTAGTGGAAAAGCACCAGGGTAGTTTTGGGTGGCACTAAAACTGTCCTCCTGCTGCGAGAGAATTTGTCACCTTTGCTGTTGGAGGGGAAGGAAGATTAACCTGAAACCTCCCTCGCTGTCCCCACGTGCTTTGGCAAGGCTGATTTTCTCCTGCTCTTGTAGGACAACTTTAAACCCCCCTTGATTCCTGCAGACAGCAGGCACAGCTGGAACTGCCCAGAGCTTCTGGTCTCAGTAATGTCCTGCGTGCCTGACTCCTTCCACTCATTCGCAGTCCTCACGGGCTCGGGGTGATCTCTGGACATGGCGTGTGGCATGTGTTTCACACACATGGGCTTGTCCAGGGGGAAGCTGCCAAGTTCTCTGTTCTCCACCTCTGACTCTGCATGGCAGCCGGCAGCCAGCCCTGGCTGCTTCTAGACAGACAGCTTCTGTCTGCCACAAAACCAGAGGGGCTCTGCTCCGCTGCTAAGGGACCTGTCACAGGCTGCTGGGGTCAAGTGCAGCTCAAAACACAGCACAAGCAGTGGGGGACTGGCATAGGAAGGGGAAATAGACTCCAGGCCAGACCCAAGCACTGTGAAGAGCTTCTGGGGAGAACTGCACAGGCTGGATGCAGTGGACAAGCCTTGGACAGCACAGGGAGTGCTGGGTTTCATTGTCTCAGCCATGCCACGTGTCTGCCTGCTTTACCAACGCTTTCTATGTGCTGTGGGCAACCTGGGTACAGACATCTGTGCCCAGAGTATTTTTTCAAGCGTGAAGGTGGTGAAACACTGTCACAAGTTGTGCAGAGAGGTGTTAAAGGCCCCATCCCTGGGGGAATTCAAGGTTAAGTTGGACGGGGCACTGGGCAACTCGATCTGATTAAAGGCATCCAAGGTCAGGGCAGGGGGGCTGTGGAGTCTCCTTTTCTGGAGATGTTTTAAACCTATCTGGACCTGGTTGGGGTGTCCTGCTGTGGCAGGGGGATTGGGCTGGATGATCTTTTGAGGTCCCTTCCTATCTTTGATGATTCTATGATTCTATGACTAGATGACCTTAAGGATCCCATCCAGCCAACTGTGTTCAGTGCTTTTATCATCTACAGCCATCTAGAGATGACTGACAGAGGGGAAAACACCTCTCACTCGTTTATTAACCTTACACAGCTCACTGGAGGATGGTCCTTTAAAACCAAGAAGGATGATAATTATATTACTCAGAGAACAGGAGTTCATTTCCATTTAGCAGCACAAGCAGGGAACAAAACAGCTACCAACCTTGGGGTTCAAGCGAAGAAGAAAATCCCAGGCCAGAACATTTTCCACCCTTGGAAGAAAGGAGTCAGTGAGGAAAAGGCAAATTGCTTACCAAACTTACTGAAAGAATGAAAAAGGGATGAAGAACCCGGGCAGTATCTGGGATGAAGTACCCAGGCAGGATCTGGGGTTAGACTCACAGAATACAGGGCTTTCTGCTGTCCTGGTTTTCTATGCCCTGTTTATTCCCACTCAACAGGAGTAGAAATTCCTTTAATCAACTAAACAGGTGCTTGGGTGATGCTGAACCAACCAAGCAGAACAGCCTGGAGCAGGATTCGTTGGTTTGTCCTGCCCTCAGCCTGCAGCATCCTGATGCGAGTGTGCCATCAAGCGGTTCTGCGAGAGAGAGCCTGGCAAAGACTCGTTCCACAGGCTTTGAGGCTCTTGTGAAGGTTTCTACCAAAGATGCCCTTTTAAGTTCAGCATGACTTGCTCAGGCAGATGATGCTGGTCCCAGTGTGGCTCAGCCCAGCAGGGAAACTGCTGCTGTTATCTGGGAGCTGCTGGTAGTGCCTGCTTGGTGAAAGAGCTGTGCACCTAGGAGGGAACACCAGGAGATACTGCATTCTCCTCCTTGCATTGTGTGCACCCATGGGCTAAGGATATGAAGAGATTGTCAGGTACCTCATTAACCCTCGTTGGGGATCTCTGAGGGACCTACAGCCATGACCGAGCTACCTCAGTAACACAGACCTGAGTACATCTGCCTCCATGTAAGAGCTGCTAGAACATCAGTACCTTGTGGAGTCACCAGACATTGACTGCTCCTGAATACCTCTACGAAGGCAGAGTTGGGCCTTGTGCCTCAGAGCACACAGGTACAACCCCCCTGCTTCTCTAGCCCAGTGTGTAGGGGGTGGTTGGACCAAGGGCATCTTAAAGCAGCCACCATCCACACCTTTCCTTACCTGCTGAGCAACCATCTGTCACGGCTCTAGTTTAGAGACAAGGACAACATGCACGGCAATTCTTGTTTCATTCAGCAAATCCTTGGCTTGTGTGCTCTGAGGCACACGGCCCAGGTACCTGACAATCTCTCCCATCAATGGCTTGATGTCTGAGCGGAGATCAGTTCTGAGCGATGCTCCTTAGGGGTCTGGTTGGGGTCCAGTGCTGTTCAACATCTTTCTTGGTGACACAGACAGCAGCACTGAGTGCCCCCTCAGCAAATCTGCTGATGACACCAAGCTGTGTGGGGTGGTCAACAAGCTGGAGGGGAGGGAGGGAGGGAGGCCATGCAGAGGGACCCTGACAGGATTAAGGACTGGGTCTGTGCAAAGCACTCGAGTTCAGGGTCCTATGTTTGGTTGGGGTAATCCCAAGCACAAACACTTGCTGTGTGGTCAAGAGATGGAGAGCAGCCCTGAAGAGAAATGTTTGGGGGTGTTGGTAGATGAGAAGCTCAACATCAGTGTGAGGGCTGCCTGGGCAACCAACTGTATCCTGGGCTGGATCGAAAGCAGTGTCACCAGCAGAGGTCTCCAGATGTCCCTTCCACCCCTAACATTCTATGTTTCTATGCTTCTATGACTCTCAGACCCTGCCTGCTGGGGCAGCTACCCTGAGCACTGTCCTGGGCCACCCCCCACCACAGCAGATCTGACAGAGCTGTCTCAGTTGGGTGTTTGTGGGGCTCAAAACCCCGCTCGTGGGGCTGCTTTGGGGCTCAGCAACGCTGGCCTGCTGGGTCAGCCCCAGAGCCAAGGTTGGACATTGGTGTAGGGGGTAGGAGAGTGTTTGGGGCTGGCCAGGGAGTGAGCAATGTGTGGGGACTCTGCTGGAGGTGGGATCTGGTCATCTTGGTCCCTGATGTTGGGGAGGTCATCACATACTGGGCCAAACCCAACATCTGCAATAGTGTTGGCAGGAAAAGTTGCTTCTCTGTGTCCAACTCCCTCTGAGAGTCTAACAACAGTCAAGAGAGCCAACAACTCAGTAGTCCCCAAGTAGACACCGTGTGATGACGGCAGTTTGCACTCAAGTCCTGACAGCACCTGAGCTAAAACGCTGTCAGCAGCCAGCAGTGTTTGAGCAGGTGCTGATGAGCCAAAGCAGAGGTGAGCTGGACCTGCAGCAGCAAAGATGCTGGACCAGACTTGAAGCCAGAGAAGATGAAACCCAGCCACAGCCTCGAATATCCTGGATGGAGGAGCAGGCTGGAGCTGGACCCAAACCAAACCCAGGGCAGAAACAGATGAGCTGCAACTGCAGCAAACATGAGGTGGAGGCATAAATGAACTGGAGCTGAAACTACCTGGAGCCACAAACTGACTGAGCTGAGCCTGAACAGAGGACGACTCCAAAGCCACAAAGGATCTGGGGCAGGAACAGAACAGGGGCAGAAGTGACTGACCTGCAGCTGCAACCGAGCCAAAGCTCTGAACGAGTGCACACATTTATCTTGTGGATTACAGATTTACTGCCCAGGAACTGGGTTTGAGCCGTTGAACCCAACGGCAGAAGCCCTACAGCAAGCCCTGAGGTGCCAGCAGTTGTGTTGTTCCCGGTGGTTGGATTCGATCTGTTAGGCAGAGCTGCAGAGGCTTCCGTGATGCCGCAGCTCTCACGAAAGGCTGCTGGTCTCTGCCCAGGGGTCTGCGTGCTGCTGAGCTCTGGGGGAGGAAGGTGCTGCAGCTCATTGAGCAATTTGTGTTCAGCTGAAAGGGGAAGTGTTGCTCACATCACTGGCCATGAGATTATCGGCTTTTATGGGCACAAGTAACCGAGTGCCCAACCCAGGGTGCTGGGCCACTTTGCTGCAACACACGGCTTGTTGAGCAAAGCAAGGGGAAGGGAGCAGAGTTTAGCAATAGAGCAAAAGCCACATCGTTTCGCTCCTGCTGCTGCAACGATGCCGGCACAGATCCTATCAGCCTGGCTGCTCAGTAGGAAATGATCCGACCCCCGAGCTGGAGAAATCAGATAGCTGGAAACAGAATGAAGCAAACTCTGTTATCTCAGAAATGAATCTTCTGGTGAAACCGGCCGAAGCCAGTGCACCCATGAGGTTAGATAATCTCTTCGAGAGATATGCAGCAGCGTCTGGACCCCAAACAAACCCAGGGCAGAAACCAACCAGATGCAGCTGCAACAAACCTGAGGGGGAGGCTTGTTTCCAGGGCAGGGGAAACGACCACAGAGCCAGTCCCTGCAGACTGCTGAGCGCGGCTCCTCTGCACCAAAGGCTCTGGAAAAGCACAGCTCAGCTTTTAGCTGGAGCTGTCCCAGAGAACTGGAAGAAATCTGCTGTGGAGCCAGGAGCTGGTCTTCCCCTCCTGCAGGCATCCTGGCCTGGATCAGGAATAGCATGGTCAGTAGGAGAAGGGAAGTCCTTGTGGCCCTGTGAAGTTTCCTCTTGAGTCCTTTGTTCAGTTCAGGGCCCATCATGATAGGAAAGACCTGGATTTGCTGCAACGGATCCAGAGCAGAGCTACCAAGCTCAGGAGGGGTTTATAGAACCAGTCGTGTGAGGAGAGGCTGAGGGAGCTGGGCAGGGTGAGTTTGGAGAAGAGGA
>VZRI01013630.1:576722-594806 GCA_013397515.1 Upupa epops | reverse complement strand
GTCTCTCAGGGACTGAGGTTTTTTGCTGGGGTGGGGATGCTGGACTCAGTGCTCTAGGAGTTCCTTTCCAACCAGGATGATCCTGTGATTCTGTGATAAATGAAGGCATCGCAGGCAGTATTGTTTCCAAAGTCCTCTGTGATTTCAACCCAGGTTTTGTAGCACCAACATTATAAATAGCACTGTGGTTCCTTCTCGAGTGGAGCACGAACAGAACTCTCCTAAGAGAAACATTGCCAAGGGTTAAGACATTTTCTTACCTGTGACAGCTCATTGTCCTGATGGGAAGGTAACAGACAGACACTGCAGCCCTGCCATGCTAGAGGGATCTGCAAGCTTTTGCTGATAATAAAATCCCTGGAGTGGGAAGAGGAGAACAAAGCTGATCACACCTATGTGCAGCGTTATTAATCATAGAATCATCGGGGATCGGAAGTGACCTCAAAAGATCATCCAGTCCAATCCCCCTGCCACAGCAGGATCACCCAGACCAAGTCCAGGTGGGTTTCAAACATCTCCAGGGGAGACTCCACAACTCCCCCAGGCAGCCCCCTCCAGTGCCCCATCACCCTCACTGGGAAGAAGTTACAGAATCAGTCAGGGTTGGAAGGGACCACAAGATCATCCAGTTCCACCTCCCCTGCCATGGGCAGGGACACCCCACCCTAGATCAGGCTGTCCAGAGCCTCATCCAGCCCAGCCTTGAACACTTATTAGCTGCTAAATTTTTCAGCAGAGTGCCTCGGTGCCTCTTACAGCCCTAATGGCTTGGACTTCTGTGCCTGGCTACGATTCAGCAAGCTCCATTTCCCCTCCTCTAGATAAAATGCTTTGCAGAGTTCAGCACTGAAGGAATGTTGATTCAGCAACCCAGAGAAGAAACCCACACTCTGGATTCCGCTGGCATCAGGGGTCCACTGGCATCGCGTGCCTGCTGCTGGAACACAGCCACCACAGGGGAACAGGCTGTAGCACCAGTCCTCAGGCATCCAGGAGACATATGGAAACCCCAGGGCGAGCGGGTAGGTGGGATGAGAAGAGCTATTTAAAGACTCACCACGTTTTCCTCTGAGAACAGAGCAGTTCAGATGCCACTCCTCTGTTTGAGAAAGAAGCGATTCGATGCCTCTCTTATACAAAGCCCCACAGGAGAAAGGCAGAACCTCCCCTTTGTTTTTTAAAGTTCAGAGTTTGCTCTGTTTTAATCCATGCAGCTACACGCTTGGCAAAGGATTCCTCCTAAACCATCAGTCAGAGATGCAGGTGGCGGTTTTACGGTCCCAGAAGACCAAAATTACCCTGCACAGGGGCAGTGGAGGGGCAGCCTGTGACTCCACTGGTTAACATCATGGGGATGGAGATAACAGTGCTCGTGTGAAATAGCCCTGCCAGGCTCTTTCCTAGGGTGCAGAAAAGCCAGCACACAGCTTTGCTTCAAACCCTTGGTGGTGTAAGCCCCACTGGAACTCACCTTGGATTCCAGGCTGATGAGCACAAGGCCAACACACGACAAGGACACTGTGCTGGGCGGGACGGCTGCTCTCTGACCTCACCCCGTCGAGAGCAGCAGGAGTGACAATGGGATTAAATAAAAGCTCAGAGATGTTGAGATGGAAAATTAGCTCAGAGCTACTCAGGAGATGAAAATTAACCCTAATGTTCAATGAACAGGTGCACGACCAGACCCCAACAGCAGGCATGGAGCACACGACCCATTAGCTGAGCTGAGAGCAGAGAGAATGAAAGATTTCACTCTTCAGGGCTTTACTGCAAACTCCAGAACCCTTCTTCTTATCAGACACCATGACAGTTCAACATCCTCACTCTGGCATGGCTCTGTGTTACAGGGAAGGTTATCACAGCCTGGAAAGCCCTCTCGAACCCCTCTCTGAGGGGGCTCAGGACAGATGCTTAGAGGACAATAAGGAGACAAGACCAGTTAAGAGTGGGATCAAGAGTGGAGTGGAACGTGCTCCTCCCATTAGGATTTGAATTTGACCCTGGGGACTTCGTGTGATGGGGCACCCAGACAGACGATTCCTTTAGGGACTCCTACAGTGGGCAGGACCAAACGAGCCCAGTCAGACCGCTGCTTGAGATGCTATCAGCAAAACAAGCAAAAGAAACACCACCACATAATGGAACACAAATGGAGTCAGTTCTGGCTTCTAAGTTTCCCCAGGAGACCTCTGAAGCACTTAGGAAGGAAAATGCAGCCTGTACTGCCACTACACTGGAAGCCAGGATCCTCTACTGGGGAATAGGGATGTTTTCCCTCTCTACTGTCTATTGAACAGAGGAAAAATACAGGTGGTGATCACTGTCATGAAGCTTTCAGAGAAGATGGCAGAAGGGAAGTGTCAAACAGGCTCTGTGCTACCAGCCTCAACCCTGCAGTGGGGGATGTAAAAAGGCAGTTGTCTCCCTAGTAACAAAGGAAGAACAGAGCACCGAGGGCAGAGCAGAGCTACTCAACAAGACCTGAGTCCTTTCTGTGGTGTCTTTAGGTTATGTTCTAGAGTTCCTCGCTGAACAGTCATCCTGGCTTAGCCTCCCGGGAGGCTACTGCAGTGTAGCCACCACTGCACAAGTAAATTCTGTTAACTTGAAGCCTTAACTACACTTTAAACCCTACCTGCTGCTGAGCACAGAAACCCCTCAGCAGGTAAAGCCCTACTGACAAGCCAGGCAGGTCTCAGCCATGACAAACCCCAGAGGAAACACTACATCATCCGACAGCACCCCCTCCACTGAGGTAAGTGCTCAGCAAGGGAAGAGATTCTCCCCAAAAACTGTTTGAAGAAGTAAAAAAGGTTGGCTAATTCATTAGAACAAGGGAAAACAGAGACTGCGAAGGAACCCTGACAAGTACTGCTCTTTGTACGGCTCTGTTAAAGACCTTGGGATAAGGGTTTGCTTAGAGCCAAGGTAACTGCACTGATAAGAGAGCTCAGCCAACTCTTTCATCACGGATGGAGTGAACAAACTAGGAGTGTGGATACTAATTGCTCTTAATCCAGATACTCACACGCCTTTGGATCTCTTATTTAAGCTTCAAAACCTGGCAGTAGACTCCAGACTCTCGCATGTCTTTTCCTCTCTGCAGCAGGAAGACGACAGACTTTCTGCAGTAAGTGTGAAGAGGGTTTGTTCTCTCAGGAAAACTGCATCACGAAGCTTTTCCTCATCTTACTAGCAAAGAGTGACTGCAGTGTGCATCTACGTGCAGCAAGAGGTGGACAAGCCATTGCTTGATAACATCTGGGGCTGCTCTTCTGTTTTATAGCCCCAAGAGCAAGAGTCTTCCCTTGATAATCTGTGTTACTGAGCATTGGAATGGGCTGTCCAGGGAGGTTGTGGAGTCTCCTTCTCTGGAGACTTTTAAGACCGGTCTGGATGCACTCCTGTGTGACCTGTCTTAGGTTTTATGATGCTGTTTGAGCAGGGGAGGTTAGACTTGATGACCCCTGGTGGTCCCTTCCAACCCCTAATGATCTGTGTCTGTAGCTCGGTGCACATGAACCAGGCACCACATGCAGTCCTTGTACTGCAGTTACTGCACAATCACAGAGAGTGTTAGGGATTGGAAGGGACCTTGAAAGACCACCCAGTCCAATCCCCCTGCCACNCCTGACACCCGCCCTTCCCATATTGATCAGCATTCATGGGGTCTCCCCTCAGTCTCCTTTTTTCCAAGCTCAAGAGACCCAGCTCCCTCAGCCTTTCCTCAGCAGGGAGATCCTCCACTCCCTTCCTCATCTTTGTGGCTCTGCGCTCGACTCTCTCAAGCACCTCTGTGTCCTTCTGTAACTGAGGGGCCCTGAACCAGACTATTTCTCCCCTAGCAGTGAGTTAACTGATTGCAGTGGATATCCCAGTGCTGCCCTACTGCCCCTGAGCCTACAACTACATTTTGAAGGTAGAGTATCCCCACCCAAGCACCACACGATGCTCTCACTGATGGCAATGGGGTTTTTTATTAGAAAGAATAAAAAGTGCTTTCCATAGGATTCCTTTCACACAGAGTTATTAAGAAATATGATTTTTCCTTTTGATACAGACAGTCTCAAGGTGATGATTCTTCAGTGCAAACAGAGTTCTCCAAGATTCTCCTACACACGCGTGAGGTTTCTTCTCTGCACACAGTACTCCAGACGTTCGGCATTCAGCAAGCGTCAAACAGCACGGAAAAGCCCGTCCTTTAAACACCAAAGACCATGTAAAAAGCTCTCCATAGGTTACAGTGACCGACAGGAATCACACTGTTTAACACAGGTTTAAGGGCTCTCGTTGCTTCATCCAGTCCTACACACAAGGTGCAGGGCAGTGCTTTCAGTTCTCTCAAGAACAACAATCACAGGCACCCACCACAAGAGCATCACATGTTACTACACAGACAACAGTGAAGCTGCTTTTATTTCATTCTAACTAACTGGGGACAAACTTGGGGCACTTGGTGCTGCTTCTGCCTTGGAACTACATCTGGATGGAAGAAAGTTCTTGTAAGGTCTGGTCACCATTCATCCCCCCCCTCGCTTTCGGTCTGGCACATGCTTATGACAGTGTTCGCTTTGATGCAGACATGCTGCATCCCCGGAGGGGCTGGAAGGGGCTCTGGGCACTCTCTTCTAGGTAGAGATGGCCCTGCTTGTTGTAGGGTGGTTGCATTTGGAGGTCCCTTCCAACCTAACACATTCACTCTCCAAGTCTATGCATCACGTCACAGCATTCCATTTCCCACTCTTCATGTCCAATCCTATCCCAGTCCCCTCTTTCCTTTAGCTCCTCTTTCTTTGCCTGTGGACGACAGGGAGATGGTGCAGCAATTGCACAAACCTTGGTGCAAATTCTCACATCAAACCAAACAGGTGAGCAGGATCCTCCACGCAAGACATTACTTCTCCTTCTTCATTCTCAGTGGAGCTAACCCCAGCAGAAAGGCTGCTGCTTCAGGTTAAAGACCCCGTTAAAGGGGTCTTCTCCCATTAAAGACCAGACACAGCATTTGGAGCCAGATAAAACACTCGCTGTACACAACCATAGCCCAAAGGCCACCTTTCCTTAGAGTACACAGATAAAAACATTGAAGGGCTCTGTGTGCTGCAGTGAGCCCACACCAGAAGGTCACACGTGTAGCAACATCCTCACTGCACCTGCCAGCTCCCCATTCCTTCCGTACAGGGCCAAATCACCACTTCAAGGGACTACTGTAACCCATCGCACAGCACAGTACCTTTACACAAGAGTCTCACTGCAGAGAAACTTCTTCCCATGGATGGGAGGAGTGGGGTGAAGGCCCTATGACACTGTGGGAGAAAGGAAGCTGTTGTTTGCAATGACAAGATGCTCTTGTAGCACAGCCCCTGCACGGGACAGCACACATAACCCCACCACCGTGTCTATACAGGTATGCAGAGGTATGAACAGATGTTCAGCTCTCTATGGGACTTGAAACAGAACCAAATTCACCCCTAGGCACTTGTGAGGACAGAGCTCCTGTCTCTGAGTTCAGGACTCGTTGCTTGCTTTGTGACTGCCCGTTGTGAATAACAAAACCTGTGTCCAGGAACACCTTTGGCTGTCGAACGTTTCCCTGCCACCAGCAGAGCTACTGAACTAGGCACCAAGCAACACATGCTGCCTTCTAAGCACAGCCAGGCCTGGTGCTGCTCCTCTGCAGTCCTCCTGGGTCAGCAGAGCCTCTCGGATCCACTGGTGAGGGTCATTTGAAGATCTGGAGAAGAGACCTGGCTCTTCAGGAAGGAACGATGCCAACATTAGAACAACACAGAGAGGTGTCTACAGCCGGCACCTAGGCACATAAAGACTTTGGAGGAGCTGGGCCTTCACGTTCACTCCCCTAAACAGTTATTTACCCACAGGAAAATCTGTATGGGCAGGGGCCAAGGGTCCTGGAAACAGCCCTGCAGCCCACGTGAGCCATACAGGCACAAAGTCAGCTTGGAGAATCCAGTTCCTCAACTGGGAACATGGAGAAGTTCCCCTTCACTTCCAGAGTCTTTGGGTAAGACAGTGTTTCCAACTAAGCTACCGTTGATCTCTGCTGTACCAATTCATTTAGAAAAGAGTCTCCGCAAAAGGTTTTGTGGAGATTTCACACCAGCTGTTGGGTTTTGAGAAAAGAGGTGTCATTTCAGTCCACACCGATGAAAACTTGAGTGATTCAGTTTTTTACCGAGAGCAGCATGCAGCAAATCTTAAATCAGTTGCTTATTTAGTAAATACTCTGTCTCATTTGACTCTGAGCAGAGTCCTCTTGGAAATAATCAAGTACAGCCCTGGTGCAGCTCCTGGAACCAGAGTGAATTCTGCAGCCACTCTTGTGTGCTGATTTGTCCTGCTGGTGTGGCCCATAACGAGTAGGTAGGCATTTTGGTTGCCTAGCGTGGAAATGAATCTGCTAAGACTACTCAGTAAAACAAGCCCCTGATTCCAACTTCATCCGTGCCTCGTGTGAGGAGCTACTCAAGTACACAAAGCCTCCAGCAGCACAAGCAGTGAGGGAAGCAGGAAGAAACCTGGTCTGCTAGCTGGTTGCTTGGACCCTTCACACAGGACCCTGAGGAAGCAGTTCCAGCACTGCCACCTGGAACGGCAGCTTTCCAACAGTGCAGCTGTGAACTGCCTCAAAAAGGCTTCAATTACCTACCTACCTATATTCAGGAGGGCAAGGGTTAAAAGAAGAACAGCAGTGGGAGCCCACTCAATTACCAGAAATTGGCTAGTTACCCCATCTGGCCAATGCAGGGCTGTGACTCTGCCAAGACCACAGCTGAAGCCTCGTATGAAGTTGCTGGAACAAGCAGAAAAGCTCTACTAACCAGAGACACTCGTGCGTTGGGAAGCTGCATTCACCTTGTGAACGTCTGTCACTGCAGGTTTGTTAGTGAACTCCTCTCCCTAAAAGGTTTAGCTTTTAGGCAAAAAATCTAGCAAAGAGTGCAGATTGAGGGGACAGAGAGCATGTGAGCTCCCCCTCTTCCCTGTGAAACAGGATACTCACACCAAGTGTCCTCTTCAGACCAGACAGAAGCTTTCACTGGACAAAGCAAGAACATTGGAGGACGATGGGGGAACTGAGGCTCCCAGAGCACAGAAAACAGAGCATCTGACACCACTGTACTACAAACATCACCTTTTTTGCCCTTCTAATAGTAGGGCACTGCTGACTGTGCTTAAAATGCATCATCTGAGTTCCCTTCACCCCAAACAGTGGAAGTTGAGCAACTGAGGGCGTTGCAGCTTTCGATACGCCACCCGTTTACTTCAAGGCATCAACCCACTGCCACAGTGACAGTGTTGAACCAGATAATCCAAACAGCATCTCTAGCATTTTACTGTTGCACATAAATAATCACAAGGCACAGAACAGCAACCAGTCCAAGAGCTTGAAGACCGAGGAACCAGAGCATCACCCAGAAGAATATAATTATCACAGGTTCTACTATCCGCTCTCCAAAGTACATCCTCGTGAAGCCTAGCCTGATGAGGCTCTTGTTCAGTTCACCAAAGAGAGTCCCCATCTTTTTATAGTCATCCACGACAGGTTCTGCCGGGTGCCTTCGCTGTTCCTGCTGGACCTGCAGACAGAGAAGGAGAAAACAGAGTAGGATCAGTTCTTACTGCTGTGATTCTGAATGAGTCTCGGCTGTTGCTATCCGAATGTATAAAAATAAGAGGTACAAAACCCCTGGTCCTTAATCTGAGGAATTGAAAACGTTACATAGCTCTTGAATTCAGTACAATGACACTCACTTGGTCCAAGCACAGGACGTGTGAAGTGATACAGCAAACACTGACAGCCTGTCCCCACTCCAGATGCCACTCTAAAGGGCTAAAATGCTCTCCTGTAGGTCACACCTCTTACCTCTTGCGCTACCAAACTGGAATTAGATGACTGGAAAGTCAGGGAGGAGATCTGACTGAAGCAGATGTTACAGAGTATTCCCAGAGTATCTTTGGAACCACAAGAATGACGCAAACCTACTAAGCTCAAACTACAAGGTACTTTGTACCAAAGCCTAGAGAACTTGAGAGCCACTGTCACCACTGAAAGAGAGGCAATGGATTTGGCCAGGAGGATGCGCCTGGCTTTTTAGTAACTCAGGCTTTCTACACTAACACTGGGAGGGACCACGCAGATGCCATGCCATGTCCTCTCAGATGCAGGATGCTATGGAATGACGTCTTCTCAGAACAGAATCCTCCACAGAGATGGCAGGGGAGATACTAAGTGCAAGTTCTGTCTCCTTCCAGCACAGCTGGTGCTCCTACGTACCTGAAGTGCTTAAAAAAGGTATCCCCCTGTAATGCAGTGTTCTCCTGAACTAGCTGTGAAACAACACAGGAGGTCAACTCAACTCAGCCTACTGGACCCCACAGGCACTCGGCTGTGGCTTATCCAGTTCTGTTGTCTTCAACACAGCACACAGCCTTACATGTGCTCTGCCCAGTAACTGCTTGTCCTTATGGCAAACTACATCCACACAGGCCCACCGCTGCCTAAATTCAGGAGAGCACGTGAAAGTCAGGAACAGAAGGCTGCTCTGTACCAGTCTGACAGCAGGAGCTCTTTCTTGCTTATCCCCTTCCCATCAAGGGTGTTCTGACCATGCAGAGAAACATGAGATCCCATCAGAACATACCTCCCTCAGAGAAACCATCTCTGCAATGATTCATGTGCTGCTCACCGGGAGAGAAGGATAAAGTTAGCACTGAACTTTTCACAGTCATTTCAGGCTGATCCGTGTCTGCATCTCCGAAGCAGAACGCAGCCAGCTCACGGTCTTCTTCCCTCTACCTGCTGGGAACACACAGGTCCTGCCCCTGGCAATTTGCAGATCACACCAAGGAACTGCCAGGCGCTCTGAGGATGCAGAACCCAAACGGATCCAGAGCGGACAAGATGCTTGGGAATGTCTTTTCCTGTGGCTAATCAGAAACCATGGAAGCATGGATTCGGCATTTCTATCAGCAACACCAGACTACGGAAGGGTGGTAATGATGATTCCCTCACACACAGACTAGATATTCTTACACAGCATTGCCCACAAGCTCCGTTAGGAAGTCCCTGCAGCTTTCTCAGGGCCACTGCAGCTGCAAAGGGATCTCAGCTAGAGATGGAGCTCAGTGCCCCACACTCAGGGCACCCCACACTTGTGAGGATTTGCTGCCCATGTGCAGATCTCACATGCTGATGGCGGCAGGTGAACCTCCGTGTGCTTCTTCCCACACCCACTTGCTGCAAGACTAGCCTGGTGGGTGAGGTGTTATGGGGCCACCCAGCAAGGCAGCACTGGGCTGGATAAACTTTGCAGGACAACAAACTGAGGAGCTCTACCAGGACCACAGCAATTTCCAGCCCTGTAACCTCACCACTGCACCAGCCACGAGGAGAAGAGGTGAGTTTTCCCACACTCAGGACCTCGGGATAGCTGGTTGGGTTGGAGATTCTTTTTACCTCTGCAAAAAACAAATGTCCTAATTAACTGACTTGAGTGAAAGAACTGGATGAAACCCAACAGCCTTCATTCTGTGGGTGGAGGGAGTGCCCCGCCTAAAGATTAAGGATGTTTTGTTATAAAACACCCAAAGAACATCCAAAAACATTACACTCCTCTGAAGGGATGAGATCCTTCAGAACCATCCAGCAACATCCCTCCCACTATTTGTCAGGACTAACGAATTGAGAAACCCTGAACTGCTGCTCAGTAAACTTTAAATCCTTGACTTGAGAACAGCATGGAGTAAGAGAAAGGCATCCTCAACGTTCTTGTCCAGCATGAGAAAACAGCAGCACCTCCCTGATCACACTGATAGTTATAAAATAAAGACAAAGAGCTAGATGGCATCTTTAAGAGAATTATTTCCATGTTGGAGAGAAGACCTTTCCAGGTTTAGCAGCAAAGAGATCTTTAACAGGATCCAATGTCCTCTGCAGATGACACCGAGTTGGGGGGTAGCGGTGACCTGCTGGAGAGGAGGAAGATGCTGCAGAGAAACCTGGACAGGCTGGGTCAATGGGCAGAGACCAACAGGATGAGGTTTCGCAGGGTCCTACATTTTGGCCACAGTAACCTCCAGCAGAGCTACAGACTGGGGGATGAGTGGATGGAGAGATGCCTGGCAGGTGACAACCAACTGAACAGAAGCCAGGAGAGTGCCGAGGTGGCCCAAAAGACCAATGGCATCCTGGCTTGTATCAGCAACAGTGTGGCCAGCAGGACGAGGGATGTGATTCTCCCCTGGGTTCTGGGCACTGGGGAGGCCTCTCCTTGAGTACTGGGGGCAGTTCTGGGGCCCTCACTTCAAGAAAGAGGTTGAGCTACTGGAGTGGGTCCAGAGGAGCAACGAGGCTGGGGAAGGGACTAGAGGGCAAGTCTGATGAGAGGCTGAGGGAACTGTGGGTGTTTAGTCTGGAGGAGACTCAGGGGGGACCTCATTCCTCTGTATAACTGCCTGAAGGGAAGTTGTAGACAGGTGGGGGGCCAGCACAGGACACGAGAGCAGGGCCTGAAGCTGCACCGGGGTAGGGTTAGGTTGGATGTCAGGAAGCCCTTCCCCACAGAAAGGGTGATCAGACCCTGGAATGGACTGCCCGGGGCGGTGGTAGAGTCCCCATCCCTGGAGGTGGGACTGACTGGCTATGCACTCAGTGTCCTGGTCTGGCTGATGTGGTGGTGTTAGATCACGGGCTGGGTTAAATGAGCTCTGATATCTTTTCCAGCCTCAATGATTCTGTGACTCTGATCTAAATGAGACATTCAAAAAGGTGAAGTAAGTGTAAGGATGTGACACTTACCCAGCCTCACACTTTCCTTTTCGCTAAGTCAAAAGTTTCCTGTGTGGTAATTTAACTGCTACCTAATTTATTCCAGCCATGGGTATTTTTACTCCAAGGAGCAGGTAGCCTGTTGGATCTCAGAGGTCTTTTCCAGCCTCAATAATTCAGTGATTCTAGGACACTGAAATGTCACAAAAGGGACTGTGATGTGACTTAAGGAACACCCATACCTACTGAAAAACACTCTTGTATTTGGGAAAGCTGGGATATTAACACCGGGAACAGAGAGCCTCACAAAGCCATCTCTTTTTACAGGATGCAAACTACAACTGGAAATACTTCGAGCTCCATCTTACAGAGCAACTGGAAGAAATGACAACTAAGCAGATGACAGTGATCAGGATGGAAGAAATCACAGGTTCCCTCTCTCTCAAAACAAGAGAGCAGCTTCCCCTCTACTCTGCCCTGGTGAGACCGCATCTGGTATCTTGTGTCTGGATCTGGAACCCTCAGTTCCAGAAGGACACAGAACTGCTTGAGACAGTCCAGCCACAAAGATGATGAAGGGAGTGGAACATCTCCCTGCTGAGGAAAGGCTGAAGGAGCTGCGTGTCTTGAGCTTGGAAAAAAGGAGGGGTGACCCCGTGAATGTTCATCAATACAGAAAGGGTGGGGGTCAGGAGGAAGGAGCCAGGCTCTGCTCAGGGACACCCAATGCTAGGACAAGGGGCACCAGGTGTCAGCTGAAATAGAGCTGGTTCCACATTAAGTTGAGAAGCAACTGCTTCTCGGTGAGGGTAACAGAGCCCTGGAAGGGGCTGCCCAGATAGACTGTGGAGTCTCATTCTCTGGAGATGTTTAAAACTCACCTGGACTGTCCCTGTGACATTGGATCTAGAGGATCCTGCTGTGGTAGGGGGATTGGGTTGGACCATCTTTCGAAGTCCCTTACACTTCCTTATGTTCTGTGATTCTGTTGGGTGCAGAGAGGAACACGTTCCAGCTACAGATACTTGATCTAGCAGCCAGCTAGGGGAACCGGGGAGGAATGAATTACCCAGTCATCAAGCCACCCAGCACACTCCTTGGGCAGACTTTGGATATTTGCAGTGAATGACAAGTTCAGTGTCCTTCCTGAGCCACAGCCTCTCCCCGTCACAGGTCACCACCACATAAACCCATGACTCTCAGGGTGGCTAATTGCAGATATTCTGCTTCCTACTCCTCCACACGTGCAAACCAGGAAGCCTGGGTTCTAGTGACGCCTGGCGCGTGACGGGGATTTCACCCTGCTTTCTCAGGCTCAGAAGTGATTTCTTATGTTTGATTAAACTAAAGTTAAATTTACCTGAGGAGGGCAAATAATTTGATTGGAAATGTTTCCGATTTTCTTCCTCTTCTAGTAGAGCAGGAAGAGAACAGTATCCCCTTACATCCTCTGCTAGCAAGAACCTACTGATTAATATGTGACCTTGGAAGTGTAAGCAGTAAAAATACCTTGATCCTCAGCCAAGAGACCATTAAGACAACTGAATTAATGTCAACTGTCTGAAGACAAAGCCTAACCTGTTCATTTCTCTAGGCTAATTGTAATCTGATATTTAAATATGGAAAGATTAATTGATTAGGAAATGAGAAAAAACCCTCATACATAAACCCCATAAAATATAACAACATGAGAGAGAAAAATGAGGCTGAATTTGTTCCTCTGGGGGGAAAAAATAAAAGCCCCTAGAAAACTTCCTAATGCCAGAAAGTGCTTTGGGACAGGTACCAGAGACAGAGGGAATTGGAATAAAACCATCATAAAACAAAGATTGGGTTAACATTCATTTCACAGTAAGAATCTAGACACCATTTATAAAACAGGAAGAAGAGGTTTCTATAGAAACAAGCAACAACATAAGGAAAGCAACCACACTCGGTCCTCGTTACCCAGCTCACACTGAGGATCAACAGCTGCCGAGCAAACTTTGAAATCCCAGGAGCTGCTGTGTGTTAAGGAGATAAACCAGCTTTTTCCAGGTACTGAATGTGTACCTGTGCAGAGCGGATAAGGCCTCAGCTTCCCTCGATAAACTGTGTTTGAGCTCCAGCAATTTAGGCTTCATTTCCCCACGATACTGGCACCAGATGAGGAACTCTCAGACAAGAGCCCCACAAGGGACAGTCTAACCTGCCTGGCCCTGCATTCAGACCTGCTGCCTCTCTTCCCCATTTCAGGTTGCTGTGTTCACTCCCTGTCATCCTCACACAGAATCACAGAATGACTGCAGCTGGAAAAGCCCTCTGAGCTCATCCAGCCCAGCCCATGACCTGACATCACCACATCAGCCAGACCAGGGCACTAAGGGCCACAGCCAGGCTGTCCTTAACCACCTCCAGGGATGGGGATGCCATCACTGCCCTGAGCAGTCCATTCCAGCATCTGATTCTCCCTTTCTGAGATGAAAGGCTTCCTAACATCCAACTTAAGCCTCCCCTAGCACAGCTTGAGGCCCTGCCCTCTTGTCCTATCACTAGTTGCCTCCTGCAGGTCCCATCCACACTGCCATTCTGCACAGAGACCTGAGCAAAAGCGACTTCTAATCCACCTTTCCCTTACATCTGCAACACTCTCCTCGACTGTAGGTAACACAAGACTGTCTAAGTGTTTGGGTTTTTTTCTTCAAATGCTCTCAAGCCTCAAAAAACCCACTAATACTTTTCAGAAAGTTATTATCACAAATTATTTTGCAGCTCTGAACCGCTGACACAGAGTTAAATTACTTGTAAAGCCAGCACCAATTTGGGATTAAGCCGTCCTTGCCAGCTATTACTATTTTCATTTCAGAAATAAATCCTAACAACCTACAATTTTTGGATTATTCTTAACGTGGAGTAAGTTAGAAATAGGTTTCCAGCCTCAGGCACCAGAGTTTCCACAAGTACAAGTTAACTTCAGGAAGTTGTTGGCCTCTGCTGACTTCTGACTGTTCCAGGCAACACAGCACCCATCCATCCTACAGCTGGATGGACAATGAAGCCTTTACATGAGGGATATCACAAGGCAGTGGATACTATCGCCTGGTTTTGTTCCTCCTCATTCTTCCCAGGCTGGAGAAATACTAGAGACATTAGAAATGTAAAGGTCAGGACTTGAGCTTAGTGAGAACACCCAGTGCTCTTTGACATCATTCTCTATGGTGAACACCCAAATCCTGTTGTAGCAGCTCTTGTAGAGCTGAACTCATCTATTAGAACATAAAATGTTCCCCTTACAGAGATAAAACAGTGTTCAAGATAATAGCAGAACATCCCAGACTGTTATAAATTCAGGTAATGAAAGAGTAAAACTATTTTAGCTTGAAACCATTCCCTCTTCTATCACTCAAGTCCTTCATAAAGTCTTTCTCCAGCTCTTCTGTTGGCCTCCTTCAGGTACTGGGAGGCTGCTATAAGGTCTTCCTGAAGCCTTCTCTTCTCCACGCTAAAGAGCCATAATTCACTCAGCCTGTCTTCATAGGGGGGGTTCCCAAGCCTGCCAGGACCTCTCCGGATGGCCTCCCTTCCCTCCAGTGTGTTGACCTACCCATGCAGCTCAGTGTCACTAGCAGATTTGCTGAGGATGACACTGTCCATGTCACCAACAAAGACGTTAAACAGAACAGGATCCCAGCCAGACCCCTAAGGAACACCACTCAGTCTCCACTTGGAAATTGAGCTCCTGATTCCAACTCCTTCAGTGTGACTGTCCAACCAACTCCTTACCCACTGCTAAGGAATTTCCTAGGAACAGCACTGGTTTTAGCAGAGCTGTTGGAAAGCACTCTGGATTCCGTGTAACCTAAACCAGTGTGAACTGGAGATCCTGGCCTCACTGAAGCAGCTGGGAATTTTACGTTTCCTTCAGCTATGATTATGAGAGATTAAACCCCATAAATGCTCAGACAGACAATTTTCCATACAGTAGAGAGCCACAGCTTTCAGGAACTTGTTTGCTTGCAGCCCAGAAAGCCAATCACATCCCGGGCTGCATCAAGAGAAGCGTGACCAGTAGGTCAAGGAAGGTGATCCTCCCCCTCTATTCTGCTCTCGTGAGACCCCATCAGGAGTACTACGTCCAGTTGTGGAGCCTCAAACACAGGAAGGATACCGAACTGTTGGAATGTGTCCAGAGGGCCACAAGGATGACTGGAGGGCTGGACCTCCTCTCCCATGGGGACAGGTTGAGAGACTTGGGGCTGGTGGGCCTGGAGGAGACTCCAGGGAGATCTCAGAGCAGCCTTCCAGTACCTGAAGGGGGCTACAGGAAAGCTGGGGAGGGGCTGTTTCCAAGGGCTTGGAGAGGTAGGAGCAGGGGGAATGGTTTCAAGGTGGAAGAGGGGAGGTTTAGACTGGAAGTCAGGAGGAAATTCTTCCCAATGAGGGTGCTGAGACCCTGGAACAGGTTGCCCAGGGAGGTCGTGGATACCCCCTCCCTGGAAGCATTCAAGGCCACACTGGATGGGGCCTTGAGCAACCCTAGGCTAGCAGGGGCTGTCCCTGCTGATGGCAGGGGGGTTGGAATGAGATGATCTTTAAGGTCCCTTCCAACCTGAACCATTCTAGGAATCTATGAACAAATGCTCTGCTGCAACCAACACAGGCTGGCTTCAGAATCCCTACAGACGACTGGTGCTCTAGCTCCTACTAACGCCACCACATGCCCTGCTGTAATGCAGGGCTTCCTCCTTGCTTTTTATTACCACACCCTCACATGCATTCCATCATCCTATTCTTATTTGGTGGTTTAATTGACAGGTGTCAATGAGATTTCAACCGCAGCGATATGACAAAGGCTAACAACCTATTTCAGAAAGTGGGTTAGGGAAGGAGATTCGAGGACCTTAACTCTCGTGATGCTGAACATCCTAATAATTCCCAACAAGAAACGTCAAAGGTGAAGGAGCAAACTACTGCCATGGCTTCAGGAGCACTAGTAGACACCAGTACTGCAATACAGGAGATGTGGATGGAACTACCCGGGTTCTGCAGCGCTCTGAAGACTAAAGCAAACGGAATTATTCTCATCAGTGTATGCACACCTACAAAGGATATTAATCACATTATTATCCAGTTGGGCTGTTAAATCTAATCACTGAAGTAGGTAATTCTACTGTCTACTGTAGCAATGAATTCCAAAGGCTGTGTGTAACACTTAATAACACAGCCTTCTGCGCCGTTAAAAATCTACCTGCCGGTGATCTCATTTAGCTTCAATAAAACATTAAAGGTAGAGGGTTTGACATTCAATTTATTTCACTCTTCTAAAAAAAATTAACATATTAAAGGGTGTAACCTTTATTATTTAAGTCCTACTCGTCAGGAAGGCATTCTTGCAGCATTTCGTGACTAGGTATGACCTCACACAAACTTGAGGTTGTTTTGGAGGAAATGGAAATAAACCCAAATTACACCCAGCTTACCAGCCCCTCACCTAAACCAACCCAACCAACCACACCTCTCAAGAAAAAGCCAAAGGATGGCTCCCACACAGGCTTTACGTTTCACCAGCTGAGAGAAGTAAAGAGTTCCCACCACATCAGAGCAATTTTGACTGATTTTCAACCCTGGCTGCGTGTCTGTGCATCCGGGGGTTCCAGTCAGTTTGCAGCAAGTGCATGTCCTGCTAACTTCTCACCTCGCTTTAGTCTTTGCATAAAATACTCCTATTTATTCATCACTCAAAGTATGATTAGGTTAATTTAGACACTATTCATGTTTATGTGTATTAAAGGGAATGGATATTCCAGGTGCTGGCACCTCAGTGAGCAGAATAAACGCTCCATGCTATGACAGGAAAACATTTCCAGCAAACAGGAGGGATTTTTCTCTTTCTTCCTCGTGGCCTTTTTAAAATCTCTGCCTTGTATCCTAACACTGCACCCCAACTGCGCAGAAAGGGCCACAATCGCTACCTGTGCCTGGGGAAAGTGGGAAGAGAGTCTCATCCCAGTGGTGCCTTTACCAGCATATTTTTTCCAAATGTGCTTAGGCAACAGTCGAGAGTGGTTCTTCAAGGGGCACCATCTCCTCAAACCACACCACAACACCCACTGTCACTGACAGAGGAGTGGTGGTAACTTGCAGGGAGAGCCCTCCTCAGCGAAGACTCACAAAACGTTTGAGAGCAGTAAACCTGAAACCGTCTGATGGAACTTTTTAACCTCTTTTCACAGCAGACAGCAATCAGAACCAGCAAATACTTCCTACTCTTCTCCTATTATACCCTCCCGAAGGGCTTGTGCACACAGCGAGGGAAACTGCTGTGCCTCTCTAAGTCCACCCAGCCTAGATTCAAGTGTGTGCTCTGCTCTGCTCCATTTTTCTAGAGAGGACCAAGGAAGATGCTCTGACTTACGTAAACAGCCACCAAGAGAATTCTCAACTCCTAGCACCTTTCAGAAGTGTCCTGGTTCAAGCTGGAAAGCCAGGCAAGTACCACCAGACCCTTTCAAACATTAAGCCCTTCTGGCTGTGAAAGGTTTCACCTTTGGATTAGTGCAGCACAAACATCATCTAATAATTTCCAACAGAAATTATTAACGAATGAAACCCAACTGTCTGAAATGCCTCTGGGCTGTGCTCCAGCAGCTCCCATTATCGGTGCTGATGCATATGTCTAACTTATCTGCTCCAGGCATGCAGAGCGGATCGTTACACCCGAGCCCTGGATATGAAAGAGGATGCCTTCTTTTCTTCTTTAACTGGAACATCCATGTCGGTGCATTAAGGGCACTGCCTTTGCCCCAGCCCCGGGACAAGGCTCCCTGCAAAACAAAGCCTGCAGAGAGCCATTTTACTGCTAACAATGGGGAAACCCGCTGCTCCTGCCTCTTCCTCAGCCCACACCGATCGCACTGCCGCTCTCGGGCCCTACACACGCTCACCCTGGGGGAACTTGGAGAATCCCCGCCGGCACTTCCCTCCAGCCGAATTTCGTAAGCAAGACAGCGATTAACATCTTCAAACATTGCAGCGAACAAGCCTTGTTTCCCAGCGAGGCTGTGCTGACCTGCTGCCGATGGCGAGCGCACCCCACTGACTCCCAGCTCACACGTGGGTGCTGCGCGGGGACCACCCTCCCTCCCTGCCCAGCAGCCCCGGGGGTCCCGGGGCCCCGCGGCCGGTGGCCACACGGGGTGGGGGCACAGCCCTGCGGGGTTGCATAAGCCCCGCTACAGCCGAGGCACTGAACAGGAACCCAAAGGCGGTTACGGGCAGCCCCGAGGACGCCCCTTTCTCGCCGATCCCCGGTG
>VZRI01013630.1:546274-568741 GCA_013397515.1 Upupa epops | reverse complement strand
GGAGACTCAGGGGTGGACCTTCTTACTCTCTACATGAAAGGAAGTTGTAGACAGGTGGGGATCAGGCTCTTCTCCCAGGCAACTAGTGACAGGATAAGGGAGAAGGGCCTGAAGCTGCCAGGGGAGGTTTCGGTTGGATGTCAGGAAGCCCTTCCTCATGGAAAGGGTGATCAGAGCCTCAAATGGACTGCCCAGGGCAGTGGTGGAGTCCCCATCCCTGGAGGTATTGAACGACAGACTGGCTGTGGCCCTTAGTGCTCTGGTCTGGCTGATATGGTGATGTTAGGTCATGGGCTGGGCAGGATGAGCTCAGAGGGCTTTTCCAGCATCAATCATTCTGTGGTTCTGTGAAGTGTCAAAATCCACTGCGGCCTTGTGATTCAGCTTCAGTGGACGTTGTACCCAGACACAAGGAAAGAATCACCATGGCTAGATGACTTGTTGTCTAATAATGGAGAGCTGGTGTAGTTCATAAAGGAAACCCCCTAACTGAAGCCTTTTAGCTTTTAAAATCCCCTAGGACTTGCTGCCCTTTGCAGTTATATTTGTAATTGGCATTGAGGGGAGACATCCAAACGGAATGGAGCAAAGACAGGAAAAAGGAGGGACCTGGCAGGACTGGCTGACAGCCGGCTGAACAGGAGGCAGCAGGGTGCCCAGGTGGCACTTATTGCCCTGGTCTAGCTGATGTGGTGATGTTAGGTCATGGGCTGGGTTTGATGAGCTCAGAGGGCTTTCTTTTCGAGCCTCAATGATGCTGTGATCCCTGGGGCTACTCATCTTGTCCGCAGCCACGAGGCGGCAGTGTAAGATTAAGTCACGTAACACGAACAGGTTTCCTCTTGCAGCAGCCTTCAAAACCTGTGCCTGTCCCTAGGAAATGCTGTAAACGTTTTCATGCTGCTCTATCAAATCAAGACACTCTGAACGAAAACATGTCACAGGATCCTGCGGGAGGTTAAACGCATTCCTGTCCATTCCTGTGTCTGAGCACCCTTTCCATGAGGAAGGGCTTCCTAACATCCAACCTAGTGCTCCCTTGGGGCAGCTTCAGGCCCTGCCCTCTNCCCTAGTCCTGCTGGCCACATTATTGCTGATCCAAGCCAGGATGCCATTGGTCTTTCATGCCACGTTTAGCCGGTCATCCACCAGTACTCCCAGCTCCCTTACTCCCAGGCCCCTTTCTCCCAGACCTTTCATCCATTTTAAGTCCCCTGCAAATCATGAATCTTCAAGACCCATTTTATTTTCCTTCTCTATTGTTTTTGGAGGAATTTCATCCCATCTCATCCTCTCGCTCTCTCGCTGCTGAACTGTGAAAAGTACTGTGGGGAAGGGGAAGGCTGAAAATAAACAAAACAAAGAAACCCTTGCCTTCTGCTTTGCTATTTTTCTCCTGAAGAAACTGCAATTAGGGTAGCCCATGGTGTGAACAAGTAACCTGTCAGGCTGCAGTTCCCGTTGCCGTGTGATAGTGCAGCTATTTCCTGCTTTGGTAGGTATTGATATATTACACAAAAGGGCTTGTGGTTCTTTCCATAACATTAAACCCCCTCACGTCTTAATATATTACCTTGAAAACTCAAAGAGGCAGTAGTTATTTTAGGAGGCTATCCAGAGGTTAACCAGATAAACCTAAAATTATGCTCATAAATAACCCAAACAATGACCATAGAAACAGATGGTGCTGCTGGAAGAGCCCAAACCATCTCCACCCTTCATTCAATGTAAACCTCCTGTTTGGAGCTCTGTGCTGAGGGCTTTGGCTGCTGCCTTTAAACGCATCGTCTCTTCAAAGGAGAGATTTGTGAGCCAGTGGGCGAAGCTCCTTTAACCAGAAACAATGCTAAGACCCTGTATGTGTGATTGACAGAAGAATTTGGATAGGACTGAAGTCAGAGAGGTGTTTGTGGATCCAGAGTTAAACAATTTGCAACCAAAAATAACAAGCCCAGTCAGCCTCAGTTTCTCCTGCTGGCTGCTGACCATTCGTAGCACTGATCAGTACCTGTTAAAGGCATCGAATTCTCTTAGTTCTACTGGGCATGAATGAAACAAGTACATTTTGATGCCAGCTTTTGAACTTCCCCCAGCTTTTTTCTAGTACAGCTTCGTCTGCTTTGAATGGGATTTGCTGGAATAAGATGCTTTTGTGCTTGAGGGATACCAGGCTATGAGGTTGTTTAGCCTGGAGGAGACTCTGAGGGGATGTTATCACACTCTACAACTACCTGAAGGGAGGTTGTAGACTGGTGGGGGTCAGGCTCTTCTCCCAGACAGCTAGCGACAGGGCCTGAAGCTGCCAGGGGAGAGTTAGGTTGGATATTAGGAAGCCCTTCCTCACAGAAACGGTGCTCAGACCCTGGAATGGACTGCCCAGGGAGGTGATGGAGTCCTTATCCCTGGAGGTGTTTAAGGACAGCCTGGCTGTGGCACTTAGTGCCCTGGTTTAGCTGATGGGGTGATGATGTCAGGTCATGGCCTGGGCTGGATGAGCTCAGAGGTCTTTTCCAGTCTCCATGATGCTGTGAAACACTCACCTGAGTGAAATAAATAAAGAACAGCACTTTGCATGGCTTAGACAGTGTGTGGGTTACCTGAAAGAGGATGAATCCAGTAAAGGAGCATGTGGATGAGGCAGTGCTGATGTCCTCTAGCAGATCTACTTCCTTATGGGGCCTTTTCTTTTGCTGATTCCTGTCAGGGAAATAAAAAAGAGTGTAAGCTTAATGCTAGGATGTGTTCACTGAGCAAGTTGTTGCCAAAAGCCCTCTTTATGGAACAAAAATATCATTACATCATAATAATTTTGAAGAGTTATGTGAAATAAATGCAGGATATGCTCACACTGTGTAATGTATTAGTCCCTGTGCTTCATCAATCTTTCAGTCTGTTCTGCAACAGCTTATTTGTTATTTCCATGGTGGAGAAGTCTGCCATTCCAAAAGGAGATGAAGCTAGCCAAAGCGGGACTGAAATATCTGGGATTTTATGAACTAAATATATGGAGATGTAAAAAAAATCATGGAAATGTGAAATCCAAAGGAGCAGTGCAATAGCTGTAACTCTGGGGTGGCATAAGGTAGGAGTTAAAAACACTTCCTCCTCTTTTAATAATACACTGGATCAAAAACGTCAGGGTCGGCTCCATAATCTCACGCTCTGAGGTTCTTATGGTTGGTTTTGATCTCACCCGAGCACCAGGAATTAGCTCTGTTTGCTTTTTCATATCCCATTCAGGATATTTATAAGCATTGATAAAACATCTGAATCAGTGGATGTAGATATTTCCTACAGAATAAAGCCTGAGTCACTGAAAAGGCAGGGGAAATCTGTTTTGTACCCTCTTTGAGGGTCGAGGTAACATGCCAACACTTGCAGCTCCAGAGACAAGATGATGTTGAATTCATGGAGCTACAGAGTTTCAGGAGCATCCCTTGAATAAGTTAAAATACCTCTCAGGACAAAGTAGTTAATGTGTTTTACAGAACGTGGGTAGAGGGAGGAACAGAGAAAGAAAGAGTGAAAGCAAGCGTATGTGAAGGGAATAAATCTGTCTAGACCCCTGGAGTCCTCCAGAGGAGATAAGGTTTAAAAGCTTGCCTGAGAACGACTTCCAAATATTTGTTTCGAAGGCCTCTGTCACTGAGGCATCTGAATTTTACAGCAACACTGAAGAAATAATCCTTCGCTAGATTTTAAGACTGAGCCACAGGGACACTAGAAGACTGATTTCCCTTTCCCTTCAAGTAAGCATCCCAGAGCTAGGGGGTTGGAAAGAAAGCCCTTCATGTTTGCAGTAAAATGAGTAGTTGATTCTCCACTCATGCCTGGCCCTAGTTCTCTCAGGGGGCAGCAGAGAGTGTCAGCAATGGGACTAAGCACTGAGTACGTGGAAACCAGGGTGTACCTCAAAGCCTGAGCTCATGAGCAGTCAGAATCCTCATGGCTGGCAAGGACCTCCAGGATCATCAAGCCCAGCCCTCATCCCAACATCTCCCCAACCCTTAGACCATGGCCTCAAGTGCTCTATCTACTCCTTTTTTAAACACCTCCAGGGATGGTGACTCCACCACCTCCCTGGACAGCCTGTTCCAGTGCCCAACCACTCTCTTAGGAAAGATCTTCTTCCTAATGTCCAATATAAACCTCCCCTGATGCAGCTTGAGGCCATTTCCTCTTGTTCCAAAGTCACAACTAACGCCACTTGTCAACATCTATTGGCCAAGTCCTATCCATTGCTGTTGCACTTAGGTATCGATGCTGCCCCTTACATCCCTGTTCATGATCATAGTTTTAGGAGTCAGTGATGCAGAATTACATTCCAGCACACAGCATACTTGTCTCTTTGGAGCAACAACTCCAGATGCAAACTGGATTAATCTATGTAGACAGTGAGTTCCTCTAATTCCTTGAACAATCAAGTCTAGTTGAGAGGTGTCCCTGTCCCTGGCAGGGAGGTTGGAGTAGATGCTCTAAGGTCCTTTCCAACCTGAGCCAGTCTTGTGATTCTGTGATCCTCACAATGTTGTGAGTCAATCCTACTTTCTGATCAGCAACGGCCACAGGACTGTCTTGAGCAGTCCTCCTGATTCTATCACTTAGGACTACACAACACGACGGGGGTGGTAATTACCATGAGTATCTACATCTGCTGCCGGTACAGTTACCTCTCAATTCTCTTTAGCTGAAAAAATAAGAAAGACTCGGTTGAAGGTCAGAGCAGAAAGGAATTCTCTTGTAGCATTTTAGCATCGTCATCACCTCACAGGAATTATGTTGAAATTAGTTGACTCCACCCCATCGCTGTGCAGTCAGAGCTGAAATCAGACTGCCTGCACTTCTGCTGGTGTCAGAGTTACAGCTGAAACGATTACTGCCTGAGATGGGTTTTCAATTCCACAAAAGCTGTGCTTACTGATTCAGCCCTGCATTTGAAGTTTACAAATCCAGTGTCAGAAAGCAGTGGCATAATGTTCTTACGGTAATCTAGGGAAAAGCCTTTTCTAAACCTAAAGTACATTGTATTTATTCCTAAAATCTCATCAGCTAATCCCTTAGAAATAAACTGTTGTGCTATAAATGTCATGTATTTTCCTGTCTGTGTTTTCCAACCAAATGAATGTTTCCTTTTCTGAATTCTCCCATGGAGTATCTTTTACCTCTCCGGAGTGAAGGGAAGAGCATTAATCTTCCAGGAAGATGGAAGACTCCTATGCAGATCTCACAGTGAAAAGCACGTGTGTGTGCATTACACACCTCCAGCTGGGTACACCTTGTGCACAGGTAGGCTGTTGCCAACAGCCTTCCATTGGGGAGCCAGTCTGCTGTACAAAGTCCAGCTGTGTGGTGCACAAAAGCAACCCTAAACCCTTTGGGTTGGTTTATATATTTGACTGAAAACCCCTACTAAAAATGAGATGTGTCTTCTTCACGGCACTGTCCCCGAGAGGAGAAGGAGCAAGCATTAACTCTTGACTCGTTTTAACCCAGATCACTGTCTGCTATGTACACACATAAGCTCTCTCTTTCAAAGGCCACTCACTGCCTGTGGTGAAGATTGCTGCCATCTCTTAGCACAAGGGACCTATTTTTTCACCAGTGCAACTACATCTCAGATCCCTGTTTATTTCCTAGATGACTCTGGGCCAACCCCAAGGAACAGCTTTGCAGACAACTACACTTCCAAAAAAATTATCAGCAAGAGTTTTGAAAAATACCTGTGTGCACAGGGTCATAGAATCATGGAATGTACTGGGTTGGAAGGGACCTCCAAAGGTCGTCTAGTCCAACACTCTCTACAAAAAGCAGGGACAACTCTAACTAGAGCAGATTGCTCTGCAAACAGACTTCTAGCAATGCTGCAGGATGATGCCATCTGCATAAGTTGCTTCTCGATGTCCAAGCATTTGCTAACCCTCCAGCTGGCCTTTTGGTAGTGCAAGCACTCACTGTGACTCTCCAAAGCTACTGTGGCTCTCAGGAAAGCAGGATCTACCACAACACACCAGATGATTTTTCCATCAAGGCTGTTATTTTTCACTTGCAAGTAGCAAATACTTCCTACCCCAGGGAAAAGCAGAAAATCTCACTGGACTGTGGGGTAGAAATAGAAGAACATACCAGCCCGATGCTGAAATTTGACTACTTCTCCCAGGCAACTAGCAACAGGACAAGAGGGCAGTGCCTGAAGCTGTGCCAGAGGAGGGTCAGGTTGGATGTTAGGAAGCCCTTCCTCATGGAAAGGGTGATCAGACCCTGGAATGGACTGCCCAGGGCAGTGGTGGAGTCCCGATCTCCAGAGATGTTTAAGGACAGACTGGCTGTGGTCCTCAGTGCCCTGGTCTAGCTGATGTGGTGATGTCAGGTCATGGGCTGGGCTGGGTGAGCTCAGAGGTCTTTTCCAATCTCACTGATTACATGATTCTGTGATTACTTTCCTACATGTGCTCAACTCTTTAATTACAGGCAATTTGTCTGGACAACTTGTTTGAAATCGAAGTCACACGGCTTGGCCAACGGACTTCTCCTGAGAACAATCTCTCTGAGATTTTCCTAACCAGTAACAAAGATGATCTACTGTTCCCTGCCACCTGTCAACTGCAGAAACCAATTCAGATGCAGGTACTAAAGCTTCACTCAAAGATTAATGGGCACTCAAATCCAGACTGTTGGTTGGGCACACCTCTTAAACAGGAGAGTTATTCAAACAGCTGGTGCCCTACTGGAAAGGCATCGGTGCAATAACTGAGTTGAGCAACAGTGCTTCACAGGACTGCTTCATGGTCCACCAGCCTGCCTTTAAAAATGACTTTGCATCTCTGATATAAAACCCTACAGGAACCAATGGGAATTGAAGATTTAGTGCAAGAAAACTTCGATTTCCTTGTTTGACAGTAAAAGGGCACTTGGCTCTAATAATTTTCCTAATGGCTTAACTTGCCAGTCACAGCGCGTTACAAAACTAAACTACCCACGCTGCCAAAATGAACAAACTGTGAGATCACTCACTTTTGAGAGAGAGAATTGAAGCTGCCTTTTCACTGAGGCTCAGACAATTAAAATGTGCATTCCAGACAGGACCGCAAGATTCGCGTCGCTTCTTTGCGCTAGCAGCAGAGCAGCCTATCTTTTGAAATAAATCGTGTGGCCCTCAGTCCTGAACCTCGTTCCATTTATGAATTCCTTTCTATCAGGAGCCTCAAAGTTCTCTCATTTCAGATTTGGCGAGAAACCATGAAAATGCAACAGATAAAATAAAGCTTAGTGGTCCATTTGAGTAAGAAATGGCCTCATATAAAATGAGGTCAGCTGGGATTATGGAGTACTCGGAGCATAGCGAACACGCTGAACTTCTCCGGTTGGAGTTCTTTATATCGGACGGAAAGCATCGATGATATATATTGTCATCTCACGTAGTCTTGCCAAGCGCTTTCTTAGTCTTTTCATAAATTTAAAGGAACTTTCTAACAGTTCAGCACATTTAATAAACATACTTTATATGGAAATAACTTTGGGGATAGTAGCAAGATAGAGTTTATCTTAGAAAGTTCTGCTTTAGCTTTGCAGAATCGAGCTAATCATGATCTGATTTAAGACCTTATGCTAATGATAACTTAAATGCAAATGCAAGCATAAATTGTCTGCGCTGATCGTTCCTTAATGCAATTTAAAGACTGGAGATAAATCTGGAATGCTCTCAGAGACAATGTTGTAGTGAGAACTGAGAAATAGTTTCAAAAAAATCTAAGTTTACAGTGGTTATGGGCTAAAAGTAGGGTTGTGCTGCCACAGAACACAGAATATGGGATGGTTCTGACAAGGAGTGCAATGCAGCATGCAGTGCAGCAGTGGGGAAAGCAGGACACTCACTTCGGTTCTCAGCTTGCAGTGGATCTCTCGTGCAGTCTTTGGTGAAACCTATTTTCCACAGGATTTCATGGCAGGGCTGGAGAAGAGGGCAACTGGGCTGATTAGGAGTCTGGAGAACAGGTCTAATGAGGAGAGGCTGAGGGAGCTGGGGCTGTTCAGCCTGGAGAAGAGGAGGCTGAGGGGAGACCCCACTGCTCTCTACAGCTACCTGAAGAGAGGTTGCAGTGAGGCAGGTGCTGGCCTCTTCTCCCTGGTGACTAGCAATAGAAAAATAAATGGGGTCAAGTTGTGCAGGGGAGGTTCAGATTGGATCTTAGGAAAAACCTCTTCCCAGAAAGAATTGGGAGGCCTTGGAAGAGGCTGCTCAGGGAGCACCATCCCCTGAGGGCTTCAAAAACCAGGTAGACATGTTGCTTCAGGAGACGGTTTAGTGATTTGGGGCTGTAGGGTGGATGGTTGGACTTGATGATCTTGAAGGTCTTTTCCAACCTGGATGATTCGGTGATTCTATGAAATGAAAGACAGTGGGTGAGATAGCTTAGCTGCAATGCGGGAAGGTCTCACAGAGAAAGAGACATACAGGCCATGGCAAGTTCCTCACATGATGCTGGGTGTCTTCTCTTCAAAGCCTTGTGTGGCCATACTTGTGCAGGGAATGATTTCCTGACATTGCTGCTCCCACTGCAAGACTGAAGCTTTCACCCTGTGACTGCTGTGACTCTGGAGCTGCCTCCCTGCAGGACTCCTTCTCAACAGGATTATTCACAAACTGGATCAGATGCTAGGAAATGTCAGCAGGCAGAACACGGCTGCATGTCCGACTGTTACTAGGACAGGATCAGAGAAGGTGGAAACAACAGAGAGTTGTAGCTCTCCTACTCTTGATCAAAAAGTACAATCATTATCTCCGTGATGGGCCAACGTGTGGCTCTGGGCAACCTGACCTAGCTGAGTATGCCCCTGCTCACTGCAGGGGGGGTGGACTAGATCACCTTTGGAACTCCCTTCCAACCCAGGTCTTCCCGTATGCTTTGCCTCCTGCCTTTTTCCCAGACTTGATTAAGCAGGCTGTAACCCCTGAGAAGATGTCTCCTCTAGGTTTAGTGAATGCTGCGACATCTCGCTTTCTTAAGTACTCATGCTCTGCTTGCACATCTCATTTATTTCCTAACTCCTAGTGCAAAGTACTACGCGTGCTTTCTGGATCAGACTTCCTCTCCCCCCTTCTCTGACAGACCTTTAGTGAAAATGGCTTTCCAAGAGGGCCCTGGGCATTCGCTTCCTTGTGAATGTGATCAAACAGAAGCGAGGGCTTTACAGCGTGCGGGGCTGCAAAGCATTCAGTTGGGTGACATGCCCTAATGGATCACCATTCTTGTTTAGAAATCAAGCCAAAGCTAACGGTAACCCAGAAGAGATCACTTCCATACGGATCTGTATCCTATGGCTTCAAGCAGACAGTTGCTTTATTCATTTTTTACGAAGACCTCCCACCAGATGTCCCCCTCTCCTCACCAAAGCGTGACAGACTGCTATTTAACAGGCAGTTGAAAGCCCTCTGTGGTAACTCAGTTCTTCAGTACAGAATCACAGCATCACACAGAATCACTAAAGCTGGGCAAGACCTCTGAGGTCATCAAGCCCAGCCTATAACCTAACGACACCACATCAGCTAGACCATGCATCCTGTGAAATTAGTCACTGTACCCACACATTGACAATAAGTAAATGCTGCTTCTGCACAACAGAGTAACAGCCTCAGCCTGTGGGGAGAGGATGTGATCACAACGTGTGCTTCACATGCAGAGAGCCCAGCCGGGCTGAGCAGGCAGGTAGCTCCTTCCCTATCTCACAGCACATAGGAAGTGATGGGATGCTGCAGGTGCCTGTTTTCCAGCACAGGCAGGCAGTTGCATATGAACTGCCTAGGACTGATGTTAGTAGCTTTTTTAGAGAAGTGAAAGACAGGTGAAGGGTACTGAGCCCATGCATCTTACCAGAGTTCTTAAAAGCTGAATAGGAAACGAGACCTTAAACCTCAGGGGCAAAACTGGAATCATTGCTACTGCACAGGAGTAGGCTTTGGAATATTTATTCTAATCTGTTGTGATCAGACAGGGGCTACGGCTAGAAACTGAAAGAGGGGAGGTTTAGATTGGAAATTAGGAAGAAGTTCTTCACCATGAGGGTAGTAAAGCACTGGAACAGGTTGCCCAGGTAGGCTGCAGATGCCCCATCCTTAGAAGTTATCAAGACTAGGCTGGATGGGGCTCTGGAATCCTTGGTCTAGGGGCAGAGAAGTGTCCCTGCCTACAGCAAGGAGGGTGGAACTAGATGATCTTCAAGGTCCCCTCCAGCCTAAAGCATTCTGTGATTCAATGATTTGTCACTGTAATTTGTTAGGATGCCAGTTAAGCAAAGGGACCAGCTTAACATCTATAGTACCACTGACCACGTCGAGCCTGTTGCTGTTCCCCTTATCCCTTTGTTAGCAGAAATCAGGCTTTTTGATCTTATAAGAAAAATAAGGAAGAGAGCTCTTTGGTTGCACTTCTCAGCCACATTTAATTCCATCCATGGCCGCAACAATCCAAATCACTCACTCAGATACAGCCAGCTCTCTTTCTCTGCATACACCTGTTTCCACTCAGCCTGACAGTTCCGTACTTAATGTGGAAAGGGCAGCAGGGCCTGACCAGCAGCTCATGCTTACATTCCACAGAGTCCGAGACAACAGGAGAAATGAGTCTGTGACACCCATTTCATAACGCACAGAGAGTAATGGGATATTTCTGGTGCTTGAGCCCTAGACATCGACAATTAAACCTGAACTCTCCTAAGAAGAAGTGTGCTTATCTGATATCTTGCCAACTGGACTGCGAGGCAAGATGCAGTGGATTTATTCTTCTGGCGCTGCTAGTCACAACGCAAGCCAAACCCAGAACCTCAGTATCACATGGGGTAAGTTGTTTTAAGGGAGTTGAGAGCCTGTAATGAATCCTGGCAGTTCTGAGACATGGTTGGGAATAGAATGTGCGAGCTACAGATGGCAGATTAACCCATTTTCCCGATTTTCTTATAAGCCAGAACCTCTGTGTTCCAGGTGGGATCAGCACTTGAAATAGATTCCCCCACCACAGAAAATCCAAGCAAACAAAACTGAAAAGAAACCACCCCCACAAAACCCAACCCTAAAATTGTGGAAGCATGAAGACAGAGAAACCTCTTTACTTTGTCTCTATTCCAGCTGCTTACATAAAGAGCTAAATTCACGGAATCATAGAATCCTTAGGGATGGGAAGGGACCTCGAAAGCTCATCCAGTCCAATCCCCCTGCCACAGCAGGATCACCCAGACCAAGTCGCACAGGAATTAAGGATGTTTCTTTCATCCCACCTTTTCTCACATTCACGCTGCCCTTGTAGATAGAATCACTAGGGATTGGAAGGGACCTTGAAAGATCATCCAGTGCAGAACATCCCTTACACAGAGGAGGTCTCCATCTGATAAACACATTGGCTGCTTCAAGTAATAGTAATAACAAACAGAGGGAGCAGCTTGATTGAGGTAATCTATTCACAGACTCAGAGTGTAAGAGCAATCTTGCAGGGTGCTTATCTCCCACATCAACGGTCAGCGGTACCGACAGGCTTAACCTTGCAGCTCCCTTCTAACTGTCTTCGTGCTGAATTCTGTCAGGTAACATCTAACTCAACTCAAAATGCGACGCGAGGACTAAAAAGGGGAAACCTGGTTAATAAAAGGATTTCCTCCAGCTATTAAAAATAAATACATTCCCAATCCTCCACGGCAATTGAAATGGACACTTTGAATATTCTGAGAGAGACAACCGCTCGGTTGTGGCTCTGATGATTACGGTGGGAGCTTAAGGGTTGTGTAAAAAGGGGCACAAGTGCTGTGACTACTGGATTTTGCAATAAAGAGAGAAGGGATTTTCGTGATCTCTACATTAAGGATAAACAGAATGGATTGATGATTAACGTGAAGGTCTGTATTTCACAGAGAAACGAGGATAAAGGTGTTTTTCTAATTTCTATTGGAACAGGGCAGCTGCAGTCAGAGCAACCAGAAGCAATCCTGGGGAAAGCTCCCACTAGATGAAGACTTGACATTGTTCATGCTAAATTCAAGTCCATCTGTTGGATGGCAGGAGAGAGATAGATGGAGGTCAAAAGTCTAAAGAATAGCATGAACGAGGGTTTTAAGGGATGTATTTATGAAGTAACACAATTAGGAGAAAACAGGTCCCCATCTCCCTGTCAGTTCCCTACACATTCATTAGACAGCACCGTTAGCTCGGCATTTCTGGGGAACTAATGGGAGTTAGAGGTTAACAGTCTGAGCCTGTGCCCCAGACCACTTCTTGCCAGCTCTGTGCGCCCCTGGAGTGCCCCAGACCAAGGCTTTCAGACTACTTTACAAGCAGCTGAATAGGAGCCAGTGCTGTGCCCAGGCAGCCAAGAAGGCCAGAGCAACCTGGCTTGATTTAGAAACTGTGTGACCAGCAGAAGGAGGGAGGTGGTTGTCCCCCTGTACTCAGCTCTAGTAAGGTCACACCTTGAGTATTGTGTCCAGTTTTGGGCACCTCGGTACGAGAGAGACATTGAGGGGCTGGAGCGAGTGCAGAGGAGGGCAACAAAGCTGGTGGAGGGTCTGGAGAACAGATCTCATGAGGAGTGACTGAAGGAGCTGGGACTGTTTAGTTTGAGGAAGAGGAGGCTGAGGGGAGACCTCATCTCTCTCTACAACTACCTGGAGGGACATTGTAGAGTGGCTGGTGCTGGTCTTTTCTCACAGGTCATTAGCGACAGGACCAGAGGGAAGGGCTTCAAGCTGCAACAGGGGAGGGTTAGATGGACATCAGGAGAGAGTTCTTCATGGAAAGAGTGGTCAAGCACTGGAATAGGCTGCTCAGGGAGGTGGTTGAGTCCCCATCCCTGGATGTGTTCAAGAGTCACTGAGCTGTGGTGTTAAAGGACTTAGTTTAGGGGTGAACTTGAAGAGCAGGGTTAATGGTTGGACACGATGATTCAAAGGGTCTTTTCCAACCTGAATGCCTCTGTGATTCTGTGATCGTTTTGGTTAAAAGAAAAATAATGCAAATATATGTTCTAAATGTGGGAAAGCTGTATCTGTCAGTCATGGGGCAACAGTTATTGCTAAAGGGATGAAGGTCTGATCTAAGCAACGTCAAGATCCACCAATTCCCATCAATACGTCTGCAGCTCTGTTGCTCACAGCCTCAACTCCCTGACTTTGGTAGTTCAGTTCAGATAACACAACAGATGCCCACACCTTCAGGAGTCCTCAGCCAGCATGAATACTGCAATCACATCCCAGCAGTGAGTCAGATTGGACACCACACTCTTCTGAAAGTTGTGCTATGCCCAACCCTCTCCAAAAAGGTCTCTCAGAGACAGGGGGGAAATAGTTCCAGTGACCCGATGAGTGCTGGGAGGGTCCTGTCCCCTCCCCTTAAAGCCTGTGGTTTATCATTTAAGCATCTCTCTGCAGTACTGAATAGTATCACAGTGCCTTGCCTGGTTCAGCAGCAAGGATGGCTCCTTGCAGCCATAAGATGGATGGAGTAACATGTGAATCCACTGCAAATTTAAGTTTGATTCTGTCTACCCCATGAGACAGGATGAACGAAGCACCTAGCTGTCATCTTTGTGCACACCTGATGCCTTACCCCACTGGTTAGACACTCCATGCACTCAGGAGAGCTGCTCCTTGTGTGCACGGCTGGCTGAATTGCCACGAGAGCTCCCTGACATGAGCGGTTTCTGTTCAGGAGCATCCAAACTGCAAGCATTAACCCTGACTAAACTGCCAGTCTGACTCTCAGGCATCAACGACAGCTCCAGCTGTGGCTCATTTCTTTAAGGCCTCATATGAAGCTTCCCTGCTCTGCGCCATCCCGGGATTATTCCCAGCAGCAAACAGAAACCAGCAAGCTCACGAGGCTGTTTTGAACATCGGTCCTTAGGTCTAAATTCTCTCTCCTGTCTGCTTTGCTAAAACAGGTGGCACTCAAGTCCTGGGTGCTTTCTAAATGGCTATCAATGGACTCTGCACTTAGAGGGCCAATGTAAAAAGGGCTATCTGAACACATATATCAAACACCTTTTAGGGCTGAGACGTTAAAAAGCAGAAGCCTAATCTTTGGAATTTTTCAGTATAAATAACTGAGCCTGTTTATTCAACTCCTGAAAGTGTCTTCCACACTCTTGCATGCAATCTTTTCTAGCTAGTGCTTTGAGGAAAAAAACTTGTCATCCTTCCACACTATCATTTTCCCTGTTGTCAATTTGTCAAAAGCAAGTGTAGCCTATTAAGAAAGGTTACTGCAGTGTGGTGCTCTGTTTTAAAACATAAGGAGAAGACATGGTGACAGAACATGCTGCTTCCTTGAAAGGATCATTCTTTGACACGATTCATCTTACCCATAGTTGTCGTTTCTTTAAAGAATGACCTTCCTGACTGGTTTGGTTTCTTCTCCCAAATTCCTGATGATAGGATGAGAGGAAATGGCCACAAGCTGTGTCAGGGGTGGTTTAGATTGGATCTGAGGAAGAAATTATTGACTGAGAGAGTGGTTGGGCACTGGAACAGGCTGCCTAGGGAGCTGGTGGAGTTGCTGCCCCTGGAGGTGTTTCAGAAATGAGTACATAGAGGGCTTGAGGCCATGGTCTAGAGGTTAGGGAGATGTTGGGATGAGGGTGGATATGATGATCCTGGAGGTCCTTTCCAGCCTTTATGATTCATCAAGATGAGAGCCACCAGCTACCACAGAGATGGTGCCAACCTGCTCTGTCTATTCCTTATCCTCAGAACAACTGAGATGATGGCCACTGAATCAGGGTAAAAATCCACTTTAGTGACCATTGCTCTATGCATTTTTCTCAGATGCCACTAGAGAATGGTTGCACAGTCTTTCAAGAGTGAAAATCATGGTTTGAAAACATTATTGTACGTCCTGAAGCTACCAGGGGAGGGTTAGGTTGGCTGTTAGGAAGCCCTTCTTCATGGAAAGAGTGATCAGACACTGGACTGGACTGCCCAGGGCAGTGGTGAAATCCCCATTCCCTGGAGATGTTTAAGAAAAGACTGGATGTGGCATTTACTGGCCTGGTCTGGCTGATGTGGAGATGTTAGCTCATGGGCTGGGCTGGATGAGCTCAGAGGGCTTTTCTAGCCTCAACAATCCCGTGATTCTGTCCTAGGTGCTAAGGCATTCTCTATGCTAGTGTACAAAGAACGAGAGCAACTCTTTCTTTAGCAGAGCATTCACATTTAAAAGAACAGAGGAGACACCCTATGCGATTATTTAAACATTTCTAGGGAGTGATGTTGCCTTACAGAGTAACAGGAAAGGAGACTTTATAAGCTGCAAGCTCCAGCTGGTCGGTTGTGTGTACTCTGCAGTTTACTGCTCCTCTCTGTATTGATCGATAAGATTCATAGGCCTTCACCTCCATCCTTACTTAAGCCAAGCTCCATGACATTTTGCTTGGATAAGCACTGCAAGGTTGCATCCCAAACACAGTGAACACTTGAGCATCTCTCCTGTTCCTGCTACTAGGCCTGGGTGACCTGGGTGCAGTAACTCAGCCAGGCTGAGCTGAGGCTGTCTGTGCTTGAAGGAAAATGCCAAAATCTTTCTGAAAAGAACTTCTAATGCTTCTGTAACTTTGTAGATGTCAAGGGAAGATGTGTGCCTTCACTTGGTGACTCAAGTGACCATAGCTTCTCTTCTATTAACCTCAAATAATCATGGAGAGAGCCAAGGGAGCTGGCTCTTGTGAGCACCTCTCTCATCATGCGGTTGGGTGTAAAGAATGCCAGCTAGTTGTACCACCAGCTGAGAAGAACTTCATGCCACCGTGAGTTCGTTAGGGACTCTGAATCTATTAGTAAAACTTGGCAGAAAGAGAATAAAAACTCTTAAAACAAGAAAATGGAATTGGTCAGGGTTGAGCTTCCATTCTACTTTAACGGAAGCTGAACAGCAATGTTAGTGGTTTCAGCTTAATAAATCACAGAACAGTCCTGCTTCAAAAGGATCTCCTAGATCACTGAGTGCAAACATCCCCACACCAACAGAGAACCTAAAAAACCTGAGAGACTGACAAACACAAACTAACCCCTAAGATCCAGTCTAACCCTCCCCTGCCTCAGCTTCAGACCATTGTCCCTGCTTCTGGGAGCAGCAGGAGAAGAGGCCAGCACCCACCCCTCCACAACTTCCCTTCAGGTAGCTGTAGAGGGCAATGAGGTCCCCCCTCAGCCTCTCTTCTCTAAACTAAGCCTGCCCAGCTCCCTCAGCCTCTCCTCACATGACTGGTTCTCTAAACCCCTCATCAGCTTGCTAGCTCTCCTCTGGACATGTTGCAGCATCTCCATGTCTTTCCTGTAACGCGGGGACCAGAACTGAACACAGCAGTCAAGATGAGGCCACAAGACATGCCAAGGCTGTGCAAGATGAATGCACTGCATGCTCTTGTAAACAGCAAGGGGAATGCACTCCAAAGCTGCTGGTACATACACTGTGCTCTGGGAGGCAGGATGGGAAGTAGCAAAGGAAATAAGGGACGAGTTTGGGCTTGTGATACTGTGAATTCTAAACAGCAGCGGGTGTTATGCTGAAAAGCTGTTGATCAACATACTGTGCTGTGGTTTACCATGAATGATAGATTCATTACGCGCTGCTTACTTTGGCTTTTCTTTTCTGCTTTTCAATGAAATTTCAATTCTTCTCTTCTTATTAGAAAGTGTGGCCAGGAATCTGAGGAAGGACTGGCGCCCAGGAACTGAAGTAGAATTAGGATTCCATGCCTGTGACTTCTTTCCTCTTCTCTCTGTGCCTTTGGGGAAATCTCTACTCGCTTTCCCTCTACACAGAAGTCTACAGCTTTGAATTAGGAGCACAACACCTTCAGGGTTGTAAATTTGAGGCATTATTATAATCCATTACCTTCAAATAATGAAGGAGTGCCCTGCTTTCACAGAAAGCTCATCAGGGATGAGATCACGATGCTGTTTGAGTGCCCTGTCCTAACCCAAACCGTGCATGACGTGGTGTGTTGGTGACTCCACACTGCAGTTTGTCTACGTACGGGGTTTGGCACAAGGCAAAGGTGGCCGTGTTGCGCTGTTTATATTCCGTTTATGCAAAATCAAAGCCTTTTACAAGAAGCCCTGTGACAGGTTTCAAAGTAAAGATGTATGACATCCTCTAACATCTCTCAAATGACTAGATCAAATGCAGATTTGAACATGTTGGTCGAGCAGTTCTGCACTGCTGCTGATAGCCCAAAGAATGTAAGTAATGTGCCTCTCTATGGCCTTGGGACCTCTTTCCACTGCCATGGAGAAGAGCTAATTTTTCTTGATTTCTGTCACTTTCTAGTAGTTAAAAGATCTTTGTTTCTTTCTTCCCTAAAGCTCATAATGTGGTAAAGAAGCTGTTTGGTACAGTTAAATCAACGTATAAATCCCCACGAGGAGTCCATCACACGTTTTGCATATCTTAGGGGTTCAAGGACAGTGGGCAGGAACCTGATTGCTTGACAATAACTTAAGAGCAGACTAATTTCGGTGAACTCGCTGGTGTTCCTCCAGATGTCAGTTAGAGTAACAGAGAGCAGAGTGTGGCTCAGGAAGTGAAAAACAAAACAGAAGACCTGTGTCTTTCACCGTCGATGCTGTAACTTGTGACAGAAACCTTCTCTAAGGCTGTGATGTGCTGGTGTTCCAACCATGCTGTATTCATTTACTTTGGCAGTTCCTTGATTGTTCCACTCTCTATTTATTTGAAATGGAAACCAAGTCGTGTTGCCTGCTTCTTCTCCCAGCAGATGATTACACAATACATCTTCCATTTCTTGCAATCAATCACTCCCAGTGCTGTTTTCCCATTGTGTACCACAGTAACTGGCTTTTTTGGAGAAGTTTCCATCGGAACGTGAGGATGAAGGAAAAACTTCAAAATAAGGGCAAGTGTCTCCGCATTTGTGATGTGTGAAGAATGTCTGCCTTGTTCCATACATTAGCTTGGTCACTTGCTGACAGCTGATTTGGAACATATGCTTCTCAGACATCCAACGTGCTTCTCCATGTAGGGCGTCAGAGCCAGAGATTTTAGTGCCAGATAAGCAAACCTTGTGTTTCAGAAAGAGTCGGGACCTGTCATTACTATAGACATCTCCTAGTTGGCCAGGCACAACCCCTGTGATGTGGCTGTTCAGTATCAGAGACAGATGAACCAAATGTTAGGTGTTCTCTGGATTCTATTCAGATTTGCTCTACAGTCTGATAATATAAGACCTAAAATAAGGTAGATAAGAGACAAATCACATCGAAGGAGTGATCCATGCAGTTCACTACAACGCATTTAAAATGGAAAAGAAACACATTAGAAGAATGTTTTCATTTTTAGAAAGGTAATTTAATCTAACTGCAGTATTTTTGCCTCTCTTCTAAGTTCACAGCCCCACATACTATTTTACAGAGCCTCTTCAGACTAGTTTTATGCTTCTTGTACAGATGTAGGAATGAAGACACAAAAAAATGCCCAAGATAAACCAGCAGGTCAGCAGAATAAGGAATAAAACCTAAGAAACAGGAATAAAACTGAGTAAGGACCCTATGTGAGACAAAAACAGGTCACAGATAGTGAAAATATATGTGCTAGGTGGCCACTTGGCTTCCTCCAAATCCTGACAAAGTTCATTTCCCTGGTGAGCCACAAACTCTGATGACCAGCATCTAATGAAGGGCACAGATACTGTCAGCAACTGATTTACTTTGGGCTGCTGCTTCATCCATCTATACAAATGCTGCAGTAAAGCTGCCTAATTGATTAACTAATCACTCAGGAAGAGCGCTTCTGTCACCAAGGCCTGTCGTTCTCAAAGGGTTTGGATTTCCAATCTTATTTCACTAAATCTCTCTTCTCTATCTCCTAAACGGCTGGTGTTTGTCCCCAGTGGCTGTGCTGACATCTTGGTCCTTTCATGACATGGTATCGGCTAGTGTGCCTTCACTGTCACCCTTTGCCTGTGCCTCTGTGCCTGGGTTCCTACGCTGGTTCAAGCCTCTGTTCCCATCTCCTCATCCTTAACCTCTTTTGTTCAGTAACGTGGCCACTGTCCCCCTGGCCAGCACCATGTTTGTTCTTTGCATGCTCCTTAGTGCTGCTCTACCTCTACTCATTCTGCCAACAGAGAACTGATGTCTAAGGGAGGAGCACTGCCTGATTTCCAAGCTTTTGGGGAGTGCCCTTGTATGGAGGCTCTGTCCAAGGACAGAGTTGATGATGGGGGCCTCTTTCATTGTTCACCTCTGTGTACAGCGGCTACAACCTAGTGACTGGCTGCAGAGTCATCAAATCTTCTTAACTGTTGCAATCCCAAACGACTAAAAGAGCTAGAGAGGAGCTAAATGTTCCATAGCTGGGCCTGTGTCTAACAGCTCTCTTCTCTGACTGTTACAGCTGGAGGGATCGCACATCTCTACATGCTCCAGCTGTGCATGTAAAAGGCACCTCGGACAGAACGAGTGAGATCATTCCCTTCTCTGGAGGAGACTATAAATCCTATAGACTTGAATGGAGCAACCTGGAAGACACCTGACACATTCACAGGGCTCTCTGGGCTTAGGAGGAAAGATGGGCAGTTTTGTTGCCCAGCCTCTTGAAAGCAAAGAGACTGAGCCCGAGCAAATGGAACTTGGTACAGCAGTGCTGCAATGGTGAGAGGGATGTGATTGTACCTCACTAGGAGCTAGTTCTAGGTCTTCTTTAGGTGAGTAAACCAGGTGAGCGAGTCAAATGGCTAAAATAAGAAGTTTAAAAGGCTTGGAACAGGAATAGTGTAGTCAGCACAGGAGGGAAGTTCTCATGCCCTTGTACACAGCCCTTGTGAGGTCTCATCTCCAGTACTGTCTTCAATTGTCTTCAGTTCTGGTCCCCTCAGGACCAGCCCCTCCCTCATGGGAAAGACATGGAGATGCTGGAACATGTCTACAGGAGAGCAGGTTAGAGAACCTGTCATGTAAGGAGAGGCGGAAGGAGCTGAGCAGAGAAAGAGGAGGTTGAGAAGGGACCTCATTGACCTCTACAGCTACATGAAGGGAGGTTGTGGAGGCAAGGGTGTTGGCCTNGAGTGGCAGCAGGGAGGGGGTCAGTTTGTGTTTGTCAGTCTCTCAGATATTGAGGTTTTTGTTGGTGTGGGGATGGTTGGACTGGGGGATCTAGAAGGTCCTTTCCAACCAGGATTATTCTGTGATTCTGTGAAAACTAAGCGCAAAGATGAGGAATTCTTTTAAAATCTGTTTGTGGCTACTCCCTCCATGCTACTCTACAGCTACAGGGAATGCACACCTTAGCCCACTGACGTGCTTAGCTGGAAGTGAGAACCTGCAGTTCACTGAAACCTCCACTGAGCTGGCACCTAAATTACGCCTTATTAAACAGAAGGGTGACACAGAGTGTATGAGTTGGGACTTGCTATTTCAGCATCTCCACATTTATTTGTGAAACTGATTCTCTCGTTATTGTGTCAAAGTGAGAGGTTCCCGGCAGGGTGGTTGACAGATGAGACAAAGAGTCCTGTTTGGTAATAAAACAGTTATGCAGGTGTTCTCCTGTTTTCCCTCCAGCATTTGCACAGAGCACATGAACTGTGTTTGGGCCTGATACACTCTTGCCCTATCTAGGTTTTGGTAATTATTGCTGTGGAAGTGGTAACGGATGAGGGCTAGAAAGAAATACAAAAGCAAGAGGACCCCTAATTTGCTTCTCAGGAAGGCTGCTGCCAGGTTCACTGCGTCCCCTTTGTGACAGTAAACGCTGGTGGTGTTTTCTGCATTAAGCACTGAGTTCAGTGGTTCAGTCTATTAGAGAAAGATCATGCTGTTTCGTGAGAAGCATTGACCATCACAGTCCAGAAATAAACCAGGGATGGCATGGAAGCAAGAGCAGCAGCTGAAGCTGTCGTCTTCTTTCACATCCTCCTAGTCGTAGGTGTTGCCTGTAGCATTTTCTTTCTCCTAATTAGAAGCCACACCTAGCGCAGACAAGGATTTGCCTTACTTAATGCATATTGCAGTTAAAGTTGCAGCATCCCTCAGACAGAGTTTGGAAACAGCCACTTCTTAGGGTGAGCGTTAAGCTGAGAAAGTTCTAAAAACCAAGTCTGAAGTCCCTTGCCATGTGTCCTATCACAGGGCACAAGTGAAGAGAGATTGCCTCTTTCTTCTTGACACCCAGCCCTCATGGATTTCTAGACAGTGACGACGTCCGCTCGTAAGGTTCTCCTCTCCAAGCTGGAAAGTCTCAGATCTTTCAGTCTCTCCTCATAAGGCTCCAGTCCCCTCATCATCATACCGTAACGCAAACCAAGCGATGGGATGTATCTGATCAATACAGTACAAGATCTTTCATTTCTGCGAATGCAGAGGATCATAGGGCCACTGATACCACTTAGCTGTCCAATTAACATCAGGCTAGAATGCATAATCACTAGAGACATCTGATGAGAAAAGTTCAAGTACTCAGTAATGGTTCCAACCCTGTGGAACCGTCGCTCACCCTTCACTAAAATGAAACCAACCAGTCCGAACACTTTTAATCCAGCGTCAATCACAGCCACAATTACTGCACAACCTGTCTCCACTAAATTGTAGGTACAAACTTAGAGGCTGGCTACAGCCAAAACGGAACAGCAGAGCCTTGTTCTCTGCTTTCGTAACTTCCAGCAATAAAAATCTACAAGCATTCCCCTATCCACTCACTACTGCTGCTCCTTTTAAACATTTCAATTGCTCTCCAAAAGAACAGTTGCCTGAAGATACGCAACAGCATCACTGCCACGACACCTCTTCCTACACCTATTTTTCCCCACGTTGGGCTATCACACAAAGCTCTTTCTGGGCCCAAACCATAGCTTTGCTGTACAATTCATTTGCTCATAATATTCAGCTGTGGTTTATTATTGCAGCTGAAGTGTCTGCCTAAAGGAAAATTAATTTAGGAAATCTTTTTTCCATAGAATTGTAAACTCCAATTGTTTGAAATAAGCCTGAACCTAAGGAGATGTGAAGGAGGTGCTATTTTTAACGTGAAAAGCAAATCATCAGATCCAGTGTTTGACTTCCCAAATCCCTTTGAAGTTTCTCATTGAGTTTCAGATTGGTCTGTTTACTAGATCGCTTTCTCTCATAAACTGTGTTTTATATCTTTGGTGGTTTTGGGACATCATTTTCTGATCTATTCAACATCTCTATTGATTGATGACATGGATGACGGGATTGAATCTGCCCTTAGGAAATTTGCAGATGACACCATGTCGGGGGGTAGTGTCGATCTGCTGGAGGGGAGAAAGATGCTGCAGAGAGATCTGGACAGGCTGACCAGAGGGCACGAAAGGCCAATGGAAATCCTGGCTTGTATCAGGAACAGTGTGGCCAGGAGGACTAGGGAAGTCATTCTCCCCCTGTACTGGGCACTAGTGAGGCCTCCCCTCGAGTACTGCGGGAAGTTCTGGGGCCCTCACTTCAAGGAAGAGATTG
>VZRI01013630.1:474757-546248 GCA_013397515.1 Upupa epops | reverse complement strand
ACTAATGCCAGGACAAGAGGGCAGGGCCTGAAGCTGCCAGGGGAGGGTTAGATTGGATGTTAGGAAGCCCTTCCTCACAGAAAGAGTGGTCAGACCCTGCGATGGACTGCCCAGAGCGGTGGTGGTGTCCCTATCCCTGGAGACATTTAAGAAAAGAGTGGATGTGGCCCTTAGTGCCCTGGACTGGCTGATGTGGTGGGGTCACCAGGTTGTTCAAGGTTCCATCCAATCTGGCCTTGAACAATTCTAGGGAGAGGGCATCCTGTTTCAGTATCTCAAGACCCTGACTGTGAAGAGTTACAAGTCCATTTCCTCTGTGCAGTATGAGCTCATGGGTTCCCTTTTGTGACCGTACTGCTTTGCTAGGGAACACCTATTTGTGACTCCTTCCTCCTTTCCTTTACAGTGAGAGTAATAGATAGCAGCCCGCCTCTCAAGTGCCCTGCAGGTCGTACCTCTTTGTATAAAGCCTCTAACAGCCTTGTAAAAGCCTGGTTTAATGCTATCAGACCCAAAAGAACCCATTCCTGTTAATGTCTGCAGTGTCTTGGAATGTATGACAGAAAGGGTCCTGTTCTCAGCCCTGCCAGTTCCGTGGCCAAGCCTCTCTGCTCACAGTAGCACAACAGCTCTGTATTTAGACCCTGAAGAAAGAGCAAAAACGAGAGCATTTGTTTGTTGTCTGACCCTCACAGCTGAGTGGGATGGAGCCAAAAGTTTCTGTAAAGAAAAATCTGGTTCCCCAGGATTCAAACATCTAACAAAACCAAGCCAGTTCCCATCGTGTTAGAGCACTCAGCTCTCCAACGGTAGTTTCGTCAGGCCCAGGTTCAGTCACCTCCCAACGCAGATGCAGCGCAAGGTCTGCATCTGATCTCCTACAATATTTGGAGGCTACGATACGCTGGCAAAGAAGCAATTTTCTGCTATGATTGATGTCAGAGTACCAGATATTTAGATTATCCATCATTTCGGACGTATACAACAGGCCATATACATCTGATGTCAGAACTGAAGCGGCAGTTCTGCAAAGCACAATGGCTTTGAAAATATATTGCCTACTATTAAGAAAGAAAGAATAACCCTACACAATTCAAGAGACCTTTTTTTTAGCTCTAAACCTTCAAAACCATTTCTTTTTGGACAAATTGCCAAGTTTACAAATATGCACACACATTCCACATATGGATATGCTTTAGTAATCATCTTTACAAACCTTTTAGGCTACACATGGCTCTAATAAATAACCCATTCACAAACAATATATTATCATCTTAAAGAAAATATAAGAGAGGGAACTCCCCCCCCACCCCGAACCCTTTTCATATACAGCCTGATGGTTCTAGCCTTCACTTTCAACCCCCAGCTTCACGATCAATCATTCCTGCAGCGTTCATTTTTCATGGGTTGGTGTTGAACAATAAATGGAGAAGAAAATGATTGAAAAAAATGACTATTGTCTCCGACAAGGAGCGAAGCTCGGCAAAGAGCTCGCGAGCGACAGCTGAGGACTGTCTGCCCTCTGCGAGTAGCGAACGTAATAGAATCTCAACTTCTTTTCTCTCTTCTTTTTGAAGAAAAACTGAAGAAGGCTTGCATGTCAGTCCCTCTGTGTAAATAGTAAACAGCTGCAGTGAAATGTTTTACCCCTTGAAGGACAGTACTTATTAGCTCAGGGTTAAAAGCCCTGCAGAAGGTCAGCCTAGCTACTGCAGAGCTGGGAATATCATGCTCTGGCTATCTGCTGACACGGAGACAGGGCTTGAGTTACGTGATATGAGGCTACACACGCCTCAGTGCTCAGAAGATGACAACAAGTTGTGCTCCCCACCCCCAGATTAGTGGGGCAGTAACTGCTTTGGATTTGTAAGACCCTTCCTCAGCCTTCATCCCCTGCATGTTCTTCACTCCCAAATCTCACTGGACTCGGTTACCGTTATCACAAAGGTGTGCTGCGTGTGAGGAGCAAAGACCTTTTGTCTGTGTGGCCCATTTGTGTGGGGATGGATGCAAGCCAGGAGGAGCAGCTCAAGAATCAGGGAGAGTACGTGACCAAGTGGCTGGAGTTTGCTCCATGTGGGTGAGGTCTTACATCTCAATGCATATACAGGCAGGTATCATAGAATCACAGGGTCCAAAGGGACCTACAAAAGTCACGGAAGTCCAACCCCCCTACAACAAGCAGGGACATCTCAGAACAGATTGCCCAGACCCCATCCAGCCTGATCTTGAGTGCCTCCAGAGATGGGGCCTCTACTACCTCTCCTCCAGGCAACCTGTTCTAGTGATGGACCACTCTCAGGTTAAAGAAGCTGTTCCTGATGCCTAACCTAAATCTACCCTTTTCCAGCTTAAAGTCATGACCCCTCATCCTATTGTTCCCTGCCCTTGTGAACAGTCCTCCCCAGCTGCCTTATAGGCAGTATCCTTTCAGACAGTGAAAGGTTGCTGTAAGGTCCCTCCAGAGCCTTCTCTTCTCCAGGCTGAAGAACCCCAACTCTCTCTGACTGTCCTGGTAAGACAGGCGCTTCAGCCCTCTAAGCATTTTCATGGCCTTGTCACTCCAACAGGTCCTCACTCTTCTTGTGTTGGGGGCTCCAGAGCTGGACGCAGTACTGCAGGTGAGGGCTGGCCAGGGCAGACCATACCAAGGCAGGCTGGCCGTGCTGAGGGCAGCCTCCCTGGAATTTATATATTCTTTTAAACTGTGGAATCCTTGAGGAGGAGGGTACTGGCAAAACCTTTCTGTAGCAGGCACGTGGAGCTGAAGCAGCAGACACTTGGCAGTGTGGTGCTGGGAGGGAGGGAGGAGGAGGTGAGTGCAGTAAAAGGAGGACTACTGAGGACCAGTTTGCCCCAGTGTGGCGAAGCAGGTGACTAGGAGATGGGTGAGGGTGGGGGTCACCCCTTTCTCCATTTCAATCTGTGCTTGCTATATCCAGAGTGCAATAGATCCTGTTCCTTCCTGACCTGTGTTAATACTCCTTTTACTGGACTGCACACTAAAATAACAGGAGGGCATAACCTGGCTGGCTTCTTTTCTCCTCGTTAGTAATTTCTTCTTAAATTTAATGAGGCTTCTGACTTCTCAGGTTTGTTGTGAGCAAACAGGACTATGCACTTTTTCATTGTCATGCAGGACTCAAACTTCTCCTCTTAGTCTAAACATGCCCACATTTTGTTTTCTTTTAGTACCAACACATCAGTTATCCAGCCTATCCCAAGATACGGGAGATGTATTTACCTTGGCAAAGAAACCGCTTCAAGCCTGACTGATGCCAGACCCTAGGCAGTACCGATTATTTCTCCTTTTGTTGCTATGCAAAAGTCTTTCATCAAAACGAAGGCTCGGGGCATTCAAATCCTGATATATCTCAGCTGAACGCCACTGTGATTGTGCTTCTGGCACACCGCACAGCTTTTGTCACCAGCATGAAATGGTCTGTGTGGCTCTGGATCATCGTTGTTTATCCAGTGCCTAACGACAGGAGAGGCTGAGCGAGCTGGGCAGGTTTAACTTGAAGAAGAGGCAGCTGTGGGGGGACCTCATTGCCCTCAACTCCCTGAAGGGAGGTTGTGGAGGGGTGGGTGTTGGCCTCTTCTTGGTGCCTGCTGACAGAAGCAGGGGCACTGGTCTGCAGTTGAGGCAGGGGAGGGTTAGATTGGATCTTAGGAAGAAATTCTTTGCAGCCAGAGTGGTTGGGCACTGGCAGGGCCTTCCCAGGGAGATGGTGGAGTCCCCACCCCTGGAGAACCGTGTAGCCATGGTGCTTCACACCCTGCTGGAGTGGCAGCAGAGAAGGGGTCAGTTTGCGTTTGTCAATCTCTCAAGGATTGAGGATTTTTGTTGGTGTAGGGTTGATTGGACTGGGTGATCTAGGAGGTCCTTTCCAACCAGGATTATCCTGTGATCCTTTGACAGCGTGTACGAACTATGAAACTCAATATGCTGGAGGGGACAGAGAGCATTTTGCCTTCCTGCATGTTGCTGCAAACCACCCTGGTGTTCATGTCAAGTACTCATCTGACTGATGGAATACACCTCTGAACGCGGAAGGCAGGTACACAGCAAACCCAATAAATTAATAGTGTTCTACAGAACAAATCCCCACCGTAACTCTTCCCATCACAGACCTGACTGCACAGCACCGTTTCCCAGGCAAAAGAGAAAGTAAAAACGTGTCTTGAGCTGCCAACTGGTTTAAGTTCCCTTGGATAAACAACACCCTGATGCCTCTCCTGTAAGAACCAGTGTAGGTTTAGACTGTGGTCCTAAGCACTGCCAGCAATTCATCTTTCTCCCAAGAAAAAGAAAGAGCATTCAGTCTCAATCAGCTTCTAGAGAGTGAATCAAAGCACAAAGGATGAGTTTTTGTTCGGCTCCCTTGTGTAGGCTTGACAGGGATGAACAAACACCTCCCTCCCTATGACTGGCAGTTACAGCAGCTTCTCTTCCCCAAAAAGAGTGCTTAAAGGGTTTGGTTTCAAGTTCTGAGTATCAGGAGTCGCACTGCAGTAGCTGTAGGTAGTGTCCTATCTCTGGTCCTGTGAGACATACCTCCAGCAGACCCTGCTGCACTGGGTAACTAGAGTAAGGCTGGAAGGGAACTGTTTCCTTGCCTATTTTTCACAGCGCACGTAGACAGAGATCGACGCGGTCTGTGCAGCTAACGGCTCCGAGAAGGTGGGCAGCACTAGTCTACATTTCCAAGTGACCTTCGCTAGCAGCAGTGTGCACAACATATTGCATTAATCCTTTGTGGAGGTCACAGCACCATGGCTAAGTGTGCTGTGGTCGGGATCCAAGAGAAACAGTCGCAAATGCCTAGCCAGATGCCGGCGGAAAAATGTGCTTTTCATGTAGCCCGTTCAGAAGACTGAATAATTTATTAGTGCATCACATGCTATTTTTCAAACCTCTGCCACTTTGAAGGAAATAATATATTTTAAATTGTAAGCAGGTCTTCCTAACAAAGTGGATCTCAAATGCCAAAGCAGACAAGCTCTTGTGCGCCTGCCAATTCCGCGTCGAGCGACTTTGATTACATCATTGACAGCGGATCGCTTCGAGAGAAACAGCACATCGCAGCCATGAAACAATTACTGCTGCCCCGCTCAGACGTAACGGGGTGTGCTCAGACCTCCATATAAAAGGCCTTGAGGTGACCCTTCCCGCAGTGCCCCCAGTGCCTCCACCCAGCCTCTCAGTCACAGACTATGAAAGGCTGCATAATGGATTAATTCCAGGGGCTTTTCTGGGGCTGACAAATGAAATGCAGTTTGCCTGGCTCAGGGTGGGTATTGCTTTCGGCGCTGTAATGCAGCACAGGTGCTGCGGGCCAGGGACGAGACACACCGGCACAAGCGTGATAAGGGAACACGTGAAGGAAACTGCCGTGGAAGGCTGGGGATAGGAGGTGAGGAGAAGGGCTCCCAGGACCCCAAGGGTACTGCTGGGCCTGGCATTCCCCCAAGACTCATAGCATATCTCTAGGTACCATATGGTTTGAGGATGAACTTCCTGTGCTTCTAAGGGGTGGAAGAGGAGGAGGAAGCATCTACGTATGGGGAGAATAATTGCTTCCCTCTTCCTCTCCTTCTCCCCCTGTGCCCTAAGTATCAACTTTACACCACCATAAGACAGAGGTGCAGTCTGATCTGCAAGAAGGCATCTGTAGATAAAACCTTGATTGAAACACATGAGAGAGAGAAGAGTAGAACTAAGAGAGAGCACCCTAAAAGCACATGGTGCAGCTCAAAACAGCAACAGCGCTACTGGCATCTCATGGTAAAACGGACACTGAGTTCCTGGGGCCTTAGATCATCACTATGATGTCAAGAATCATCTGTTGGCACCACACTGGGTTTGTTGGCCTGCAGGAGCTTTTGTGGCTACCTACCCAGTGGCAGATTTGTTAGTATCTGCAGCCTAGCCTGACTTAGCATACAGTTCCACTGCACACAACCAGGGCAGCAAAGCCACCAGCCCTCTCTACTAGTTATCATGGGACACAGTGAGCATCGTCAGTGATCAGAGCAGGATGTGCAAACTAGAGGCAATTTTGTGGTGATTCAACAAATTCCTCTCATTTTGCAGAATGTAAGGACCTGTGTTATTTCTATTAAGGTAGTTAGAGTCTAATTAAATTGTCGGGAGTGATGATAGGGCACTAAGTCATTAAGAAGAAAAAAGAGAAGATGAAAGGGTTTGGTCTGCAAAAGCTCTGGTCTATGGAAACACCACCTAGAGGCAGATTTTCTGACATGACTGTCAAAAAATAGCAGCACAATGTGGTTTGGGTAACAGAGACACTCGGTACATACACAGGTTGATAGACTGCTCCCTCCCCTCGTTATAGCCAGAGCCTCCAGATTCCGTATGTGACTCAGACAGTATTTTTGCATTAGCAATCTGGATGTGGTTACATGGAGAGCTTTAGCCCTATGCTAATGAAAAACAAATAAACCCTGCTGGTGGTCAAAAGTAAACTGGTTCTCAGGAAATGAGAAATTATACGTGGTAGCATCTGCGTCACGTGCCTGTCTAACTTGTACGAAGAAACTTCTTGACAAGCACAGGTATATTCTGTCTTGTGTAGTCATTTATACCAGGACCCTAAAGATCCCAAGAAGGTTGTTATTAGTCTCTAGCTTGGGCTGAAGCAGCACTTTTTCTAGCACCTTTGTCCCTGCTTGAAGCGATGATCATTCATTCCTTTGTTTCTGCAGGTAGCCTGCCATGTGGAATGAAAATTTTAAAGTCCTATCTCAAGGTATGTGCTCAATCAAATTGCATTAAACTTAAAACTAATAAAGCTATCCTCATCAAATAGTGTCTCCTACAGAAAGGTTGTATAATCTTACGTATTTTGATACAGAATTAGCAATTCCATCTCAAAGTTTGATCTCAGAAGCTGCAGGAGGATAGCTCAGCTATTTTGGTGTGCTTGCAATGTCACTGGAGGTGATCTTTCTGGGGCAGATTCTTAGAGCTATTCAAATGCTTCATTTCCAGTGAAATCAGACTTTAAAAAGCTGCCCTAATTTTTTCCAAATCAATGTGAGGGGGGAAAAAAGTGTGAAAGAAAAGCAGCTTATTTGAGAAGTGTTTAAATGTCAAACGAAGCTTGGGAATGCATAATATAGATGTCTTCCTCTTCTCTTTCACTGCTCTACCTCAGCATTCTACCTGACCACTTCAGCCTTCGGGCTGCTTCCCTCTTTCCTCTGAGCAGAACTACCTGCTGAAGTGTTTACCAGTATTGAGTCACATTCACATCACTTGCTCACCTCTCCAGTTAAGGTTAACTGGGATGAGTGCTGACACTGAATAGACTCCATGTTTCCAGAAGGAGAAAGACCTGCTGGAAGACTCTTCCTTTCAAGAGGTTGGAGATTGCAGTTTGGCCCAGTTATGCAAGAGCATGTGATTCATCTCCATATGTCTTGTGTGTGGGTTTTTTTGTGTAGGCTGATTTAAATATCAATGTTGGTTTTTTTCCTCCAAATCGAGTTAGTTTTAGTTTTGCCTGCAATTTATGATTATCAAACCCTCCCTGTTTTGCTTTTGTTTCGGCCTATTAGCACATTAACTACTTGTTTCATTTCATCGCAGGATTAAAGCCGTGACACACCCTTATAAAATACTGCCGAGTTCTATATCGCTTTCTTATTTGTTTTCCTTTCTCCTTCCTTTTTTCACCCTCCTGTTTTCCGATTATTTAGGAGACTGAACAGAAAGGATTTTTCACAGAATCATTAGATATGTCGCAGATTCACTGCATTATTGACAAAAGGACTTTGAAAAATAACTCCTTTCCAGTGGATTCAGCTTTCCAAATTCCAGGTGTTCACATCTCTATTTACTGTTGCTTTAAATAGCTTCACTTTTGTGAATGCTTGATGAGTTTCCCAGATGGAATATAAAACTTTGTCTAGCTCTTGAGGTGCTCCTTTTGCTCTTTATGAAGAAGAAAGGAAGAAAAATAGCTGGTGGGATTTGATGAAAAATAACAGCAGAAAATGAAAATATTTTCTGACAAAATCACAGACTGTCAGGGATTGGAAGGGACCTCGAAAGATCATCCAGTCCAATGCCCCCGCCAGAGCAGGATTCCCTACATCCAATCGCACAGGAACATGTCCAGGTGGGTTTTAAATGTCTGCAGAGAAGGAGACTCCTCAACCTCGCTGGGCAGCCTGTTCCCTGGCTCTGGAACAACCAGCTGAAGAGTTTCGGCTGTAAAATACTTGGGTTGCTTTGATGCAAGTTTTTAATTAAAGATCAGGCTACTTTTGTGCACAGAACCTGGAGAATTAAGTGAGTGCATCATATACTTTGTTGTTTCCCTGCTTGTGCTGAAATCATTTAAAGCACAGCTGCCGCGTGCCTAAGAACTGTGAGGAACACACTCTGCCCTTGCAAAGATATCATTTTTATTCCTAAACAGCAACAAAAAAGAGAAGTAGTCATGTTTCTCCTCTATTCCAGCAGCTTCTGATTGAAGAGCTAGGTATCTAATTTATCATTGCAGCTCTGGCAACACCCCAAGCATTGAAGTTGACAGAGCCACTTGCACAACCCGCCTGTGATGCTATCTGTCAGTATAAGGGCCCTCCTTTCACAAATCAGTCTTGGGTAGATTTTCTTCAGAGCGTTGGAAAGATTAGCTGAAATTTTGGGACAAACTTAAAAGCTAGAAGGGAAGAACTGCAACACGGTGGAGCGTTTGTCTTTTAGGGACGAGAGAGCAACTAAAGCAGAAGGATGCCATGTGGCTGAAAGCCGCGGTTAAAGGACTTGCTCCAAAGACTACTGAACTAAAAAAAAACCCAGCCACCTCTTAGTGCCCTCAGGACAGTCTGGAACAGTACGCAAGCGTGAGGAAATAACACTGGAGTTGCAGACTCATCTCTTTTTCCCATTTGGGATTAAACTGCTCCATTTGGTACTGTTAAGGTCCATAATAAATAGTTAGGGGCTACCACAGAGATGGGAGAGCAAAGGAGATTAGGGAGAATCATTTTTATTTCATTTCTTCGTAGCACGGTCTGCAAGACAACAACAGAAAGGGGAAACAACTTTGTATTTATTATGATGGCTGAGCTGCATGTAATAAATTATGGAAGGAAAAAAGACTGAGGGATAATTGACTGAAAAAACAAATGTCAGTTAAAGTAAACACAGCAGTTTCCACTGAACCTATTTGCAAAAATGTCAAAGGAGTTGAGTTGTTTTCCTTCACAATATTTGTGCTGGTATAAAGGGACTGTGGTTTAATTAAATTTCCCCACAGAGACTAGGTATTCCACTAGATGTCACTTTGAGACTTTGCTAAGATGAAGGACAGCATCCTGATGAAGGGATGCAGCATCCCCCACTGCAACAAGGAGGGGCTCAGAGCTGAGAGCTGTCTGGCAGGAGGAGCTCCTAGTCAGAACTGTAATGCTGGGCTATGCTAAGCAAAACGGGGCGATTACGGATAGATAACCGGCTGCCAGGAGAAGAGCTGCCATCTAGAAACTTGGGCTAGCAAAGACTATCTAGCCAGCAGAAACTTTTCACACTGCTCTAAAGGGAAGGTGTGAAGAGACCGTTGTCTTTGTTGCCAATCAATCCTGTCCTCCCTGCTGTGACACTGGGAGCAGGGTCAGGCTTGTTAGGAAGCAACATAACTCTTGGGCTGCTCCCCAGTGCTTCCACAGGGAATCTAATGGACCCAAGCAAAGAACTATCCCATTTTTCCCATTTGGGATTAAATCCCTCAGCATCAGAAACAAGACATTGGCACAGATGTTTCTTCCCAGAGCACCTTTCAGACAAGACAGAGCAAATTCAAAGTGTCTCCAAATCAGGGAAGTAGGTGTCTGACCCTTTTGGAACAGCCCTGTTCTTTTGGCGATCGATTGACTGTATTTTTAGCCCAAACAAAGGATGCCAAGGTTTCTCTAAATATTATATGCTGGATATTGAGTAACAACAGGGAAAGGAACATATTCATGCTTGTTCTTTAAAAAGCAGGTGAAAAGTGAATAGAAATGAATAAGGCAAGAAGAATCACCACTGGGGCAGAATTCTGCCTTTTGAGTGCTACCCAAAGAGGCTTCATATGAATCAGAAAGGGAGAGTAAACCAAAGCAAACCCCACTTCATACCCTCTAACAATGCTGGCACACAGACATCTCTGTGCAGAGCAAGACCTTGTGTTTGCACCTCCACTCAGCTGTGATAATCACCCAGAATAAGCCGCTGGGACAGCAACATCCAGGAAATGCTAACAAAAAAAATACTACAAAAAAGGCAAAAAGCACAAAGAACGATGCCTGCGCATTGACTACACTCTACTGCAGCTCCTGCCAAGGGTGCCTGCCCAAAGCTCCAGCAAGCTGCATAGTGTTTGTGTTGTCAACAAGCAGCAGCTTTGGTACCTATGCACATTTGTTTACTACATACATGAAAACAATGGAGCTCAATTAAAAGTAGATTAGGCACACATGTACCAAAGGAATGTGTACTTAACCGACGGTGGTGAAGCTGGCTCCGGTTCAATCCCCTGGAGAGGCTGCTCTGGCATGTCTGCCGAGGCCTTATTGGTATCCCATCTAGGCACAGCAGTGGTTATGGCTCCTCTAGAATATATTAAATGGATCATATAATAACCATTGGGCAGATGTTGCAATAGCAGAAGTTTGCTGCAAACACGCAGATGGGGCGGCAGATTATCCTGGGAAGGGAACCATGGGTTGATGGGTTCATTTCCATTATTGCTTGGCAACACACCACATGTGTCACCAGATGGGCTGGAAAACCCCTTTTCAAGGAACCCAAATGAAAGCTTACGCAGGGAGATGGTTTATGAAGGAATATTGTCGACTGTGCAAACCTATGGAGAGACTGTCCAAGGGAGTTTCCACTTCTGACTTTACTCGTGAGAAGAAAAGAGGATGCAAGTGAGTGAAGCAGCAGGCTGCGAGAGTATGTCTGAACAGTTAGGAAGTTAAACACATCTCACAAAACCTTCAGCTCTGAGGAACTCTGAGTCCTTCTAAGTGATAACCTCTACTAGAGGCCCTTTGATCAAGGTGATTGCTTCAGTGAGCATCTCCTAAATTAGAGATTTTAGAATAAATCCAAGTTTTATGTTGACTTGGATCAACGTTTTTCAGTAACTACACGTGGAAATGCAGGTGAGGATTAGCAATGACCGGTCTGAGAGAGCCACTTGAGTGATTTTTAATTTTTCAGGTTTTCTTGAGAAGGGCTGCAAGAAGAGTTATTTGCCCCTTTCTCCTTAAAACAATTCAAATATCTGAAAGAATATTCAGATTATTTTACAGAGATTTCACTCACCAAATCAACAGCTTCTGTTACTTAGAAATACACAATTAGGACAGTGATTTCAGTGATGTATTGATATAAAAACTACAGAAACCATGTGCAAGGCAGATCATGATCTCATTAAAAGGTTTTGCCTTCAAAATAATAAGGAGGTTTCTTGAGGAGTTGACTTCACGTATGAAAAAGTTTTGTCAGCTATAATTAATGGCTTTGTTGCTTGTTCTGATGACTATCTAAGGAGTGATGAGGCCACAGATTTGGGTGGCACTGCAGAATTAGTTCTGCTTGAGGACAGCTGGGTGGCTGAGGAACCCATCCCATTTTTCAACAGCCAGATTGTAATGCATATCTGTAAGGAATATTAAAGCACTCTACAAAGGGTTAACCAGGCAGTTTAGCAACCCTGCCTCATTGGTTTTTATTTGCCCACTCAACCAAAACCGATTAGTTAAGGGCAGTCTCAGGGGTACTCCCCAAAAGAACAATTAACTGGTAGTTAGATGTACAATCAGAAGCTCACACTACTGGTATACTGTCCTAGTGACTAAATTGAGTTCTCTTATTGAGAGCATTACATTACAGTGAATAGAATCCTCATGGCTGGAAAGGACCTCCAGGATCACGGGGAAAGGACCTTCAGGATCACCAAGTCCATCCCTTACTACAGCACCTACCCAACCCTTACACCATGGCCTCAAGTGCTGGATATACTCATTTTTACAATGCCTCCAGGGATGGTGACTCCACCAGCTCCCAGGGCAGCCTGTTCCAGTGCCCAACTACTCTCGCAGGAAAGATGTTCTAATGTCTAATCTGCCTGTCCTGTAAAGACTCCACAGAAAGAAATAACAAGGTTCTTGATAGAAACAAACAAGCCCACCTTTCAAAGAAACGCTCATCAATCCACACAAGTACTTCTGCCCTCTGAAATTCCACAGCTTTGGCTATCATTTCTCTAAGAGTGTAAGAGCATTCAGAGGAGGAAATCAGGGCTCCATTTGAGTCAATGGAAATTTACAGGCTTCAGCGGAGCCAGGATTCGATCGTATTAGGCTCTGGAATAACATCTCTAGGCATGTAGGACATTTGCATACAGATTGTCGGGTCCGCATTCGGTGCCTTCACTGGTACTTTCCTATAAACACTCTGTTTCCTTGGCTTTTGGCTCAAAAAGCCAATACAGTATTTTGGGGTGTGGTGTGTGTGTGGGAAATACAGCACATTTGATTAGTAAGCTGTGCAAACACAGTCCTGTTTCCAGATTAGAAAGAGTCCCGTTCATTTGATACAGGACTAGTTCTGTCTACACAGAGATGGTGAAATGAGGACCTCAGTGAAATGAAATGAAATATTTCTTGGTGCGGGAGTGCAGAGAAGTAATTCCCGTGTCTTTTGTGTTCTCAGCTGCTGAACAGTCTGGAATCTAAAGGGAAAGGATTGGAGCCTAAATCAGATCTGGAGTTTTCTGAAATAGTTTTAAATATCAACAACCAACCAGCACTGATTTCTCCGAACTCTTTCTGTAGCAATGACGGCCTCCTTTCCATTATTCCATTAAAGAGTTGCGTATACAATCAAGATTTGATACTATGGTCTTGCACACAGATTCTATCACCATATCAAAAGAATAATATATAAAGAAGAGCATTCCTGTTCATACAACAGAAGATACAGTGGATGAACTCAGTTCCAGAAGGACACTGCTTGAGAGAGTCTAACATAGAGCCACAAAGATGATGAAAGGAGTGGAGCATCTCTCTGCTGAGGAAAGGCTGAGGGAGCTGGGTCTCTTGAGCTTGGAAAAAAGGAGTCTGAGGGGTGACCTCATTAATAATGATCAATATGGAAAGGGTGGGGGTCAGGAGGAAGGAGCCAGGCTCTGCTTATTAGCATCCAATGATAGGACAAGGGGCAATGGGTGTTGTCTGAAACAGAGGAGGTTCCACATCAAGAGGAGAAAAATCAGTCTCTTTCTCTGAGGGCATTTAAAACCTGTCTAGCCTGTTCCTGTGTGACTGGATCTAGGGGATCTGCTCTGGCAGGGGGATTGGACTGGATGATCTTGCAAGGTCCCTTCCAATCCCTAACTTTCTGTCACTCTGTGAATGCCCTTTTACAAGTCTGCTTTTGTGTCTTCATCTTCCCATCAAGGGCTGCCTACAATCCCAGTATCCAACTGAATAAATTCACACACAAAAAATGCCTCCATGTTACTCACTTTAAAGTTCTAAGGTGACTCTATCACCTTTAAACCTACAGCTAATTACGTTTTGGCTACCTCTAATATCTTTTACATCTGTGGGCACAGGGAGAGGGTTTAAATAAAAAACCCCAACCAACCACTTGCTTCAGATAAACCCTTTGGAGTGATGGCCAGGTCTGAAAACCATCAAATACCCTGAAGAAAATTCAAGAGTTAATTTTCAGGTGGGTTGGAAATGGACACAAATAATTGCCTCAAGTATGGAAGCTCTGCTGAAGTGACCGGGGCTCAGTGCTGGGACCAGTCTTGTTTAACATCTTTATCAATGACCTGGATGAGGGGATTGAATGCACCCTCAGCAAGTTTGCAGATGACACGAAATTAAGTGGGAGTGTTAATCTGCTTGAGGGTAGGGAGGCACTGCAGAGGGATTTGGAGAGGCTGGAGGGATGGGCTGAGGTTTAACAAAGCCAAGAGCTGGGTCGTGCACTTTGGTCACAACAACCCCCAGCAGCGCTACAGGCTTGAGGAAGAATGGCTGGAGAGCTGCCTGACAGAAAAGGACCTTGGGGTGTTGGTTGACAGCCGGCTGAATAGGAGCCAGCAGGGTGCCCAGGTGGCCAAGAAGGCCAATGGCATCCAGGCCTGCATCAGGAACCAGCAGGAGTAAGGAGGTAANGCAAGGCTGGTGCTAGTCTCTTCTAAATTCCTAATGATGGGACGAGGGGAAGTGGCCTCAAGCTGCATCGGGGGGGTTTAGATAGGAAAGAACAACTTCCTAAGATCCAAAGAGAGTGGTTGGGCACTGGAACAGGCCTGACTTGGGAAGATGGACCCACTGCAAGATTTGTAGATATTTAATCTCCTGCTTGTCAACATATTCTTCGTGGTGCCTCTCTCACTTCATTCATTTTTGTTTAGCCACACACACATTTTAAAAGTAGATTGGACTTGAGCGCTTTGGGATCTCCCTGCTGACAGAAAGACATTTCAGTGGTTGCAATGCAGCCTCAGTCTAACTTAGACAAAAACACAGAATCATTTAGGCTGGAAATGATCCCTGGAATCATTGACTCCAATCGTTAATCCTACTCTACCAAGTTCACCCCTAAACCACATTCCCCAACACCACATCTAAATGACCTTTAAACATCTCCAGGGGTGGTGGCTCAGTCTTCTCCCAGGGCAGCCTGGTCCAGTGTCTGACTATTCTGTGAAAAACTGTTTCCTAATGTCCAGTCAAACCTATTCTGTAAGCAAACGTACTCCTGTCAAACATCTCCTCTGGCAGTGACCTACCAGGATTCATTCGTTAGACACTTGTTCACTCCCAGTGATTTTCTTTCAGCCTAACACAACACAATCCCACGGGTTTGAGTTATAAAACCCAGTGTAAGTGGTAAAACGTTAACAGGTCTTTGCACGCTTGAGGTAGATAGAGTTTTTGCCTTTAACACAGGGAAAGATGCCTGAAGATGGAGCTGTTTACAAACGTCTGAAAGGAACAGACCTATTCGCATCACAAACTTCTCTGAAACGAGCTTTTCTTATGTCAAATAGATGTGCTGCTTTCCTAAAGACTGTAATAAATTCATACGGTAGGGCTACTCACTGTACGTGTTCTTAACACGAGTACCCAGAAAACGTTTCCTTCCAAAAGTGAAGCCGATGAAGCATTTAATGAATGTTAGCTGACAAGAGGCCTCCACTTTTTACCAAGGTAATTTTGATGTATGTTTTCTAATAGTTCTCAAAGTCCACAGTCTGGGTTCTTCATTGTTTCAGATTTCATACCTACGTGTGGCCACACTGACTAGCTCGTGTTATCATGTCGTATTCAGGGCTGACCCCTTTCCATTAATCATGCCAGAAAAGCTGTTACGGGAAGCTACAGACGTCGATCTTTTCTTGCCTTCTGCAAATCCACGTTTATCCCCCTGAGGAGAATTTCAAAGCCAGTCCAATGTAGCCAGAAAGCAGTGTGATTGTATAGGATTTATTTCTTCAGGGTGGCCCCCGGAGCAACCCCTACTCTCTTTTTTGGTGGACTTTCCCAATACTTCAGTGTGCGAAAGTAACTCACACGTTGAAGTTAAGCAGAACAGAAAGACTGGAAGAATCAGGGCCTTAGGAAAATAAGCTGCCCAAGTACACATCTAAACATATTATCTGCATATTTAACGTGTCTAGTCTCTACTGTGTCTGATAGAGCCTGCAAGAGCATCCACATCGTTCTAGAAACTCGAAAGGGGTTTGTCTGGCTCTCTGTGTTTACTTCACTGACAGCCATCATTATAACCTCAGCTTTTCGTGTGGCTTTCACCTTCCTTCCGACAAAACATGCAGAGTGAGCACCGCCTGGAGGTGCTCAATCCATTACTTACTTAAAAAGGATTACCTTCCAGGATTATCTACCTCGCCGATGTACAATGACGATTTCTTTGTTGTGCTTTTAGATGAAGTTTTGGCTTTGTAATAAACTCTACCGTTCTCACAGAAGCCTGCAAACACACAGCATCACGCACTGCGTTTATCTTTCAGTTGCACCAGTTTAATTAAGAGATTTTAATCAAGCTCCAGTCATAAAAAGAATTAATCTTACCCACCTATCTGAATATAAGCAAGCTGTCAGCTAATTTTTTGTCTAACTTTCTAAAGAGCACTGCATAAATCATTCAAAATACCATCTACACCTTTTCTAATTACCAGACTGAAATCGCAAAGCTTCACCGAGTCTCAAAACAAAAACAAAAGCAGCAACAGTAGCCAGGGTGAACTTTCTGTTTGATGCTGGTAACCTTACTTACACCTACTTGGCATTTCGGACCACAGCCCTATCTTTTGCACACAGAACTGAGAAATCCCACCAGTCATTTGGAATAATAAGAGAAGAGAATTTGGTGAGAGGAGTGTCACTATCCACAATGAAAATTATATAGGCAGACCCCTAACAGAGCACATAGACTAAGTTCCTGAAAGGGATCTCATAGAAAAATCTGGCAGCAGTTCTTGGCTCTCACTGAATTTGTCAGTACCAAGAGGGGTACAGTCAGTCAGTGTAGTACAGTGGCAGGGAAAACACAATGGAACTGTGTCTGTTGAGAGATGAGAGACAGAAATTAGAGAACTGGTACCACATGCTCAGCAGCCTCCTCGTTTTCCACCGTGTCTCAATGTTGCATGCAGAGCTAAGGTAGAGTCACGCAGGGCACACTGTAGGAATTCCTTCTCACAGACAAAGAAAATACAGAACTCAGCACTAAGATCTATGACAAAGGAAATGTTTCACTTCATCTTCTTCCCTGTCATGCCCTGTGTTCTCAAGGAAGTTTAGAAGCCTTAGCTCTACCTTCGGGTGGAGGCAATGAGATAATTTCTCTGCATGTTTTAATATGTCTGGCTGATTTTTCCTTCTCATCACTGAGAGATTTTGCTGTGATTCACTTGGGTAATGAGTGATTCAGTAGTTAGTTGGATTTATTGAAGACAGAACATCAGCAAGCTACTGCAGCTCTTTCTTTTGGGCTTATTCTTTACTTCATCCTCCAATTTCTTTTTTTAAAAAAGGCTTTCTTCCCCCCACCACATTTTCTCAGTTCAGAATAGTCCTTAAAAATCCCCCTCTCATTTCCTCCAGCGTTGTATTTTACAGAACCTCTTCAGTCAATGGTATCTTGACATCTGACTGAAAATTGTCCTTGGGACATGATACGTGGTGAAAGAGAAAAGGGAAGAAGGACAAACTGACTGTTCGTAGCACACCAGAAATCAGAGTAATTGAAAAGACCTCCCTAGACTTCCTTGGTCATACGTTCAACAGCAGAGTAAGATTTCCTGGTAATTATAAAGAGCAAACAAATGCTATTGTACTCAGAGTCTCTGCCTAACTGCGTATATTGACTGCACGCGGTTTCTCTTCTCTGCCATTGTGAATATTTATCAGATAAACATTAAGATAAACAATTTGTGGCTGAGCAGTCTCAGCTACCGGAGGCTCGCTTGCACATAATGGATTGCAAGTTGAACTGTGCATTACGAGCCAAAGGTGAGCCTTGCAATGCAGTCAAGGTCAATGGCATCACTGTAGGCAAAGACTGGTCTGACTTGCATGAACCGCTAAAGGAAATGGTGAGGTGCCATCCAACTTTTGAGCCCCTCACCTCAAGAAAGAGATTGAGATGCTACAGTGAGTGCAGAGGAGCAATGAGGCTGGGGAAGGGACAGGAGGGAAAGTCTGATGAGGGGAGCCTGAGGGAGCTGGGGGTGTTTAGATTGGAGGAGACTCAGGGGAGACTTTCTCCCTCTCTACAACTACCTGAAGGGAGGTTGTAGTCAGGTGGGAGTCAAGTTCTTCTCCTAGGCAACTAGCACCAGGATGAGAGGGCAGGGCCTGGGAGGGTTAGATTGGATGTTAGGAAGCCCTTCCTCACAGAAAGGGTGATCAGACACTGGAATGGACTGCCCAGGGAGGTGGAGTCTCCTTTGGAGGTGTTTAAGGACAGGCTGGCTGTGGCCCTTAGTGTCCTGGTCTGGCTGATGTGGCGATGTTAGGTCATGGGCTGGGCGGGATGAGCTCAGAGGGCTTTTCCAGCCTCAGTTCTGCGATTCTGTAACATCATTGATAGACCTGTATTCAGAGTCTTGACATAATAATTTCCACTGCTTCTGTTTTCAAAGCAGGTAGTTTCAGTGGGTTTATAATATGCATTAGAATGGACCTCTTGATCAACTACAAATCTAACATCATCCTTGAGAGCTTTAATTTGAAATTCACACATAGAGGTCTCTAACAAAAATAACATTGGAAAAAAATTGGATTCATAGTTTAAACCAAGACCAAATATCCAATAGGATTCAATTCTATTATTAGGAAAAACCAAAGAGAAATTGAGGATTGAATTACCCAGCCAGTTATTATAAAAGTGTGGAATGGTTTTGATTGGAAGGGGCTTCCAGAGATCATCTAGCCCTGTCCCTACACAGTAAGCAGTGACATTTCCAACTGGATGAAGTTGCCCAGAGCTTCATCCAACCTGACATTGAATGTTTCCAGAGATGGAGCATCTACTGCAATCTGAGCAATCAGTTCAAGTGTTTCTTCATCCTTACAGTAAAACTACATCTTCCTTATACCTAGTCTAAATCTTCCCTCTTTAAACCATTAACCCTTGACACGCTCCAACAGGCCTTGTGAAAAATCTTTCCCCATCCTTTGTATGGGCTCCAATTTAAGTACTGGAAGGCTACAACAAGGTCTCCTGAGGCCTTCTCTTCTCCAGACTGAACAAGCTCAGTTCTCTTAGCCTGTCTTCAGTGCAGTGGTGCTTCATGCCTCTGGATTCTACCCACAAGGTCTGTGCCCCTGTTTTGTACCATACAATTTGTTTAGGAGAAAAACGAGCATCTCTTTTCTGTGTTCTGTTGGTTCTGTTAGTCCTTATTACTTTGTTATTAATCGTTGGGCCAAGCAAACGCACTTATAATTGATTTGATCAAGAATTTTAACGCTACTAAAATAACTTGAGGATTGTAAGTGATGTGGGCAAGAAAGCAAGCTGTGCCCTGCATAGCAATGCGATGCATTTAAGAGAAAGAGAAACGTATTGTGTCTAAGCTGGCAGTAGGTAAATTTCTCTTGACAAATCACATCTGCTTTACTAGTAAAGAAAGGCTAAAAAGCCAAGTGGATTCTGGATAGTCTAGATTTGTCTCAGCTAAAAAGTCTTTCTTAAGAAGTTCCTGCACCCATTTTGTTCATCCTTTTTTATGGTCAAGTTAAGTTGAGAAGTGATTTCAGGTCTCCTGAGCCACAAGCTAATGAGTGAGCAAATAGCTGTCCTTCCTAACTTCTACTCCTGAGAACTATAGGAACAACAAGACACAGGCATGAAAGCTTCTGAGGGCAGATATCCTAGCACAAAACCCAGTCCCCCATACACTAGAGAAACCCATCCCTCTTTCTGTGCTCATCAGAAACGGCTGCAGTTGTTTTCCATCTGTCTATCCAAAGTTCATTCAGAACACAGTTAGGTAGAGATGTTTGAGCTTGCAATGGATTAAAGTGTGAATCCATATATCACCACAGAAGATCAGAAAGAGGAAGGCTACGACAGAGAAAATTAGTTAAATTCAAATCAATCTTCATGAGTTGCAAATGCTGAGGCGTGGACGAGGGTATTGGGTTTCCTGGTACCGCAGGCAGTATTGTGCGCTTCTTTCTGGCTCATACTGCAGTGTGTTGAGTAAAGCAGCTCATTCTTTAAACAGAATGCAGTTTGTATGAGTCACAGCAAAAGCCTGCTCTCAGTAGACTTGAGTTTTACAGTTCTAAAGACAGAATTGGTCTAATCAGAGTAATGCTTGAAGTCAAAATTATTTCATCTACTTTGGGACTTCCCCGCCCCCCCCTTTCTTCCCCAGCTGAGTGATATGCTGCAGAAAGAGGCATTTCCTCAGTGTACTCTCACTGTGCCAGTACTCAGCAGCCCCAGGCAGAGTATGAGGACTTAACTGTCTATCACTTCTACCTCTCCAGAGCTCCTTTCCTATTCATGGTTTCAAACATCCACTCCTGTACTTCCAGGTAGATTCCTTTCCTTGATGGGCTCTCCAAAGACTTTCACCTCTTACTTCCTCCACTGATTATTGGACTAGTTCCTTTCCAAGCCTGCATGCACATCTGAGACCAGCTGAGAGACCCAAATATGGCATTGAATCCTGCATCCCATATTCATGTACTATCAGCTCTCACCCACATTCCATTGAAGCTGTGTGGTGCAGTTCACATATCCACTGCAGAGCTCCTGACAGACTTAAAACGGAGCCATTGTAGCTATCAGAGTCAGCAAGGTTTAGGGTTTTTTTGTGATACCGAGGTTCAAGGATCCCACCCTCACCTTCTGCCACAGTCCTCACCTAAGCAAGGCTAAGTTAGCAAGCCAATCTGATGTCCTCTGGTCTCGGCTCTCTCAGCCAGACCACGTAGGGTTGTAGTGATACCTTATTCCTTTCACTTTGCTGTAAAACCTCCCACCAAAGTGAAAGAGCTTCTTCAGATAACTCCTTTCAGGTTTTACCTGCTCCTGGTTGTCTGTAAGCTCATAGAAATGTCTGTGAGCACCTTTAATACTCATTTGTGTTTGTCTGCGCTCAGGTCCAGGGAGGGTCACCTTCTTCCCAACACAAACAACAGAGGCCTTGGAGCAAGGGCATGGAGCTAAACGACAATATAAAGCAATAACAAGAGATTTCACTTGCACTTTCACACAGAGCTTGGTACTAGCTGCCATACCAGAGACAGAGAACTCCGGTGATCGACTCTTTAGAGGAACTCAACAGCTTGTCATTGTTTTTGCTGTGGAGATGGCAATAAACCTTAAAAAAGAGTGGTGAAATCATAACGGAGTCTTTCTGCTGTGGCCTTGATCACAGGCTAATGAAAGCTAGTGATAGGTGTTTCAGTGATTCTGCTGGCTACAAAAGGGCTCGGCCCTTTCTCTTCACACTATAGTCTTTGTCATGTCACAGATGTTTGCTTCATAAGGACTAAAACTGAAGACTTATGCTGGTTGGGATGAAGCATTGTACATTTAGTTTAGGACCTTATGAATCTAGGACTACTACGTCCACCACTTCTTTCTGTTCCCATAGCAGTCACGCTAATACAGACACAAGGTGCACCTTTCACAGTGTGTAGGAGTGAACCTCACCCTGGAACAACTAATTTATGTAGTCAGGGTAGCAAGTTTGCTTTAGAAAAGGTTGCTGAGATGAGTGAATAAAAGACTGAGATCAAGAATACCACTCCTAGATGTATGATCTCAAGACACTTCTTCAGGAAGCAGGATTTCTGCCACTCACCATTTTGAATAACCACGCACCTCTCCCATCAGGGCAGAGAACTGCTCTTACAATGAGATGGTTGTTAGGAAATCAGACTGGTCCAGAAAGAGTGGGGAGGCACTGGAAGGGCCTTCCCAGGGAGGTGGTGGAGTCCCCATCCCTGCAGGAGTTGAAGAACTGTGTAGCCATGGTGCTTCACGCTCTGCTAGAGCAGCAGCATGGTGTGGGCTAGTTTGTGTTTGTCAGCCTCTCAGGTATTGAGGTTTTTTGTTGGTGTGGGGATGGTTGGACTTGGGGATCTAGGAGGTCCTTTCCAACCAGGATTATTCTTTGGTTCTGTTGCACTTTTGAGGTGCGATCACCATAAAACCCATTAAAAACATCGCAACAACATTCCAGGTTGCGTGGAAAGAGCAGCAATAATCCAACAATAATAATAATTATTAATAAGTTAATAATTTAAGTTGCTGAATAGTAAAGAAATGAAATCTTGTGTCCTGGTGACAAAGGACGGCTCCATGCAGTGAAAGCATCGCTACCCTTCAGGAGTTTTGGGGGCCAGGCCAATGAATTTTGGGAATACAGCCCTTTGGCTAACAGACAGCACAGGAAAGGATGGCAGGTGGAAAACCCATTCCCTAGTAAGAGCTAGCTGTGTCTGCACTGCAGTTGAACACTCCATCCCTGTTGTTTGGCCCTCATAAAATGAGGGAAAATGACCTCTGTGTCTCACAAAGTACTCTTTTCACATACAGCTAACTCTGAAGCAGAGAATATCCTGTAGAGATAATGCTTCTCCAGGAAAGTATAGGGGAATTTTAACTTCCAAATCCTCTTTTATTCCATTCCTAATGACCTAATTTCTGAACACATTTTGTATCTGAAATGAAGCTTTCGTTGACCTTAAAAGGAATGCTAGAATACTTCCTACAGGGACTAGAATCAGGCCACAATTTGCTTTCCATGTTATTTCTGCTTCTCACATCCAGACAAATATATTTTTCATCCGTTTTCCCAAGACCTTTCTTTGCAGGAGATGTGTAGATTCTTAACTCTATGCCTATTTATTGCCATCTGAGCCATCTGCTTATGGCAGGAGAGAGAAGATGAGAAGGAAAGCCCAATATTAGAGGTGAAAGAGATTAAAATGCAAATAAACAACAGCCCGTTTTAAGCCTGCCGTGATAATTTGTATTTGACAAAAAGGCAGCATGGCAGGTTTTCCCCTGTTACTGTGACAGGTCACCATTTCTAATCTCGGGGTCATGTCCAAGTTCTCTCTTTCATAATTGCTTGGGCTGACATCTATCTTGACCTTTCTTCATTGTGGCCTCTCTGAATGAGAGGAGTCACAGAACCATAAAGAGGCAGAAGTTTGACAAAACGCCGTAGCGATGATGAAATGGGACCAGTACCCCTCTGGCCTTTGCTATAAATGTGTATATAATGGGCCATAATATTTTAACCCTTGAAAGTTGCTGCAGTACACGTATTTGCCTTGTGCTACAGTGCGAGAGCTACTTTTACAGTAGCTGCAGTGGGTTTTGTTTGCAGTGTGCTGTGAAATATGTACTTGCATCTTGATCATCCCTGTTTAAAGCAGGGAATGATGATGAATTATCCATCTCTGCTAAGGATCGATAGTAACTACAATTAATACATTTTCATGCAATGATTTATTCTGCTGTTCTGAACAGGAGAACATGCAGCCCATGTTGCAGGCTCTATTTTCTATGTCAAGACATGAGATTAAAACTCTACAGCCTTCTGCAAAGCATTTATGAAGCTGGAAGCTGTACAAATCTTACACTGACCCAAACACACAAAGAACACTTGAAGCTTAGCTTGGGCATTTATGATGCATAAGCTCCTCTCCCCGATTCCCATCTCCCCAGCAATGGTCACCTTCTTATTGACACTTATGTGACAAAAGTCTTTGGGAAATATCAAGCTGATCACAAGTGAATGAAAAGCATCTGTCAGTAGTCCTTGGAAAGGAATCTCTTGTGAGTTAGTGCTTAACAAAACTACTCTCACGTATAACTCTCCAGTAATTTGAAGACTACATTTAAATAAGCATGTTACTATAGAGTCTCCCAAGGAACCCCCTGTAAGTCATTGATTACGACAGGTAGTAGTCATTGGAAAATATTCAGGGGAGGTTCATGCTTATCTGACAACATAGTAAAGAGCTGTTCGTATGCCAGGGCTGGAGTAGAAGCAGATGCTATGTTGTCACCATGACAGGAGCCTGAGGGAAAACTAAGATGATGCAGTATGGTTTTCAAGGAGCAGCATATCCTACCTAGCAGCGTGTACAGGAAGGGTTTTCGGCACTGCCTCACTCATGTTGCTTCTTGTATTGCAGACATCTAAGGTTAACAAGATGAAGTTGAGTGTTACACAAGCAGCTCAGCACTTGAAGAACCCTCTATCTTCAATTTAGACATGTATGGCTTCTCAGGGTTTTATTCATAGCCTCTTGTGTCCTGGTACTATTTTCTCTCATCTCTGCTCTCTCTCTCTCCCTATCACATAGCTGTAGAACTACATCACTACAATCAGCAAAATGATATCATACACAGTTTATTAGGGGTGGAAGGGGCTTTCAAAGGGCTTCAGATCCAACCTTCCTGCTCAAGCAGGATATAGATCGCTGAAAAGCATAACCACCTAAAAGCCTAAATCAACTACACAAAACCTCATCCAGACAGGTCTGAAACATCTCCAGAGAAGGGGACTCCCCAACATCTCTAGGAAACCTGTTCCAGTGTTTAATAACCCTTACTGTAAAGAATTTTTTCGTCACGTTGAGGTGAAACTTCCAGTGTTCAAGTTGGCATCCATTACCCCTTGTCCTGTCTGACACAAGTGAAACGAGAGTATTCCTTTCTTCATAGACAACTTCAAATACAGAAAAAGCACTACTGAATTCCAGGAAATGTGCACTATGTCTAAAGTCATCCAGCAGGCAAATAATATCCTTTTTAATAGGTATAGTGGAAAATCAATCACCCTAAATGAGAAACTAAAGAGTGTTACCTCCTCAAAAAGCCATCCTACCAGTATGATCTTTCTCAGACCTAGAATGGAACTTCTTGGGAGGTGTTGTGCTGAAATGAAGTCTGCAAGATCCACCAGAGCATCAGATGCTGACACATGTAGTAGTTCTCTTATATAGAGGACATTGTCTATGTTTTGCAGACAGGATGAGACATGCCCCCAAATCTGGTAATATCTGTCTGTAGAGCAAAGCATACCTGTCCATGCTGGGAGTCACCACAGTAAGTGACAGCTTGTTTCCCCAATATCTATGTAACTTGCCCTTGCTTCTTCATTTTAATGTTATTAATAAAACTGTAAATAGTCAAAGGTTTGGGGTTTGGGTTTTTGTACTACTTCTCAGCTTTACTTTGTGGAAGAATTAACTGTCCTAATACCACACCGGTGTAGTCATAACAGTGCATAGATCATGATGCAGAACCTGTTGAATATATCATTTCATTAGCTTTCAGTAAAGCTGTATGTAGAGGCCAAGTGATTTCACTGCTAGATCAAAGGTACTTACGGGATATGTGAGCACAATGATCTATAAACTACGTGTGTAATGCTCTTTAATGTCCTAGCCATCATTTCCACTGAGGAGTATTTGGATAGGATGATGTAAAGAACACTGATCTTTAAACAATCTACCCCAACACATCAGCACAAGGAAGGAGAAAGATCTTGAAAAATTAGCTGGCTTGTCTTGGAGCTGCAGCATAGAATAGAAACATCGTGGTTCCATACAACTGTAGTTAATTCCTCTGCTATGATTCTGTGATAGTCCCCCAGGTAAAACTTGGAATGGGAATCAGGAGTGTGTAAAGGTGACATACTAAACTGCATTTCACTGAAGAATCCTGCCTTCCTGAGAGGTCAACATTAAATTTCCAAATTAGCTAATGATAACTAAGTAATTCTAATGTGGCTGATTTTCACAATCGAGTTACACACTATCAGGTATATCTTTCTTTTCTTCTGTTCAAGGGATGTAATTAGGCACCATTAGCAAAGGTTTTGAGAGCTGATGAAGTCATCCTTAAGTTAGCATTGAAAATAAGACGAATAGCTTTCCATGATTAAAATGTCAGACCCTGGCAAACTCTGGGAATAGACCTCCTGAAAATACATTGCTCCTCTGTGAGGTCATAAGAAACAACGTAAAGACTGTAGTAGAGTTTCCATGCAAACATAGCTGGGCTTTAAGAGGAATAGTGGCAACTCCCCTGGTTTTATAGACTATCAAGGCTTTTCACAATACAGCCACATCCTGAAAATTACTTGTGAATTGTCCTTGCTTGCATAAATAGCTCCAATGGATTCTCTGCACCAAGGGCACAGTAGTCCTTACCCGGGCAACAAACCTCAGTGATCCACACCAGTGCTATTTTGCTCGAGTGAAACCACAGACTTTGAAAAAAAAAGATAGAGTAACATATGTTTGAAAGATGAGTAGGTTTCAGCACAAAGAATTCAAATCTAACCAAACTTTGCCAGACAAAAAGCAGCACAGCTGGGTTTACACTCAGTATCTCTGGGTAATGTTTAAAACAAATGACTGCTGAAAAGATGAAAAAGTAATTTGAAGAGCTTCATAGAGTTTCCTCAAGGCAAAGCTCTTTCCCCTCTCTCCCTCCCTTCTTCTTTCCTCTCTCCCTCCCTTCTTTCCCCTCTCCCTCCCTTCCCCAATCCACATAATAGAAATAGAATTTCAGATCTCTCTTTAAACACATGGTGAGAACAAAAACCAGATAACAAAAAGGTTTAAGCCTCTTTCCTTCCTCCCGCCCCCACCTCGATAGGAATTCTCTAATCAGAAGTAGCAATCTCTGAAGAAGATGGAAAGATTCCTGATGCAGTCTTCATTGCAGGGTTAGATTTGGTGATTAACTCTAGATGCTGGGCATCAGGTTCCCCAGCGTGGAGTTGGCAGTGTAAAGCAGTATCCAAATACTGCCTGCCGTTGGGACAGAGAGAGCAAACCTGGCGGGGAACTGTGGCTTTTGTGGGGTATCGTCCCTCCAGCTTTTGTTGTGCTGTATAGAGAGGGTCTGTGTAATTTCTCCGTGGGAGAACTTGTTGGCTTCTGTGGAGCACAAAAGGAACTGTGGGAAAGTGGTAGAGGACTTTCATCAGACAAGAGGATTAGCCTGCTTCTCTCTGGTAAAGCAGGTGGCTGCCAGCTGAAGTATGCACAGCATTTGTACTCTTAATTTTTATTGCATCTAGCCAGCGGGAACACCAGGATATTTATGTGAACTAAGAGTTTGCATCTCAACTCTCCACTTAAGGCTGGTGAGTAGCCAGGAAAATGCACACTTCTATCATCTGTGTCATCAAACAATCCCTAACTCTGAAATCATACTAAATTGATGAGCAAACTCAGTGAGAACTGGCCATAAAGATCAGGCTTTTATTGAGATAGAGGGACTAGAGCTGGGGGTACCTAAGTGTCACAGGGAGAAGATAATTGAGCTCATCAGGATCTATGTCTTCATGCATTCTCTCTCTGCAGGACTCTACATTCCTCCTGTGCCAACTGACTCACCAGGAAGTATTTACACAGATTTTATATGCCAAGGAAGCTGAGGCCCTGTCTTGACACAGAAGCTTCTATAGCTGTGGAAAATCTGCTCCACTTCACTTCAGTCCTCCTGTAGCCACACAATATGGTCTCGGTATTTACTTCCTCTGTGTTCCAGGGGCTACAGGATAGATGATACCCACTTTACAGCAAAGTCGTATTAGTCTTGGTGTCACTGTTCAGTGAACTTCTCCAGGCACTATTCAGTGACTATTATTCCTGATCTTCTAGTTATTCATTTCCTCATAGCCCTACCTAGACAGTATCCAGCTGTATCACAAATATCCTGTCACTGCAAATCACCTGTTGTTGAAAAGGAATGGGGTGGTAACAACATTCATTCCCGTGCTTGTCGAGTTACCTAGACCGAGAGGCACTGACTCTTGATTTCACAAAGCACTGTCAGTGCTTTCCCTGTTTTATAGTTGTGCTTGGCTTGGATTTCAGATGCACTTGTGCACGCCTGCCATTTCACGAGTGAGACCTGAAGCAACTCGGTTTGATTTCAAGAAAGCCAATGAAAAAGTAGAAAATCCTGCTTTTAAAATGGGTTCCTTATTATGTTGCCTCAGAGAAATTCTATAGAAGATGCAAAAACTAAGATGATTTGGCCAAGGAAGGATTTCTTTATAATGACTAATATTTCATTCTCTTTTTGACAGTCTATGCTTCTCTTCCTGCACCAAAGGGTCATTCAAAGCCACCTTTATTTTTCTACCTCATTTCTTCCTTCTTTGAGATCACTTCAGATTTTCAATGGACCAACAAAATCTAGTCCCTCCTTCCCTACTAGGATGACAAGATTAAGCTGCTTTGCTCTTTCAAGGAGCATCCCTCCATCTCATGCAGATCCTGTCCCAGACTGCCACTTTCTCAAGCGCTGTTCCAATCTGGCCTTGAACACTTCCAAGGAGGGGGCAGTCACAACCTCCCTAGGCAACCTGTTCCAGGGTCTCAGCACCTTCACTGTGAAGATTTCCTCCTGACTTCCAGTCTAAACCTCCCCTGTTCCAGCTGGAAACCATTCCTTCTGGTCCAACCTCTCCAATCCCCTGGAAACAGCCCCTCCCCAGCTTTCCTGTAGCCCCCTTCAGGTACTGGAAGGTTGCTCTAAGATCTCCACTTCACATTATGGGAGACACTGAAAGCCTTGAAAAGTTAAAACAGATCTTATAGCAAGAAATTTCAAGCAGCACTTGAATTTTTAAGAGTTAAAAAGGCTGTTTTCCAGAGAGCAGCTGAGGGACTGGAGAGCCCCATGGAGTGTGCTCTCCCAGGGGAACAGCACTGAATTTCTTGGGATGACTGGAGAGATCCCCAACAGTAGATGAGCAGAACAGAGTCTATAGAGTCACAAAACCTATCCCACACGTTCTTGCACAGGTCATAAAACACACGCAGGAGTCCCGTACTCAGAGTCAGCAGTTGCCTCACAACTTTCAGGAGCACCGCTTACTACTAAAGGCCCCAGGATAACGTGGGGTCACAGCTGTCGACTCGTCTTCAACATGGCCTTAAGATACAAATATTTTCTAATAAAAAGCAGCTGGAATGAGCTATAAATAATGAGATCCATCAAAAGCTGTCTGTACTCTGGTGTACTGGTACTCTGATAATGTCAAAGTGGATGAGATATCCACAACTGCCATCAGTGGCCTATGACTCCAGGTAGTCAACTCCCACTTACAACAAAACCATAAAAATGGAAAAGAAAATAGATGATGAGGAAGTGTGTTGTGTTCCTGACAGGTAGCAGCACTGTAGCTGAGATAGCATCGTGATGGACAGTGTGATTACTTGAAGTCACTCTTATTTAGCGTCATAAATCAAAATGAATACAAATGGTTTTACCACAGGCTTTTGTTGAGATTTCCTTTGCAAAACCCACACCCAACCCCGTAAGTAACCACCTCAAGGTTCATTTCCCTTCACCTTTCTATCCATATGGAGCTCGATGCAGACTGAATGATTCATTACATTTATGACCATTTTACCTTTTTTGCTCTAAGGGCACTAAGGGCCACAGCCAGGCTGTCCTTAAACACCTCCAGGGATAAGGACTCCACCACTGCCCTGGGCAGTCCATTCCAGTGTCTGATCACCCTTTCCATGAGGAAAGGCTTCCTAACATCCAACCTAACCTTGGTGCAGCTTCAGGCCCTGCCCTCTCATCCTGGTACTGGTTGCCTGAGAGAAAAGCCCAAAAGCCACCTGACTACAACTTCTCTTCAGGTAGTTGTACAGAAGAAGAAGGTCCCCTGAGACTCCACCGGGCTAAACAAGCCCAGCTCCCTCAGCCTCTTCTCCTCAGAGTTCCCTCCAATCTCTTACCCAGCATATTACTCCTCTGGACCTGCTCCAGCACCTCAATCTCTTTCTTGAATTGGGGGGCCCAGAACCGCCCCTAGTACTTAAGGGGAGGCTTCACTAGTACCAATTACTTCCCTAGTCCTGCTGGCCACACTACTGCTGATACAAGCCAATGATACAATGGTATCCATTGGCCTTTTGTGCAACCTAGGCATGAACCTCACAGTTCACACTGTAGAGGATCCTCAACAGGACAGATGCTGCTGCACCTAAGCTCTGTCTCTGTGAAGAGCTGAATAAAAAACCCATTATCCTACTGCTTCCAAAGTGCTTTTAAAAGCAGATGTTGCAGGAGAGGTGAAGAGAAACAGCATTTACTACTGTAGTAGTAGTTGAATAACTAATAAGTGGAATAACTAATTTTGTTTAACTTTTTTAACAAAGGTTTTTGTGTTTTTAAAGGTTTTTTTTAAGCAAAGAAACAGTTGATAAAATCCTCTTTCTCTCTCTCTCTCAGAAACAGTTGGGTCTTCATGCCTTCTCTGTCCTAATCTAACGTATTAATTTACTCCTTCTCTTTTATCAGTGTGGATTACTATGAGTGTAGCCATAAAATGAGACCATCTCCACAGGGCAGAATTTCACACCCTTTTTTCATTGGCCCCTATAACATCAGCTCTGCGGGTCCTCTAGGCTGGAACTACACATCTGTGATGGAAGACCTGTCCAAGTGAATGAGGAACCCAAAGCACAAGTGAAGTGAAGAAGAAATGAACTTAAAATCCAGGCACTTCACTCGCTGGGACGTATCTGAAATTTTTATGTAAAGCATCACTTTTCAAAGACTACAATCCAAGGATGTTTATGAGGGAAGGATTGCCACGATAACATCCCAAATGAGTACTCTCTCACATCAACGCACAGCTAGTTGGTCACGATGAATCTCTGCAAGGCTACCGGGCAAGGGAAAGGTTTTTCTTTTTTCATTTTCTTCTTCCCCCCAGCCCCTCAAAACCAAATAAAAACCCCAACCCATTCACTTAAGAAGCAATTGTCTGCAGACCTTTGAAGCCAAGGAGGGTGACAGCAAGGGCAAGAGGCTTATTTCAAGGGTCACATTTCATTTGCATAAGCAAGTAACCATAGGGCACTGTGGAATGTCTGTAAATGGATTTCATTACAGAAATTCAGCTTAAAGGGACTATAAATAATCCTCTGACAAACATTGTATATTGCTTCAAGTTCTTCTGTAATAAAAATATTTTAGTAACACAACAATCCGTGAAAGCAGGAAATGAAACAGGAGGAGCTGCTCGTCTTCCCCTTTTCTCTCTCAGGGCAACATTAGATTGTAATATGTTTTAGAGGAAAAAAAACCCCACGATATTCCTATTATTTTAGCAAAGTAATCCTACAAAAACAGGGTTAGATAATTCCATATGGCTGAGACACGGTGGCTAAACAAATAGCCACAACTTCACTAGCTCTTGTCCCCTGGAGATCATCTGGCAAGCAGGACAGGTGTGCAGGTTGCCTGGTATTCTGCCCAAAGGACCATCTCCAAACATACCCGAGTGTAAATCTTGGGGGAACTTCAGTGGAGAAGCCATTCCAAGTAGACATTTCAATGGGCTGACCTTTTTTGACACTACCAAGGGAAGGATGACAGTAGTCGACGGCCTCAGTTCAGCCAAGACATTTAAGCAACTCACTAAGTTGGTGCACATTTCTTTCAGGACATAGCTCTGCAGTATAAAGCTTTCCTCAGTGGAGACGAGCGTGCTCACATACTGAAGAGTAAGTACTTACTTCATTCCTCAAGGCATCAGTCCCAAGAACTGTAGGATGCAACAAGGTGGCCAGCAGCCCACTGATTTTATTTCACTTCATGCACTGAACCTTGAGGAGGGACAGAGAGTCCAGAGCTTTTGCAGCTGTCTCACATGTAGAAATCTATCTACTGCAGTATCTGTTTAAAGAGGGTTGGCTTGGCATCCTCAGAGTGGAGTTTGGGGTATTATCTCAGGATATCACCCAGCTTAGTGCACTACCAAGGAACAGCCCTATTCTGTAGGGCACGGAAGCTCTCCTGTGTTTTGCAGGTGAATTTTGGGAGTGTCCCAGTACAGCAGAGAAGGACTCACTAGAAGTTCTTTCCTGAAAGACTGGTTGGGCACTGGAAGAGATTGCCCAGGGAGATGGTGGAATCACCATTCCTGGAGGTGTTTAAAAGGAGAGTAGATAGATGATGGCTTCAAGTGCTCTAAGGGTAGGGGAGATGTTGGGATGAGGGCAGGACTTGGTTATCCTGAAGATCCTTTCCAGTCATGAGGATTCTATGATTCTATTGCTTCTAAATCACAAACTTGTAAAGAACAGAAGACAGTAGAGATGCTTCTGCAAAAGCAAGGAAGAAGTGGGCCTTTACAGCAGCAATTTAATTTCCATTTATGTTAGGTTTTGTTTCACATTGTTTATCTTTCTAATAACTACAGTTACTCTCACACTGGTGTCCCTGTTTTCTGGACTAGAAGTGCTCACAGTGAAAAATCCAATTGAATCAGAGCATGTAACGAGAAAATGTAATCCAGCGTTATTAAAAAAGACAGCTTACCTTTATCTGGGTGTTAAATAGTACAAATCCAGGAGAGTCAGTGAATGTTTTGAAGTAAAAACGAAGGGCATTATGAAGGCTGAAGTGGATTTGTCACTGAATTACACGTATTACCTCTGAAACGGCCTAATACACGGTTGGGGGAGCTAAGTGTTTAGTGGTAGAAGAGGGGAAAGTGGGTCTGTTTGCTTGTTCTGTGCATTTGTAGACACTGAACAACATTCTAAAGATCAGGCTACTTTGCAGACAACTGAAAGCTGAAACAGAAAGTTGTCACTGCACAGAAACCACAGTTGTTTTGCTGTTTGTATCCAAGTGCTGCTTCTGACTGGCTGCGTATCAGGAGACGCGAGCCAACTCGCTGTGTGTCATTGCACTGTCCCAGGTCCCAGTGCAGCACAGCAAGTTCAGCAAGGCACTCCCTACCTTCAGTTCTCCAGGCAACTTGGTCAAATCACTTAACCCTTTGCTGCTGTCTTCACTTGAGTACTGTATCTTTGTTAGACAATTCAGGGACTGCCCACCACAGGGATGCTATAGTGGTTGTAGTACTTTGTTCAACAGCAACAGCGACTGTTGTTTCAGAATCAGACTCATTGCACCTCCAAAAGCATAGCACTCATTCCTCCTTCCTAGGTGGAGGCTGTTTGTACTACAGGAGTGGGGCAAGCTTTTTACCAACTGAACAGAAAAAGCTGGGACAGGGTTCTGCTTCAGTTCACAGTAGATGCAAACTGGTGGAGTCAGGCAGTGTTTGTGACCTTTGCATGTTCTGAATGAGATGGGGGAGCTTACAAAAAAAGTCCTTGGATGCTAAGTGCAAGAGACTGCAATCAAGCCTGATTACCGAATGTTCAGCCACATGAAACCCACCTGAGCACAGTGAGACACACAGGTGAATCCACAATGCTTCCAATGCCATGCACGTGCAACAGACAGGAGCCAGAAAGAACTGCTGAATCAAGCTTAATCTTAGCCTTGTCTCCTTCCCCACAAGTTTGATTTCTTACTCAATCCTTGACTATGCCTTTTGTTTCTTCTGGGGCTGTGATTTAGGAAGCTTTGGGCAACATCCTGCTATAACATCTCCACATTTACTGCCAAAGTGGTGCCATGACACCTGTCAAACCCTATCGCCCATGTTCAAAACCCACTCTTTGCTAGCTCATGGTTTACATGATGTCTTCTCTTCAGCATCCTTAAACGATGTAGCCTCACTCAAAATATTTGATGAATGTAGAGAAATAGGGATGTGTTGCTTAGATTTCCTGCACGTCAAGAATCATACTCCATGGTCACCCCTAATCTAAACTGCTCAGTACCTGGGCAGACTGGCATGGGATGAATTTATAAATACAACACTTACCAAAATATGCTCTGTGACTCTGTACTTGTCTACTCAAACACTAGAAACAGCTGTAATGACTGCAAAAGTGGACAACATTTAGGTCTCCTAGACCATGAAAGAGCAACTTAACTGAATTGAAAAGAAGCATATACTCAGGACTGAGTGGGGAAAGTTCTCTCCACTGATGAAAATGCTCTCAGCCCCCAGTAACTTTAATTCTAAATTCTTGACCTCTCAAAGTGATGTTTTTTCTGCTAACACTTCTTCTCTGGTCCTGGTAGAAAACAGTATAGGGTAAGGATCCATAGAAAGTAGTTGAAAGGCATTTTGAAAAGTAGAAATGATTCCACATTGACAAGCACTCCATTAAAATAAGATTTCTATTAGAGCTTATCTATTCTACAATCTTTTCTACAATTGATCTAGGAAAAAGCTGCTTCCTAATCATGACAGGATACCACCAAATCTGTAGGGAGAGCAATGAAATATCTCTGTGTGTCCAGAACTTTCTGCTTATCTGGAATAAAGTTCACTTGCCAGCAAATAGATACCTGCGGTCAACCAGGAGGCAACAGCAGGTGCCAGTATTTGGGTGTTCAAGTGTGCTCTTGACCTCTAAAAGAAGGTACATGTCATTGTACCCAGAGTTCATTATGATGGGGCAAAAGGAAAATATTATGAACATGACTTAAGTGACAGAATCATCTCACAGGTTGGTCCTCCTGGATCTTGTCAAGATCTTGTAAGGAGGACGTGTGAACACTTGGTTTTATTAGACCTGGTGTAAGTGCTGTGTGAGGAGATACCATTTAGTCTCCCTGTTTCAAGAGCTGTTTTCATGTTGTTATTGTTGTTTGTGAACTAGAAAGGGTGGAGGGGGAGCATACCTGGCACATGAATCTGGCATGGAGTACATTAAATTATTTCCAGAGGGGGAGGGCAACAGTAAAGCTCTTGATAGCCAATAAAGGAAAAGTAAAAATGAAGGAGTAGAGCAGAGTTAAAGCGAGTAAAGAAATGGTTTTGTTAAACCACGATCAGATCATGGACTGTTTAGAAAAACAGGCAAATAGTGGTCAATTTTTCACAATGAATTATTCACCCTGTTCTACTGGAACACAACCATGCTGGAATGCTAAATTAGATGTTAATCAGGATGCAACCTCCCGCTCCTCCCGTTTGGCATTGCCATTGACCTTACTGTCAGAGGAGCTGCAGAGGGACACAGCGCAGGAACAGCAAAGCTTAAGCAACGTGCCAGAATGTTTAGGTTTTAGCTAGCAGCACACCTCCTGTAAGTAATAATCACCAGACAGTGATCAAAACCCTGTGATCTTTCAAGAAAGATGTTGATTATTAATTAGGAACAAACCAAATTCAACCAAGTTAGCAATTCCTCTTGCAGGCATTTGGTAGAAATACCAAGACACTGGGGATGTGATTTACATTCTTAGTAATGGGAAAGGCTGAGGTAATAACTAGATGCGTAATAAATCTGAAAGTCACCAGAGAGTTCAACAACTATTTAATCTCAGAAACTGTCTAGGAGAAAAACAGGATTATCTCATACAGAAATTAAAATGTCTGCGGTGGTAGTCTCGGGCTGGCTAAGCAGACCCTTCATTGAGCAGAGGATGCAAAGGGGAAACTAGTGGGGCTTAGCAACGCAGTGTGGGATTTGCAAAACACAGGATCAGGACTTGCAGAACATAATTTACATTCTAAGCAGTGTTAGAGTGTCTCAGAAGTATCCAGCACTGGATGCACAGAGCCCCTCAGTACTATTCCTTCAGTTAACTTTGGTAGAAAGGACACGAGGTGATGCATTTCAGGACTGACAGCCTAAACTCAACCCTTGTGTATTCTAAAGCCCGTGCTTCTTATTTTGAAGGCTTCAACAATAAACATCACTCTTCTTTATAGCTTGATCTTGGATGGTTAGTAATACCAAAGTACACTGTGGATTTCTTTACAAACACTGCAATTAACCATTTTTTGCAGCCTCCTCTTCAGAGAAGATGAAGACTCCCCTCCACACTTTTACTTGGTCTAAAAGAAATGACCATGCTGCTGTTTGCATATTTACTAAGTGTTCTTTAGAGAGACATGGTTCACCTGTATAAATCCCCATTATCTTAAAAATGTAAATTACTTCTAGACAGAACCATAGCTGTTGCTTTACCTGAATGAAGTAGTTCACTTTAAGATGACTTGGGAAACATGTTGCACAAAAACAACCTCAGATTGGAACAAAACATGCTCCAATGGAACAGGAGACCACTGTACACACACATGTTTGAGCAGAGAGGCAAATGGCATCCCAGGAGACATACAGCAGCCCATTCCTCAGGCTCCACTATGACACATGTCACTTATATCTCACTCACCCTAGATTGTACTCTCATGTCAAAAGAGAAGAAAGGGGCAAAGTTGCTCACCTCTGCTGATCTTCAGTTACCACGGCTGGTCTGTGCTTCCAGTTTCTGTTTGGATAAGTAGCTTCAGCTACACACTCAGCAGAAGACTCACTCTGTCATGAGAGTATAGTTACATGCTCCTAAATACTCCTGGATTTGGAAAGCAAATAAGCTTAACTCCTTTCTGCTGTGTGCTTGCCCATGTGTCATCGAGGAGTCAGGTTTTCTGCTTTACAATCAGGCTCCTGCTGGGTTCTGTAATTAGACTTTTGAATAAAATAACCTGGACTGAATAACAGCCTGAAAAGAGCTCTTAATCTTCATTTGCATGTTGTATTTTAACAGCACGCTTTCCTTTTCAGTTGTTCTGATCAGGGCGAGTTTTCCAACATTAGCTCAGATGTTGTTCCATCAGCACCGAGATAGCATCCATGAGCAGCAATCATTCAGCTCTGTGAAGTGGGGAAGAGCACATATTCTGATTGTGTACTAGCTCACGGCAGAAGATGAAGCACTAGCATCAAGTTTTCAAGAGCATACTTCTAAAATTCTTTGACATACTGAATAAAATATGACAGAATTATGCAAAAAATCAAGTCTTGGATTTATTGGCTGAGATAAATTATCAACTGATGTGAAACCATCATTTCTTATCAAACAGGGAAGAAATGTAATAAAAACAAAGTATTTGAGAAAAGAAAGAATAGCTCATCTGAAAAAAAACTTTAAACCAGTAAATATTACTGTTTTTCTGCTTCAAACCTTGCAGAGGTCAGGTATGATTGGGCTGTGTGGCCTGTGGATTGGACTGGCCTTTACACTGTATATACGGATGTCACTCTAACTCTCTCTATATAGCATTATATATATATATATATAATATATATATAAAACTGCCTCCTTATTAGGCACTGAGAAGAACTGGCCTCAACTTGCATTAGAGAAGGTTTACATTGGATCTCAGGAAGAAGTTTTTTCCTGAGAGAGTGGTTGGGCACTGAAACAGGCTGCTCAGGGAGGTGGTGGAGTCACCATCCCTGGAGGTGTTTAAAAAACAAGTGCCTAGAGCACTTGAGGCCATGGTCTAGGGGTTGGGGAGATGCTGGGATGAAGGCTGGACTTGGTGATCCTGGAGGCCCTCTCCAGCTATAATGATTCTATTGTATTGTATTGTATTCCATCCCTTTCCATTCCATTCCATTGCATGCTATTCTATTCACTGAATGAAAAAGAAGAGTGATAGCTAATTCTCCAGCTATTTTAGGGTTTCACAGTGTTGACTGGTAGGATGGTGAAACAATGTTCATTTGGGCAGTAGAGCATGTTCAAGCATTCTCCTTTCCCTCTAGGTTAATGTTATAAAAAGAAAGCTAAAGGCTGTTTGTTAAGTTGAGCTGCCAACGCATCTTAAAAAAATCTCAATCACCTGAGAGTATAAAATCTGAAGCAAAATACTGTAACTTCCACTTATATCTTTCCTAAGTTGCCAATGAAAATACAAATAGTGCTAAAACCCCTCTCAATTCTACAATGTGTTTTCCTAACATTCACTTCAGTGAATTTCGATTATCTAAGTTATTAAAGAATTGTCTAGAGACAATTAAAGTATCAGCAAACTCTACATAAGAACTGCCCATGCAAAGTTTATTGAAATCTTTAACTTGAACTTTATTTCTAGCACCCCAAATCTTCTCCTTTTACTTCTTGTAAAAACTTTGGATGGAAGATGAAGAGAGAAAAGAACATAATGAAAATACTTCTCTTCCCACGCTCGTGGATGTCAGTGAATGCTTTAAAACCAGTACCGTGTGTAATTTTTATAAGAACTAATCACAGAATCACAGAATGTTGGGGATTGGAAGGGACCTGACAGATCACCCAGTCCAGTCCCCCTACCCCAGCAGGATCCCCTAGATCCAGTCGCACAGGAACAGTCCAGGCGGGTTTGAAACATCTCCAGAGAAGGAGACTCTACAACCACCCTGGGCAGCCCCTTCCAGTGCTCTTGCAGAAGTACTCACAGTAGGTTAATTTGTACCTCTGGTATGTCTCTAAGCCCTTGGTGGCCTACCAAGCACTTGCCTTTCAATTCCGTTTGGTATTTTGAGTGGGCTCTGTTTATTGACAAACCTCCCCCCCTCTCCAGAGATAGGCGGTTCTAAGAAACTCACCGCACATCTGTTGGGCTTTTGTTTACGTATTGAAGTGTAATTGGGCAACTGGAGAAAAGTAGATTTGTGAGGTGTTATTTTCCTAAAGATTACATTTAATAATGTTGGTGTACCCTCCATAATTTATTTGATTAATAATATTTGATCTAAACCCAAATTATGACTTCCCACATATATGACATAACTAATGAACTGTGAAAGGAAAGCTGTTCAGATGGTCACCAATAACCAATGCTTAGTTAATCCTTTAAATAAACCAGAGCTCACAATGTGTCCCTTTGAAGTTATAAATAATGTATATTTTTCTTTTGACTTTTAATAAGCCAATGGAGTTCATCTCACAGTCTCCAAACACATATATTTTATTATGGGCCTCTGCAGTTTACTTTAATTAGTGTGTCTGAGTGCTTTGGGAGACTTAGCTGTACTGAAAACAAACAGAGTCTTACCATCTATAAAACATTAGCTCCCTTTGGTTTATCCTGATACAGCCGAGGCTCAGTGAGAAACACATGGTGTAAGTAAACACTCATAATTGCATTAGAATTCCCGGGTGTATTGGTAATTCAAACCCTGTTTCATGATATTGTTAGAGCAGTTAGAGCAGGTTTACCAATCTCCCTGTCTTCTGGGATTTCATGAAATTCCTTTTGGAGAGAACTTTAAATGACAAATCTAATAGGAACAGCAACGGACAAAGCAAGGCACAGAGGCTCTGAAGAGAAAGCGCGCGGCTAAAATCCCCTTGGTCTGAGTGTGTTTTGTCCCATCCCTGAAATTTCTCATTCCTCCAAGCTCCTTGATGATGGGTTAATCTCTGTAGGGTGGCTATGCCTGTGGTTAATTCCACTGCCTCATACAGGACTTTCAGGTTCGATCTGTCAAAGGACCTGATATTCCTATTTCTTGGTTAATTTTACAAGAAAGTGATGCTGTCACCTCCAAAATGAAGCACAGAAAACAGTGAATGCTGTGCTGTTAGCAGTGTGCTGAACGACAGCAGCTACATTTCTGAAGTGCCCAGGGAGGTTGTGGATGCCCCCTCCCTGGAAGTGTTCAAGGCCAAATTGGCTGGGGCCTTGAGCACCCTGGTCTACTGGGAGGTGTCCCTGATCATCGCAGGGGGTTGGAACTGGATGATCTTGAAGGTTCCTTCCAACCTGAACCATTCTAGGAATCTATGAATAAATCATTGTGGAAGGTGTCCCCCTGTAAGGAAGATTTAAGTGAGTGCAAACCTTCCACATGCCTATAATTTGAAATTTCTTTTTCCAAAATGAATAACTGTTGCTGTGAAAGAGACTGAATAAAAATACAAGCTGACTGCTTGGGTTCTAGAAGAAACCACAGCTATTTGAATGGAAGAAATCCAGTGTTAGGATTGCTAGGAAACAAATTTCTCTTCATAGGCACTTACCCCAAGGCCCACATACACTGTCTGTACATCTTCTGGATCTCTAATTAGCTAGGAGGAGACTCAGGAGGGACCTCATCACTCTCTGTACCTACCTGAAGGGAAGTTGTGGACAAGTGGGGGTCAGGCTCTTCTCCCAGGCAACTAGCGACAGGATGAAAAGGCAGAGCCTGAAGCTGTGCTATGGAAGGTTTAGTTTGGATGTTAGGAAGCCCTTCCTCACAGAAAGGGTGATCAGACACTGGAATGGACTGCCCAGGGCAGTGGTGGAGTCCTTATCCCTGGAAGTGTTTAAGGACAAACTGGCTGTATCCCTTAGTGCTCTGATCTAGCTGATGTGGTGATGTCAGGTCATGGACTGGGTTTGATGAGCTCAGAGGTCTTTTCCAGCCTCAATAATTCTGTGATTCTGTAATATTAAATAATAAAATGCTGACTTCTTTTATGTTCCTTCCATGATACTGATGCAAACATAGTGTGACTGCTTAAACAGCAGGGTTGTGAATTCGATATAAAATTAATTGCATAGGATCCTTCTAGTTGCCTGAAAAATATGTTTTCAAGATGCAGCACTCGAGTATTTTGATGACAAAGTTTTTAAAACTACAAAATATATCCTCTAAAGAAGGAGTTTTCAGCAATATAAATTAGTAGCTTTACAGAAGAGCAGAAACTTGTACAGAACAAAATCACTGCAACAATAAAACATCTACTTTTCCTTTTTTGCTCCTATGAAACTTCTTCCCTTAACCTGTTAAGACATTTCAAAATCTAATACTTTTCCTTACAGAATGTTTATACCTCCCTGCCTTTGTTATATTGTGCATCAGATCCATGCAAACAGAGCATGAGAAATAAAACCCCTTATCTGTTGAAAGCCTGAACTCAGTGAGAGCTGAATGTGAGTGGCTGGAGCTAGACTTCCTGCACTCCCCCTGCACGACAATTAGTTCTGGAGGTGCCTGTAAAACAGAGAGGAGCTCTGCCAGATCAGATCCGCTAACACAGATGCCACAGTATCATAGAATGGCCTGGGTTGGAAGGGCCCTCAAAGCTCATCTAGTCTAACTCCCTTGAAGTGAGCAGGGACATTGTCAACTAGATCAGGTTGCCCAGAGCCTTGTTCAGCCTCCCCTTGAAGATCTCCAGGGATGAGGCTTCAACTTCCTCCCTGTTCAACTCCCCTCTTGCTAAAGAACTCCTTCCCAACATCCCATTTCAATCTGCCCTTCTCTAATGTGAAACCACTGCCCCTCATCCTATCACTCTGCAGCCTTCTTTTAGCCCCCTTCAGGTACTGCTATCAGGTTCCCCTGGAGAATCCAGGCTGAACAACCCCAGCTGTGTCTTCTCTTCCTGCACTGTGGAGCCTCAGAGCTGCTTCAAAGGTTATAAACTGAAGGCATGAACAAGAATTCACTGGTAAAGTTCCCTCTAGAAATGCTGTTGCTGGGTAGCTGTAGCCTATGTATAAAGAGTACAAGCGCAGCAAAATGGTCTTTCAATCATGTCTCTGCCTCTGGAAAATCCAACTTGAAGATCATGAGCTCTACCACCACAGTAGTCTAACTGTGTAGTAGTTGGTCTAAACAACAGCCTTTGCTGTGGACAGTTGGGTCATCTGGCTCCAGAGCCACACCAGCTTCATGTATGAATTGTGCTAAGGTTGGATGAAATCAGCTTGTTCTTAAGCACCAATTAAACTCACATAAATATACAACCGCTGATGCTGAAGCTCTAGCAAGGCTTTGCTACTAATAGGTTTGCTGAAGCTCTAATTCTAAAGCCCTCTGCATGGAATATTTCCTTTTTATTATATTCATCTACAGAAGTTACGCTGAAATTAGAAAAGGACAAACTAAACCCCGCTTTGTCAAAACACACCATATTTATAATCTTAAATAATTGAAGCGATAAGTCAATATATACAGCCTCGATAAAATCAAATGAGCAGGCAAAGCATAATTGGGGTTTATTTAAACGGTGAGGGATTCCATTCATCAGTTATTCCAGTGGATGTATAAAGATAAATTATTTTCTTGGAAATAGAGACACAACCTCTGTTGGTTTTGGTTTTTTTTAAAGAAGATATTTTTCTTATCGGGTTTTCATTAGACAAGGCAGCCTGCTTTATATGTTTGTACAACTTAAGTAGGGCTCTTGGTCTGTTTGTTAATACATCATGTTTATTTAAAACTCCTGAAGGAAGTTATTAATCTGTCAAAACTTGAAAGATTGGAAGCTGATAAATAAATGAACAATGCTAAATAATTCTTGGTGTTGTCTACAAAAACACAAAACAAGTCTTAGTGTTCTGCTCCCGAAGGTGAAGCCCAGATTGCTTTGAAATGACTCAGTATTTGCCTTCACCACACAGCTGTCAAAGCCTGTCCCGGCTGATAAGCTTAAAACAAGATGCCTTTCTGACTAAAAGGGCTGGTCAGGAATCAAAAATATGCTTTAATCCAATTTTCAATCTCCTAGCACAAGAGGTGCTATGGAATGACTGCCATTTGCACAAGAAAAAGGCAAGTGCGATTAAGAGCTGAATCTCTAATCCCTCTGCCTGTGGCTTGGAACCCGAGCCAAAAGCAATATTGCCTTAACAGGTACATTTCCCCTGGGGGGATGCACACCCTCGACCACCTAGCTGGGGAAAAGAAGAGATAATAAGAGGGTCGGGAGTATCAATGGCCAACAAATTGTGTGTCGGCTCCTGATCGGGAAGCGCAGAATCGGTGGGTGGCAACATGAGCTCTGTTTTCTGACAGTGGCTGCTTCAGCAGGGTGGCTAAACCAAACAGTGCTCTTTTTCAGTCCCATCTCTATCATGCCAGTCACATCCCAGGCCATGAGAAAATCCGTGTGTGACTAACATTTGTCTATAGAGACATCTGAAAGTGATTGAAGGGCAATGGGAACTGCTAAGCACTAATTAGACTAATTAACAGTGAGAATGGCAGCGATTGCAACCACACTTACCTTGTCACTCTCTAACTGAAAGAAATGCAGCTATTCATGATTTCAGTCTGTGAAGACTGAATCTATTCCTTAAATACTTGGGGAAGTGGGGGCTGTGGTCCTCCTAACTCTTTTCTCAGCAGGAATTACTCAGACACCATAGGTGAAACTGGAAGGCAGCTATAAGATCTCCACAGAGTCTCCTCTTCTCCAGGCTGTTTAGTCCCAACTCTCAGCCTGTCTCCATAGGAGAGGTGCTCCAGCACTCCACTCATCCTTGTGGCCCTCCTGTGAACACATTCTAACAGCTCAATATTCTTCCTGTATTGGGGGCTCCAGAACTGAACACATTACTCCCGATGGGGTCTCATGAGAGCAGAATAGAAGGTAAAGATCACTTCCCTCGAGCTACTGGTTACACTTCTCTTGGTGCAGCCCAAGATGTGGCTGGCTTTCTGGGCTGCAAGCTAACATTACCGGCTCGTATTTGCTACTTTACAGAAAAGCTGAAGGAGTATTTTCCCTCAAAACCAAATAACAGCTAAGTCCCAGTGTTACAAGTACTCATTCTGCTCTTGATTGTAGGCAAGCCACGTGTGTGAACCCCAAAGTGGAGCTGTTTTAGAATGAGAGCCTTCTCCACCAACATCTTTTGTGGAATTAGTCAGCAGTGTGACTCCAGAGTGTGCTGTCACATTCAGCCTAGATAGTGTGCTTTCTGGGGTAGCAAGACATCTGTTATTTGACCCTAGTGATGTCTTTTGTCATTGTATAAACAAATCTTGCTGGTCTTCAGCATCAAACAAGGATGGCCTTTGCATGTAAGGCAGAAAGCAAAGCTCACTCAATTCAGTTGTGGTTCCTCTGGGTTTGGTAGTATCTAAACCACAAACTTACAGGATAAGTGAGTTCACAGAATATTTGACTCCTCTCCAAATAAAAACAATGCATGTCAAATGTTCCCCTTTTCCTGGTGATGCGCATTCTGGGGGTTACATTGTGATAGAACAAATAGAAAGGACTGAATGAAAGTAGAATCCAGTCCCTTTCTCTCCATCTGATAAAAGACAACTGTTCATGCCACGCTTCCCAGTTTAAAGAACTGGGACTCTCTCAAGCAGTTTTCTGACCTTTTTGAACTAAGGGACCCAGACCTGGACACAATATTCCAGATGCAGTCTCACCAGGGCAGAGTAGAGGGGGAAGAGAACCTCTCTCAATCTACTAACCACCTCTCTTCTAATCCACTTGAGGATGCCACTGGCCTTCTTGGCCACAAGGGCCAGTTGCTGGCTCACAGTTATCCTGCTGGGCAACAGAACCCTCAGGTCCCTTTCTCCTACACTGCTCTCCAGCAGGTCAGTCCCCAATCTATACTGGTCCCTGGGGTTGTTCTTACCCAGATTCCAGACTCTACACTGCCCTTGTTGAATGTCATTCAATTCCTCTTCAGCCTGTCCAGGTCCCACTGAAGGGCAGCCCAGCCCTCTGGGATGTCAGCCACTCCTTCCAGCTTTGTGTCATCAACTCCTTACACATGCACAGAGCCACAACTCTGTTAAACTGACAAACTGAATTTAGCCTGTGCCTATTGAATTGGTTTATTAGACATAACCATAACACATTCCTAGATAAGAAGGGGAATTGGCCTGGGCTGCTTAAAGGAGTGGTATTTTTCAGTTATTTTAACCTGACAGCACTTTCAGGCCAGAATATTGTGACAGTTCTCTCAAAATGAAGGATTCCAAATGTTCTGTCGGCAGCACACCACTCCTTTTCCGAAGTAAAGACATTCAGACAACAGACAAAAGAAGATATGCTCAAGGCTTTATCAAAAAGCTTTATCCAAAAGGACATTCTAAACCTTATGGAAGTGGCTTAGGCTTTACCAACAACCAATGTTCCTTCATAGAAGACTTTCTGATTCTGAACACACAACAGCACAAGGAAAATCCATAGGAAACATCACTCAATTATCAGGGATTGCAATGTGAACTCAGAGTGAAATCATCCCTAAATCTTGGGGCATTCGGGCTCAGGCAGAGGGTCTTGCAATGGTTTGCAAATGTGACTGCAGTCTCTGAACTCTTCCACCTGGGCAAATATTTCAGGTTTTATAGATAGGAGAGCACGGGGAAGTTAAAGGCTCAGTGCAGAATAACATTTTGACACCAGAAGTAGGTGTTAAGTGAAAGTTAAGCACACAGGATCAAAATCTTGGAGCGCTGCTGGTTAATTGGCACAGTTTACTCATTTTTAATCTGTAGTTTCTGACGGATGGTTGGGGATGGTAGGCCCAGTGGTAAAAATCATCCCAACAGAAGGCAACATTATCTATTTCTGAACAAAACTAGGATTACTAAGCAGACCCCTCGTTCAGATTGCAGAAAGCTTAGGATCAATTCCTACCACTGACTCCAGAGATTCAGTCGGATTGTTGAAACACTCAGCCCCTCCTACTCTCCTTTCGGAGGGCTGCTCCCTGCTCAAGGTATCAGTGCCCTCATGTCCTGCTTGGGGCACACAGAGATGAGCTCTGCCAGACCAGACCTGCTGGCACACCATGGTGCCACAACATCACAGAATTGCTAGGGTCGGAAGGGACCTCCAAAGCTCATCTAGTCCAACCCCACTGCAGTGAGCAGGGACAGCCTCAACTAGATCTGGTTGCCCAGAGCCTTTTTCAGCCTCCCCTTGAGTATCTCCAGGGATGGGGCTTCAACTACTTCCCTGGGCAACCTATTCCAGTGTTCAACTGTCCTCCTGCTAATGAACCACACGTCTAATGAAGCACTATGTCTACACAACTCTTAAATACCTCTAGGGTGGGGACTCCACCACAACTCCCTTGGGCAACCCATGGCAATGCTTGATAACCCTTTTACTAAGGAAATTATTCTTTATATCCCACCTAGACCTCCCTTGGAGCAACCTGAGGTCACTTACTCTTGTCCTGTCACTTGTCACTTGGTTGAACAGCCTGATCCTCACCTCTACAACCTCCTTTAAGACAGTTGTAGAGAGCAATAAGGTGTTTCCTCAGCCTCCTTTTCCCTAGGCTAAACAACCCCAGTTCCCTTAGCAATTCATTGGAAGACTTATGCTCCTTATTTTGAAAACAAAATCATTACATCTGAGAGAGGGAGTGGGAGTATCTCCTGTGCCTGGATGTTTTAGAAAGTTATTTCACAATGGCTGGGGTTTTTTCTTTTGAGAGTGGTGTGGTGTAGTTTTACCTCAGGGTACTCTGTGTATGTCTCATGTTTTTCCTGATTTACAACAGCAATAAGCACAGCATTCCCAGAATATTAGCAGAAATATTCAGATAATTACTTGAGTGATAAAAGGAATGATTTTCTCCTTTGTTCACCTGTGGAATTCACTGCCATTAGACTGCTAAGGCCTTGAGGTCATTCAGTGTGGGAAAGCAGACAGAGGTAAAAAGTTGAAGGAGAAAGGAGGTTGCATGATCAACCCGAACAGATAACTGTGAGACTCACACCACTAATGAGCAAACTGCCGAGGTTTTATGAGTTTAAGAGGTAATTATCCTCAGCAATCTACTGTATTTCCATATCTCAGGCAGTAGAAAGGAGAGCCTTAGCTCCCTCTGGTCTTTCAGCATAGATTGACAAGGAAAATGGCTTTTGGCTGGAGGGCTGGAATTTGCGCTGAGATGCAGTGGCTCAGGTGGCTTTCCTGAGCAGGAGGTTACCACAGAGAGGTGAAGAATGAGACAGGAGTAGAAACCACAGCTGTAGTACTTGCTAGACTTCACCTCTTGTTCCTCAGAACACCACTGAAAACAACAAATAGTATAAAAAATCACTGGTGCTGCCTGTAAGTAGTGGTTTTATGTATTCAGATAGGGGGAAAGTGGATTTTATCTTCACTTAAAAGCAAGTAGAAGGAGGATAAAATATTCCTCTCCTTTCTGCAAGACAATAAGGAATCCTAGTAATTCCAACAAGCCCGTGTCTTTCAGCTCTTTCTAAAAAGCTTAATATTTCTTAAGGCGTGTCCTTATGAATAAAATTAAGGGAGGTTGTGGCTGCCCCCTCCCTGGCAGTGTTCAAGGGCAGATTGGCTGGGGCCTTGAGCACCCTGGTCTAGTGGGGGCTGTCCCTGCTCATGGCAGGGGGGTTGGAACTGGATGATCTTGAAGGTCCCTTCCAACCTGAGCCATTCTAAGAATCTATGAATCTCTTTTTGTCGAGTTCCATGTGGAGCAGAAGCTATCAATTCCCAAAGCTAAGAGACATCCCTCATGTGAAATGCAAACATTTTGTTGTGGATATTCATGCAAGATTCAGCCCAAAGTGGTTTATTGAAAATCTGTTAGACTACAGATGATTTTTTTTCTCTATTTGAGGAAAGCGCTGATTTCTTCATTAAGATTAAAGAAAACGAATCTAATAGCAAAAGCCTTGAACGAACAGACTAAACCTTCAGCAAGAAAACTTCAAACATTTAGAGATTTCATGCGCTCTTCAGGAAGATGAAAGTAACATTTTGAAGTCTCAGGCTTCACTTAGAGACATTTTGAGGTGTGCTGTTACCACGTCTCATCAGCTTTTTGCACTCCAAAGCCATTTCAAGCCTTATTGTGGTATGTTTGGCAATACACTTAAAAGATTACCTCTTAATCTAGTTAAGTAAGTTTGACTTCAAGCGAGTGTCTGGCCATCCAGCTGCCTGTTACTTTTTGTTTCTTCGGAAAAGAAAGGAAATGAAAATCATTGAGGAAAAAATTCCGGGACAACAAAGTCTGTTCTTATTCAGTTTTCCTTGCAGCTGTGAATTTTAGTAGACGGACTTTTTAGTACCTGGATTATTGCCATTAATTCTAGTGGGAGCCAGGCTGTTTCTAGAATGCCTCATTTTCAACGGTAAATTTTATTGTAAATGAAAAATGTTTATGGCTCGAAGCGCTGAAGTTGAAGAAAGTTTTGCCCTCAAGTTCAAAGGCTGCCAAATGGAATCTGGCCTGACACATTTCAAATTGCTGTAGGAATGAAGAGAGGAGGTAGAGATGTACTTTAAGAAGACGATAGGCACCTATGTGTATAGGAATCATCTTCACATGACAGGGAAGTAGCTAACCCACTGCACAGCAGCCTCCTCTCACCATTCAGAATATAGCTCTGCCTAGCCCTGACCTCAAATTGCTATCACAGAAGCACTACGATGGAAAAGACATTCAAGGTCATCGAGCTCAACCAGGGGCACCTGCACGGATACTCTAGATTTGTACCCTGAAACCACAGCTGGTAGGGTCTGAACACCAAATCCTCCATGTAATTTTCTAGATATCCCACAGCTTTTCATTTGACAGCACTGGACTTGCACAGATAGAACTGTGATGAAAGAATAGAAAGTAAACAGGAGAATAAAGGGATGGGCAAAATGCACTAGAGAATGGCACCAAGGTCTTACAGACTGCCTTAATGCTACCATTTCTTAGAGTTTCACCTGACATTCTTCTGCACAGTCATTAATTTCCTAGGTTTTTTAACCAAAAAAGAAGAGTAAAACTTGGAAAGACATTGTTCTGTATGGTAGGAATAGAAATAGCCACTGAAAATTCTACTGACTACCTCTCAAGACAGAGCAGTGGCCCTGCTACTTCTGTTGCTCATCGAAGGGTTGATTTGAAGTCCCCTAAATGTGATGGCAGTATTTCTGCTGACTCCAAGTATTTCTGGAACTCATTCGCTGAGTGCTGAACTTTTAATGTTCATTCTTCATAACACAGAGTGGTGGGAAACATCTTTAAAAAAGAGAATTATGAATTTGTACTTAAAATCTTTATAAACCTTCAACAGATGTCAACAGAAATAAGGTAATAAACCCCTGTTTCTGCCTTATCTTCCAGTTTTCCACTTTTGATGTACGACACAAAGCAGGCTTGACCCAATCAAACCATTGCAAACACTGTTGTAACCCCAGTAAGCATGTGGTAACTCCTTTGTCAAACCAAAGCAGCAATGCATTGGGAAGTTTTCTAGTTTCTTACTTTTAAAATCACATCTTGAATTGATTTCCACTGGACAGCAACATTTCCTCGTTGGGAAACCAGTGGGAAAGGGATTCAGGTTTATTAGATTGCTTCCTGCAGCTCTGACCACTAGTCATTGCTGCTGCCTAGTTCATGTTGGGGAAAAGCTTGGACACATCAACTTGGAACTGTAAGTGCAGTCTCTGCAGGAGGAAGGAAAGAGGCCTTGGAAATTTTACAATGCAAGGAATGGAAGAGGTCTTTTAGAACAAAAGTTCTTATGTTACTGCTGCTCATTCCTTCTACAAACACAGCCCCCCTATTTTTTCCTAACCCAGAACAGTCTTGAAATAATGAAAGGTAATTAAGTCGTTATACTGCTATCTAAAACACTAAGGTTTGATTTGCATGAATAATTACCTGCATGTATGNCCCTGGGCAGCCTGTTCCAGTGTCTAACTGGTCTTTCTGTGAAAAAGTGTTTCCTAATGTTCAGCCTAAACTTCCCTGAGAGAAGAGATCAGCACCCACCTCCCTACAATATCATAGAATCATTAGGGATTAGAAGGGATCTTGAAAGATCATCCAATCCCTCTGCCACAGCAGGACCACCCAGACCAAGTCACACAGGAACACATCCAGGTGGGTCTGGAACGTCTCCAGAGAAGGAGACTCCACAACCCCCTTGGGCAGCCCATTCCAGTGCTCCATTACCCTCACTGGGAAGAAGTTTCTTCTGATATTGATATGGAACCTCCTATGTTCCTTTTGGATAGTTTTAGAGAGTGATGAAGTCTCATCTCAAACCCCTCTTCTTCAAACTAAACAGACTCAGCTCCTTCAACGTTTGCCTCTCATATAATGCAAGAGACACTTTAAAACCCCACATTCTTTTCTGTCCCTTCCTTGAAGAAAACCTGATAGAAATCACCACCAACTGCCTGTTAACTCTCCTTCCTGTGATAGAAAGCAGTGGTGATGTTCAACTGTCATAAAATCCCACCTAGCAGTGAAGAAAATGGAAAAAATAGAAGTGAAGGCAAAAGAGAGTGCTAACATGAAATGGCAGACTTGTATTAGCAAAGCAATGACCCTAAAATATCTTCTCTCATCTATATGCTAAACATTTGGATTGCACTTGCAGTTAACAAATCCTTGGAGGCTTCTATTCAGAGTAAAGATAAGCAGCACAAACGCAGCCAGGATAGTCTGTTTAAATAAGCATCGAAATGAGATGATTTGAGCAGGTAGACAACCATTGTAGATATTCATACTTGTAAGAATAATGCCCAAACCCCGCAGAAACCAACTACAGAATGACAGCTCATGCACACATCTGGAATCTACGGAATCATAGAATCATCAAGGTTGGAAATGACCTTCAAGATCATGAAGTTTAACTGTCCGCCACACAACCCTGAACTGCGAAAACTAAAATCTCCTGAAACACACTGTCTACCCATTTGTTAAACCCCTCCAGGGATGGTGCCTCTACCCTGTCCTGTTCCAAGGCCTCTCCACTCTTTTTGAGAAGAAATCTTTCCTAAAATTCAGTCTGAACCTCCCCTGGCACAACCTGATCCCATTTCCTCTGGTCCAACCGCTAGTCAATGAATAGCAAGAATGCACTGAATCCTCACTGTGCTATTCTTACTGCAGATCTCAAATAGTGAAGGACACCTGAATCACCTGTTAGTGAGATCAGCTGGTAGGAGAGCACTGCATGCTGAAATTGCTGAGTTAGATCAATAATACTAAAAATATTGAATTCAAGATAATAACGAATGTTCCCCAGGACTTCAGAGCCCTCTCTTTTGACCCTACAAAGATCTCCAGAAAGCAGCTACTGTAAAACTCCTCAGGGATACTAGCTGAAACTTCATGGCCTTTAGTGAGCAGGTTTTGCCCTACAGAATATCCTACTGAACAAGAATGAAGTCCCTAGAGATGTCAGTCAAAACATGTTTGCCTTTAGTAGAGTTTTAGGGTGTCTTTTTTGGTTGGGGGTTCTTTGTTGTTATTGTTTGTTCTTTCTTCTAAAAATAGAGATGAGAATCTTTAAGAGAACTCATTCACTTGAACTTCAGTTATGCAGAACGTCAGCTGGGCTTTGGCAGGAAGTTCAGACCGTCTGTTGTACGGAAGAGCTCATCCTGTACTAAGATACCGGACCTGTCTGGACTCACATCTCAAGAGCTACTGTCAAGAAAGCTCAGGCTCCTTCCCTAATTTTTTGGTAGAAGGTAGAAATGAGAGAAAAGAATCGACCTTTTCTTGAACAAACTATGTCAGACTCAAGTCTGGAAAAGAGCTGGGTAGATCTTGGAGTCATAAATAATGAAATGATCTGATCTGTTTTATTATTAGACAATATATCCATCCGTTTTCACTATGCCAGTGCTGAACTTCATCTACGAGAAAAGAAAGACATTGCAAAAAAAAAATGACCCCAGGAAGAATCATACGGGAAAGAAATTTACAGCAGAAATATGGGAAAAGTCAGTCTGACAGCACTAAAATAATACAAAAGATAAGGGAAAGGAGGAATTTAAACAAAGTGACAGTTGCGCCGGTGCTGTTTCAGTATCTGATACTCCAGTGGAAGATTGAAAGAACAGATGGCAGGGAGAATGAAGCCAGCAGCCATTCAATATACACTGCGTTGAGCCTCTAGAGACCACTGAGAAGTTTTTTTCTTATCCTCTGTCACTGAGAATGGTAATGCTACAGGCTGGGGGATGCGTGGCTTGAAATCTGCCCAGCAGGAAAGGAACTGGGGGTGCTGGTAGACACCCAGCTTAATATAAGCCACCAGTGATCCTAGGTGGCCAAGAAGGCTAACAAGATCCTGGCCTGGATCAGCAATAGCATGGTCAGCAGAAGGGAAGTTCTTGTGCCCTTGGACTTAGCTCCTGTGAGGCCCCATCTCAAGTCTCGTGTTCAGTTCTGGCTGGGCCCCTCATGATAGGAAAGACATGGAGATGCTGGAACAGGTCCAGAGCAGAGCTACCAAGCTCATGAGGGGTTAGGAGTNAGAGAACCAGTCATATGAGGAGAGGCTGTGGGAGCTGGGCAGGCTTAGTTTGGAGGATGCTGAGTGGGGACCTCCTTGCCCTCTACAACTCTTTGAAGGGAGGTTGTGGAGGGATGGGTGTTGGCCTCTTCTCCTCTGCTGACAGAAGCAGAGGCAGTGGTCTGCAGTTGAGGCAGGGGAGGATTAGACTGGATCTTAGGAAGAAATTCTTTCCAGAAAGAGTGGTTGGGCTCTGGAAGGTCCTTCCCAGGGAGGTGGTGAAGTCCCCATCCCTGGAGGTGCTGAAGAATCGTGTAGCCATGGTGCTTCACGCTCTGCTCAAGAGGCAGAACGGAAGGGGTCAGTTTGTGTTTGTCAGTCTCAGGATATAGAGATAAATGGTCAAGTGTGAAACTGGACTCTGGCTTTGGATTTTGAACACTGTAGTGTTTAAGGAGTATATAACTGATGTAAATATGTGTTTTGGTTCAGAATCCTCTAGGCATTAAGAATATATATGGAGGTACAAGGTGTAACAACTATAAACCAGTTCATAAAACCTGTAACTTGATTATATCTTAAAATTAGAGACATTTAGGTACAGCATGGAAAAAGGACACAGGAATCCTAAAGCAACAGATATCCCACTCAAGAAATAGGTCATGTAATTAATAAATACTCTCCCAGGCATTTCATATGACAGCCTGAAGCGATAGAGTGAAATGTTTGGGTTTGAAAAAGTGAAATAAATCAGAATGAAAAAAAAATACATTTTTTTTAAACTAAAATACTTCTATGCTATGTGAAGCAGCAGCTGTCCTAACCCTCCTCCTACCCCTCAACAAAAAAAGATAATAAAATCAAAAGAACTTTCTGTGTTGTGGGATGAAGGTACTGCAATGAAAATATACACTGCTCTTCTCAGTCTTTAAGTGCCTGATGGTTCTCTAGAACAAGCTAGAAGATGATTCACAGGAAGGTGAAATGAACAGAAGCTGGTAGTGAAAGACAACACAGCTGCCTGTTATGGATAGTTCAGCTACTGCTACCACTACTGACTGATTCTGCAAGAAGGCTTCATGAAGGTCTGACTGCTTCCATTTCCAGTGGTTTAGGAAGATGTCAGCTTATCTTTGGAAAGCCCTGTACATGTTGCTGGCATGATGAAGCCTGGTAAGCCATCAGGCTCAAAATATAGATAAGACAGAGGAGCCACCTTGCCATAGCTCAAAAACATTTCCTTCTTGGTGCAGCTGAGAGCAGATGAGCAACACTCAAGAGCAGAAATAGTGTTTTCAGGTTATGGGAGTGCTCTGCAAGCTGCTGTTTATCATGTCCTGCTCTCTCCTGGTGGAACTGTGCTTCTAGATCGTCATCTCAGTTAGGACTGGCATGGTTGACCTGCATGTGGTAAAAAAAGGGCGAGAAAGCTGGGAGATGAATTGCTTTAGTTCCTGTGAAGACCACGAGAGGTCACTCCAGTTATCTAGACCACAATTTCCCACAGTTTCAAAGGATTCGCTAGAAAACGCTGCCCGTTCCTCCCCGAGCTTGGGAGAATTACCTTTTCCAAATAAACAAATTGCTTCCATCACCAAACACATTTCAAAGGTTATTTACAACTGATTAATGAGACAACGAAGCTTAAGGAAGGGTTTGCATTCTACTCGTTCAAAAAACCACATGAAGGACTGTACTGTATGAACACACTTGGATATGAATTCTAAGACACACAAAGGCAACACAGCCTTGAAGAATGGAAAGGTGTCCCTTTCTGCCCTCTTGCTCACGCTTCCCCTTCACTGCTTTGTGCACCCTTATTGCAGGTTTGAGAAGAAACAGGCTGGCAAACACAGAGCTCTTGTGCTCCCCTTGCTGTGCCAAGCAGGATAAGAGATGGCTGGGCGAGCAGGTTCTAGTGATTTGTTACTACTAGAAGTTCTTCCCAACAGGAAGTCAGCAAGCAATGTTTAAGCTTTCTATCTGCCTGCACAGAACAAAGGTGAAAAGTCCTTGTAAGTCTCACTCCACTAAAAGCTGACAAACAAGCAAATAAATTACATCCTAAACAAATTCCAGAGCTATGCTACTGTTCAAAACCACACGTAGGGATGCACAGAGCTCTTAGCTTTAATTTGTTGAAGCATCACTTTGACCACTTACTGGTTCTACTGTGAATTTGCTACACTGAAAAGACAGCAAAGTTCAAGTCCTGGGCTCCTGGGCTTCTGTTTGTTCTGAAAAGCCCACTGTACACAGAGTCGATGCAGCACACAGCTTCCTTAGGAAAACTTTAACTCTGTCCTATTGCCAGGGAGTCTTTCAGCCCTACAGCTTTCCTTGATACTGTCATCACCTCTCCCTGACACGACAGTAAGCTTTGCAATACAATCAGCTGTTTGCTTAGACTGACATCTCTGGTCAGCAAATACTATGGGAATGTAACTACACCGCTTCGTAGAGCTTCTGACCTAGAGGAGTGCCAGGGACCTCTGTTTGCCTACGCTGCATGAGTTTTCTAACTTTTGAAGGAAGAGACCATCAGATCTGCTTGATAGCACACACGAACCCGAAGGGAAGATTTCACATGAAGAATTCATCCAGGTTTCAGGTAAGCTGATGAAATCCTTCATTGGAAAGCATGCATTACTTGGAAGCTGGCTGCGGATTTAGGTGTGAGGCTGTCTAATCCACCACCATGTCTTGGTGTTACAATCCTTCAGTCAGCATGACACCATACCTGCTGCACACCTACAGTCCTCCAAGCAAATCTGACATCAATTATGCGTTTAGTTAAATAAAAACGAAGCAATGTTATTTCTTTTGTGAGAGGAAATGCCCCCACAACCAGAGCAATTTGTGAGCAATCAGTCAGGCATACTTCTATGTAATTTGTAGTTTGGAAGAAAAATAGTTTAATACTAAACTGCAATCATACAGAGCCATCCATGTTCAGCATGAGGATGGTGAAGCACTGGGACAGGTTGTTCGAGTAGGTTGTGGATCACAGAATCACAGAATGTTAGGGATGGGAAGGGGCCTCAAAATATCTACCAGTCCAATCCCCCTGCCAGAGTAGGATACCCTAGACCCAGTTGCACAGCAACAGTCCAGGCAGGTTTTACATCTGTCCAGGGAAGGAGACTCCACAGCCTCTTCCAGTGCTCTGTCACCCTCACTGTGGAGAAGTTTCTTCTCATCTTTATGTGGAACCTCCTCTGTTCCAGCTAACACCCGTTGCCCCTTGTACTATCATAGGGTGTCACTGAGTAGAGCCTGGCTCCTTGTTCTTGACACCCACCCTTTCCATATTGGTCAACATTCATGGGGTCACCCCTCAGGCTCCTTTTTTCCAAGCCAAAGACACCCAGCTCCCTCAGTCTTTCCTCATCAAGGAGATGCTCCACTCCCTTCATCATCTTTGTGGCTCTGCACTGGACTCCCTGGAAGTGTTCAAGGCCAAACTGGATGGGGCATTGACCAACCTGGTCTAGTGGAAGAGCGGCATCCTTGCCCATAGCAGGAGGGTTGGATCAGATGATCTTCAAGGTCCCTTCCAGCCTAAATCATTCTATGATTCTATGAATAAGAACCTCATCAAAGCAGTTTTTTTCTATGGGTAGGGTTGCTTTCACCCTCTAGTGACAGCATAAAGGGTGACAACTAATGTGCATCCTGGTGAACAGAAGGCAGTGTGAAAATCTGCTGAAGTTTTACATGGTAGAAAAGCTTCACTTAAGAGTCCAACATTAATCACTGTTGCCCATTTACATAGCCACAATAAGAGTCTAACGGAGTGTGGGGTAACAGCAGTACTTTCAAGTGGTAGTTGAAGATTTAAGCAATACTTTAAGTAATTTTTAATTTGCAATTAGCTCTAATGCTTGAAGGACATTTAGTACTGGAGAATGAAATGAATGAATGTGGACTTTACCAAAGACTAAACCTCCCTGTATCATATGAACTCCATATATCAAACAGACAGCTGATGAATAACTCTGATATAGTGCATATGGTAGAAATGGCAACCAGTCAACCCTCCAGCACTGGGTGAACCTCAAAATGTTTGAAAGTTTTGGTTTGATCACCTTCCAGAAAATGAAATTATTATCTTAACAGAGCCCAACCTCTTCTGAGTCTATAAATCACAGGTTTTATGAACAGGTTTTCTTGTAACACTTCTGACACTTCCTGGTTTCAAACGGGTGGAAAATGTCATGAGGAGAGTCTCAGAACCCGACTGTTCTAATTTGTATTGTATTGCAAATTACTTGTTTACCAACATGCCAGAGTTCACCACGTTCACCTCATGTTGTGCACAGACACAAGGACAACATACAACTGACATTTAGTTTGGCTTTTGGAACAAAGGAGCTGGCAAATGTGCTCCAGAAACCAATGTCCACTGTCTGTTAGCAGTCCCAGCCATCTGGGGAGGTCCCAACAGACCAGGACCCAGCTAGCATGACACCAGGGTTGGAAGGAAGACCTGCGGAATTACAGACCTGTGAGTCTGACCTTGGTGCCAGGGAAGGCTACAGAACTGAGTTGCCATTTTGCAACTGATACAGGATAGCCAGGAGATTAGGACCAGTCACAACGAGTTCCTAAAAGGTAGGTCCTGCTTCACAAAGCGGATCTTCTTCTATGACAAGTTGACACCCTAGTGGGTAACAGAAAGATCGTGGACATTGGCTTCCTGGATTTCAGTAAAGCCTCTGACACCACTTTCCACAGCATCCTCATGAAAAAACTGGCTGCTCATGGCAGCTTACACTTCCTCCTGTTGAATCTCATTAGGTTCCTCTTTGCCCAACTCTCCAGCCTGCTCAGGTCACATTGGATGGCAGCACAACCCTCTGATGTGTCAGCCACTCCTCGCAGCACTGCATCATCAGCAAACATGCTGAGGATACACCCTATCCCCTCATTCAGGTCATTGAGGAGTATGCTGAATGAAATCAGAGCCAGTACTGAACCCTGGGAGACACCACTGGTCACAGGTCTCTGGCTTGTCCCTGCACTGCTGATAACAACTCTCTGAGCTCTGTCACACAGCCGCCTCTCAAGCGACTGTACTGTTCACTCAATCAACACACACTGCATGATTTTCATCATGAGGATGTTATGAGAGACATCCCAACCTGAATCATTGTATGAATCTATGAAATCATTGTATGAATCTATGAAAATATGACAATGTGTGGGTAAATGTGTTGTTCCTGNCTCTGACACCACTTTCCACAGCATCCTCATGAAAAAACTGGCTGCTCATGGCAGCTTACACTTCCTCCTGTTGAATCTCATTAGGTTCCTCTTTGCCCAACTCTCCAGCCCGCTCAGGTCACATTGGATGGCAGCACAACTCTCTGATGTGTCAGCCACTCCTCGCAGCACTGCATCATCAGCAAACATGCTGAGGATACACCCTATCCCCTCATTCAGGTCATTGAGGAGTGCGTTGAATGAAATCAGAGCCAGTACTGAACCCTGGGAGACACCACTGGTCACAGGTCTCCGGCTTGTCCCTGCACTGCTGATAACAACTCTCTGAGCTCTGTCACACAGCCGCCTCTCAAGCGACTGTACTGTTCACTCAATCAACACACACTGCATGATTTTCATCATGAGGATGTTATGAGAGACATCCCAACCTGAATCATTGTATGAATCTATGAAATCATTGTATGAATCTATGAAAATATGACAATGTGTGGGTAAATGTGTTGTTCCTGCCATATTTGAAAATGACTGGCGTTCATTTACAGGGAGAGGAAGCAATTTTTAACAAATGCTATTTGAAGTGGGATGTCAGTCAAGTATTACAGAACTTTGCAGAACCCTCAAAGGTCTCAAAGTTGACACAGCATTTAATTCACACCAAAACATAATTCTTAGAGTATTTTTATCTAGAATGACTTCTTCACTGACTTTTAATTAGTTCAGGGTTGGTTTCACTATTGCTTCTTGCTATTTGTGCATAACCACAGATGGAGGTAATGGTTCTACCATACAGTAATCAAATTACACAGAAACACTGAACTACTGAGGCTGGAAAAGATCTCTGAGCTCATGCAGCCCAGCCCAGGACCTAACATCACCACATCAGCTAGACCAGGGCACTAAGGGCCANTTATGAGAGACATCCCAACCTGAATCATTGTATGAATCTATGAAATCATTGTATGAATCTATGAAAATATGACAATGTGTGGGTAAATGTGTTGTTCCTGCCATATTTGAAAATGACTGGCGTTCATTTACAGGGAGAGGAAGCAATTTTTAACAAATGCTATTTGAAGTGGGATGTCAGTCAAGTATTACAGAACTTTGCAGAACCCTCAAAGGTCTCAAAGTTGACACAGCATTTAATTCACACCAAAACATAATTCTTAGAGTATTTTTATCTAGAATGACTTCTTCACTGACTTTTAATTAGTTCAGGGTTGGTTTCACTATTGCTTCTTGCTACTTGTGCATAACCACAGATGGAGGTAATGGTTCTACCATACAGTAATCAAATTACACAGAAACACTGAACTACTGAGGCTAGAAAAGATCTCTGAGCTCATCCAGCCCAGCCCAGGACCTAACATCACCACATCAGCTAGACCAGGGCACTAAGGGCCACGTCCAGTCTGTCCTTAAACACCTTCAGGGATGGGGACTCCACCACTGCCCTGGGCAGTCCATTCCAGGGTCTGATCACCCCTTCTGTGAGAAAGGGCTTCCTAACATCCAACCTAACCCTCCCCTGGTAGTCTCAGGCCCTGCCCTCTGGTCGTAATCACTAGTTGCCTGGAAGAAGAACCGGACCTCCACCTGACTGCAACTTCCCTTCAGGTAGTTACAGAGAGTGATAAGGTCCCTCCTGAGTCTCCTCTGCTCCAGGCTAAACAACCTCAGCTTCCTCAGCCTCTCCCCATTAGACTTTCTCTCCAGCCCCTTCCCTAGCCCCATTGCTCTTCTCTGGATCCTGCTCCAGCCCCTTAATCTCTTTCTTGAAGTGAGGGTCCCAGAACTGCCCACAGTAATCAAGGGGAGGCCTCACCAGTGTCTAGGACAGGAGCAGAATGGCACTGCTAATCCTGCTGGCCACGCTATTGCTGATCCAGGCCAGGATGCCATTGGCCCTTTGTACCAGTTTACCAAACAAGATCTGCCCAGCAATGACACAAATAATAAAGCAGGGAAGAGTTTTAATTTTGGGGCTTTGCTTGTGACAGTTGTCAGCTACCACCTGTGCATTTCGTATACTAGCAGAGGTATGGGACTGATTTAGATGTGAATTTCATTGTTAAGCTTGGGCTTACTGTCAAATTAATTCAGTTAGTGCTTATAATGTTAATTCCACTGGTGGAAACAGCAGAGTTGAGAGCTAGTGCAAAAGATGGAGCATGTGCTTGCCTGTGCACATTGTGTCTGTTTGTGTGTGTTCAGAGGACTTCTTAACCTGTCCAGGTTTGTTTTCTCAGCTGGTGAAAGACATGCGAGAGCTGTCACACTTATGCTTTCCTTTCCCTGACAAGGATTATAAATGGCCCAACTGACATCTCCTCTTCTTCCCATAAACTCTCCAAAACCTCCAAACTCCAAATCTGGGTGAGACACCAGTCCTGGATTGACACGGGCACAACAGAACAGGCTTGTGGCAGGAAGCCCGAAATACTTGGAAGTTTTGTGGGTGAATATTCCTTTCTGACTCAAGAATTACATCAAAATAAGTAACTTTGTTTTTAAAACATGAATCACTGTGAGTCTGGTGACGGGAATAAACCCACTGCAAAGAGCTCAAATTGCTGATGATCTCGATAAAGTATTTTATGTAAAGATAAATAAAAAGTAGGAGTAGAATCACAGAATCCTCATGGCTGGAAAGCACCTCCAGCATCACCAAGTCCAGCCTTCATTCCAACATCTCCCCAACCCCTAGACTATGGCCTCAAGTGCCTCAGCTACTTGCCTTTTAAACACCCCAGGGATGGTGACACTCCCCCCTCCCTGGGCAGCCTATTCCAGTGTCCAACCAATCTCTCAGCAAAGAACTTCTTCCTAAGATCCAATCTAAAGCTCCCCTGATGCAGCTTGAGGCCATCTCCTCTGGTCCTAGCATTAGTAATTTGGGAGAAGAGACAACCTCCTTTTAGGTAGCTATAGAGAGCGATAAGGTCTCCTCTCAGCTTCCTCTTCTCTAAACAAGCCCAGTTCCCTCAGCTGCTCCTTGCAGGGCCTGTTTTCCCGGTTGCCTTTCTCTGGCTCTGCTCCAGCACCTCAATGTCCTTCTGATACTGTAGTGCCCAAAACTGGACCCAGTACTCAGGGTGCGGCCACACAGATGCAGAATACAGGGGCACCGTTACCTCCCTACTCTTACTGGTGTCACCATGCCTGATCCAGGCCAGGATGCTGTTGGACTTCTTAGCCACCTGGACACACTGCTGACTCCTGTTTTGTCGGCTGTCAGCCAGCACCCCCAGGTCCTTTTCTGCCAGGCAGCTTTCAGCACACTTCCAAAGAACCGGGCTACTGAAGAACACCACCAGTCCTGAGGATCATGAAGTCATACGTGGGGCAGCAGGTGCCACATAAGAACGATTCTGTCACAAAGTTTGTGGAAAAGTCCACTCAGGAGTGACCAGCAGCAGTTGTTCAGGGACTTGATGAACACGGATCCACTGTCTCCAAGGTGCTTGGGATGTGTTTTTACTGCTGTGGAGAAGGACTGCTGAGAAGGTACCTCCAAGAGGAGAGTCCCCCTGCTGCGCAAGGGATCCACCGAGTCAATGAGAATTTTGCATGGCACAGCATCATTAAATATAGGAGCTTGAATTCAGTTGCCTCACTGTGATCTTGGTACAACTGAGAAGAGAAATGAGTACTGAAGATGACAAAATGAACTTTCCCGAAGCCCCGTGCTGTCATGCAAGCAACACGGATAAATAATGAGAAATAAGTTCTTGGCAAATGCAGACTTTGGCTCCTGAGAGCTTAGCCATAACGGTAATCTGATATTCAAAGGGTGTAGTGCTCAGTCAATTAGATGAATAGCCTGGTTTTGCTCGTCATTGTCCAATAAATTTGAGAACAAATGACATTAAAGAAACTCAATTATTTCTGCAAACTAAGTACTGGATCCTGGCAGATGACTGAGGAATATTAAATGATCCTTCGTAGATGCAGGAGTTTGGAAGTGGGAGCCGTTTGATTGCAATGCAGTGTTGAACAAAGAAAGAAATGCCTCTCGTGGCTACAGAGTTAATCCAAAAAGCCTTGTTTTGTTGCCTCAGCTACTTGCTAGCCCTATATCAGACCTGCCCAAACGCAGCAACACGTTAGTCTTCTCTGCCTGGTGCTACACGTAGTACAGAATCCTATTCTGCTACCCTAAAGACAGCGCACAAATAAGCTTTAACTAATAACATTCGATCAATACACTTATGAGCACGGTCTCCTTCAACTGCCAGCTGCCCTAAGGCCACAAAGGGCAAGACAATAGAAAAAACCAAAATTGACTTGTGCTAATTCCATATTAATTAAGCTTCTCTTGACCTGTCTTGTGTATTCTTAAGGAGACAATGGAAGATCTTTGCATGCAGAGCAGCAAACACGCTCTTTTGGGATAATTTCAATAATCTCACTATATCAGGAAGATTCATGCTCTGAATTCATGCTCTTAATCAAGTTGCAGCATGTTAGGGCAATCTAGGGAGGGTGAATCAAGCTATTATTCATTTCTACACGAAAGCCAGTCTTACAGCTTAGCACAAGGCAAAGGGTACAAATGTGTATGTGCTTGACTAGGAGCCCTTTTTGGCTCCACTCTACAGAATATGCCATCCCTTTTTCTTTCCATTCTATCGTGTTTTTAGGCTTGAAATATTTCCCCCCAGTTATTCACACGTACGCTGTCATAATAAATGTACACGGAGAATCCAGCTATCAATAGGCCAATCTCTTAAAGGTTTGTTTATGGCTGAGGTAAACACATCAGCAAATATAAGGCTGTCAGCTTCTATGTTGCCCAAACATACCTCTACCTGAGGTAAGGCAGTGACCTCTTATAGTGATTGATTTGGGCCATTAGCTCCAAATGAAAGTCAGTTTCAGTTCATCCATCTTTCTAGAACCTCAGCAAAAATGTTATTTGAAAATAAACACTGGCTCTTTGTCTCCTTTGTCAAAGGAGCAGCAGGGAGCTGATCGACGTGTCACTAACTACATCTCCACTGCTGCTGCGGCTGCTGCTGCTGGATTTAGGAGTTCTGTCTACTTACAGTCCTGAAGCATAGGCCAGAGGAGGGAAAGCTGCATTTCTTCACAGTCGCACTGAAAAAAGGTTTCTCATCAAGTCAGGTCTGCTGAACGTAAAAAGCAGACTTGGGTACTGAATCCCTCAGCTGAGCTGACCAACATTAGACTGGAGATCAGGTAGTGGAGGGAAAAGGTGTTTTTAAGCCATGTTTGCAAACTGACTACTGCGCCCCAGCTCTGATCTGGCTGGAGGCAGTGGGACAGTGTGTATTATCTGAGGACTTTTTCTCCAGAGCCCGACTGCTGAGAGAGAGCAGCTTATGCTTCTGGAAGGGCAGTAATTATTTAAAAGACATCATTTTTGATGGGGTCTTGCTACCATAGAGTCTTTTTCCCTTGGCATGGCTTTATCAAGAACAACAGCACATTTCCAGGCTTGTTTTCTGGATGAGAATGGGCATACCCTGAAATCCAAGCCAGCTAATTAGCTGCAACTCCTGATGTAAGAAGCTAGGTTAAGCGTGATGGGGAAACCATCGAAGCTTGGGCTTTGCTTCACTGCTACACTCAGGCAGTAGAAAAAGAGGGAAGGTTTCTCTCTCCACTTTGTTCATTCATTCATAGAATGTTTCAGTTTGGGAAGAACCTTAAAGACCATCTAGTTCCAACCCCTCTGCCATGAGCAGTTGTTGGATAAATCCATGCTGTGAAATGGAGTTGGTATTTTTCTTCAGCATTTTAGGAGCTGATAATCATTAGCAGGAGGCTCTACAGTCCATGTTTAGGCTTATACTTCTGGGTCACTGCTTGTCTTGTCCCAGGAAGATGTGGAAATACCTTCTAGTTCCCTCTGTTGAGACAGAATGAGAAGTCACCTCATACAGAGTGTCACAAGTGACTCCTTGTAGCTGGTGCAGCCGGCTGCAGTCTGCTGGAGCCTGCCATGCTTTTGCTCCCTCAGATTCCTCGCCTTTTGTTATTCGAGCTTGCTTCTGAGAGCCTGGGCTGTCTAGAGGGGGTAACAGGACATTCCCTTTTTTTCCCCCTTTAATCAAATCAGAGGGGCCTTGCTTTCTCACAGAGGGCTGGGACAGACACTAAGGGTAGCTGAGCAGCTGTGAAAGTAAGGTGAAGATTAAGACTTTGACACTGATCGTGCATTTCAATATGAATGAACACAATAAAAGGGAGATTATCTTTCTTGCTACTTTTCCAATTTCTTATCCTGGAGGCAGCACTGTTTACTTGATGCTTGATGCCATTGACATGTCTTTGCCCTATCAGGTGTGGAAACATTTGGCCTTCATCTTAAAAATATATTTGGGAGAGTAGGAAGGAAAGGAGAAAAAAGAGAGAGTTTTGGATGAAAAAAGTCAGTTTGGGGTGGTAGCAGATGGGAGCATGTCAAGTAAGAGATGCAGAAGTGCTCTTCTGGTTGCAGTCTGGCACTTCAAAGCAAAATGAAGAGGCATTTCAAAGAGGACATACATTATTTGATTAAGATTCAGCTTCCTGGATGAAATGTGCATACAATTATTAGCATGATGATAGCAGGTTTCATAAGAGAAGTTTATTATCTCTTTGTTATTGGTTCTTATTAATATCGGGTTCAGCCTCCTACCCTATGTATGAACTTACACTTTTTTCAGTTTGCATGTATGGATGGGGTGGTCAAAACTAGCTGTGTCCTTTCAACTTTCAGTACAAACCAGCATCACGTGGGAGGTCCGTGCCCAGATTTGGGGTGTAGAGAGAAGCTGGACATAGACAGTACTTACACAGATCTTTTACTGATGGCTTTCTGCCTTCCTGCCCATTTAGAATGAAATTCTTAAGATGAGAGAGTGGTGACACACTGGAATAGGTTGCCCAGAGAGGCTGCAGGTAGCCCATCCCAGGAAACAGTAAAGGTCAGACAGGATGAGGCTTTCAGCAACCAGATGTAGTTGAAGATGTGTCTGCTTATTGCTTTGGAGTGTTTGACTAGATGACCTTAAACAGCCCCTTCCACCACAAACCATTCAATGCTTCTGTGATACTATGAAGACACAACATGCATTCAAACAGAGCCCTTTACGTCTTGCCTTGCTTCCCTGCACTTTTAGCAGTGGTTGTGACACTCAGGCTTTTAAACCTTCTATTTTATAGTCAGTGTCTTTAGAGACAGGCCTGCTAATATTCCTTAAATTTATCTTCTTCAGTCCTGCAGAGGAGCAGGAGAATGACTTACTGCCTATGCAAAGCACATGACTTTTTGTGGGGGTCTTTGGAGCTTGCCAGGGATTTTTCATCTCTTTCCATCCAGCTAAACTGAGATAGTTCCAATCAAATCACAGAAACGACTTTAGGAATTCAAAGCCTGGACACAGCACTGCATTTTGTCACAGTTCAGCTTGCAAATTATGTTGCAAAAACATAACTCTTAAAACCCAAACTGTAACTCTTAAGACCGGTGCCATAACTAGGCAGGTTTTAGAGGAGTGAAAGAGGCTCCTCAAGTCTGATGGAAGTCACATACGTCTGGAGTTTCTGTGACTCCTCACTGGATCTGCTCTGCTCTCTGGCTTGGAGTTTGATTTCCCTGAAATCCTGGTGGTTTATCGTCTACTAAGTAAACTGCATTTAAACTTACTTGTTTCTATGCCAATCTTCAATAACCAAGAGGTGACTGGAGTACAGGGAGTGAAACGGGTACCTACCTCTTGGGCATTGCACTGAGGAACCAGAAATCTTTTAAAAAAAAAATCCAGTTTAATCTAGGAATTCCAAATGGAAGGGATTAGAACATGAAGCCTATGAAGGGCTGGGCAGAACAAAAGAAGTACTAAAGGAATTTGTTTTCTTAGCATAGCATCATTTCAACTTGGAAAGAAATCATGGCTGCTTGACCCAAAATAGCTGCATGTGAAACAACTGGTGCCATCCACTACTTGATCCCACTGACAGATTTACTGCTGGCTGCAGAGCTGCTGCTGCTGCGTGATGGAAATGGCAGGTGCACTCTGCTACAAAAGAGGATTTCTTTCTCAAACTTCATCTCCGTGTACATTTGTGACTAAGAGCAACTAGAGGTCACAGGGAAACAGCTCAGTGTTTACAGTGACCTAAGAAGAGATGTTGCTATTTTCTTTAATCTTCCCAAGGACAGACTCCTTGATACCCCAGAGCAGGGAGAGAGACCAATTCAGTGTCAACTTAAATACACCAAAAACAAGGAAGAGACAATAGTTATTGGACAAATAAACAGTAGGCATTGTGTACTATCTACCACAGAAAGATGTCTTCAGTTCTAAGGAAGATCACAGAATACACCACTGGAAAAAGTGAAACACCTCTGCAATGCATCGGGTGGAGCGAGTCCAAGCTCTAGACATCCCCAAAGGCTCGTGAGGACTGGAAGTCTGAACCTGCATTTCAGTGGTGATATTAATGGAAGATACCTCTTCAACTCTCTGGTGATAATGGCTCTATCTCAGTATGTGTCTCACAAAGTGCTGAGAGTTCTCTCTTCTTGTTACGAGACGTCTGACTTGGCTGTTAGTCTTTTGCAACAGGGGTTCTACTTGTACCCATCCATCAATCTCTTACCTTCACCCTAGCTCGACTTTACATCTGGTCTGCAATGTTCATGGAAGTAGAACGACCACATTTGAAGTGAATGAAGATGACATTGACTTTTATGTCAGAATAAACCCCCAACTCTCAAAGTATTTTTACTGGAGGTCTTTTGAAACTGCACTGCATTGAAATTTTATGTAGAGGTTTTAGAACTATGTCAGGGTTTCAAACGGCCAGTATTTGAAATACAGGTAGAGTGCACTGGACAGATTGAGCGAGTGGAATTTGCCTTATTTATACTTGTGTCTGCTACAGATTCCTTCAAAGGCTGGTGAACAATATCAGTTCAATGAGTTCTTGAGGTCGGTTTTGTTGCATAAAGATTCACCAGGACCAGATCCCAATCACCAGAGATATTACCTGGTTTCTTGGTCAGCACAATACGACACCATTCTGGCAGAAAATGGAAATGACATTGGATACAAATTCTTCAGTGCACAGTGTCAGCAATCTTGCCAAGGATTCAGTGATTCCCAGGGATTATAATGAAGCCACACAGTCCTCCCGTTACACCAGCAGCATCACTTGTATAAATGGGTGAAACCTTCAGAATCAAACCCTAGGGAGCAATCTTACCACACACTATTTTATAGGAGTATTCTTTTAGTTTCCAGGGCAGCTGTCTCTATAGATAAACCCAGAGTGAACACCTCCAGGCTTTGGTTTTGTCAGGTTTTGGTATTACCCCTTCTGATTTAACTCGCAACCTCATATGTTAAATACAGGAGCTTGCAGATGTTTTCAGTACCTATGTGCTGTTCTTTTGTCAGAGGGACAAGGCCACTGGTATTTGTATTGCTCCTTTCTTGTCCTTCCAAACACTTGCCACTGTAGGAAAAATGCTGTGAGCAGCATGTGTGTGGCTTAGACAGGTACTCACCCTCTGTTGAAAGAGGGCTAGCAGGCACAGTCCGTGTGCTGTACACGGGCAGTATTTGCTATGCCCACAGGACTCCCCTTTCCTGGGATGAGGGAAACACGCAGCTCCCCAAAAACATGCAGTCCTGTCATGACTGGAATTACTGGGGAAAAGTGACAGACTTTGAGACACTAAGTCGTAAAGCAGTCTGGCAGGTGGTGCCACTGAACTGACCCCGTTTTTTACAGCACATTATCTGTTTTCTCCACTTCTGCAGGCTAGAGAAAGAGGAGGGCAGCTGCTTTTGTTTTCATAAATTATGGTATTGTTAAAGTTGGAAAAGATCTTTAAGATTTTCAAGTCCAACCAGTAACCCAACTGTCCCAAGCTCACTGCTAAACCTTGTCCTTGAGCACCATATCTACAAGACTTTTAAACACATCCAAGGATGGCAATTAAACTCCCTCTCTGGTCCCTGATGACCCTTTCAATAAGCAAGGTATTCCATATGCCCAATATAAAGTTCCCCTGGCATAACTTGTTGCCTTCTCCTCTTGTTCTATCCCTTTTTTCTTGTGAGAAGAGACTGACATCTGTTTCACTACAGCCTTCTTTCATTTAGTTATAGATAGCTATAAGGTTTCCCCTCGGCCTCCTTATCTTCAGACTCCATAGCCCCAGCTCCCTCAGCGGCTCCTCATAAAGCTTGTTCTGCAGACCAGTTTTGTTGCCCTGCTTTGACTCACTCCAGCACCTCAATGTCTTTCTTGTATTGAGGGGTCCAAAACTGAACCCACTTCTTGAATCCAACTAAAAGGAAACATTCCGATTTGAAGGGTTCTACATGAAAAGCTGGACATTTTCCATTACCGCATTGCCAAACTATGGGAAGAGAAGACATGAAGAGAAATAAGGCAACTGTTTGCTTAAAAGAAGTTGTAGTTCAGATGAAATCATCAAGAAAGTCCCTTTGATATTCTCCACCCACCCATATATTTCCAGAAATGACAAAGAAAGCAGGTTCCATGAACAGAAAGTGAGACTATGGCTCACTGTTCCTCTCAGAGAGTTTTGCTATAAAACAGAGACAAGGAAAGGTGTAAAAAGTATGCTTTTTAGCCCTTTCCCCTTAAAAAGGCATCTCTTCATAGCACACATCTTTCTGCCATGTGTCAAACCTTCCCTTTCCATCTGCAGCTGCCTAAGGAGGACCTCACGGAACAGGACTGTATTCTTTCTTGTAGTCCTTCCACAGCAATTTCCACGCAATGCATTGAGCCCGTGAATAGATTTCAGCCTGTTCTAAATGCTCTTAGCCTCTGTAAAAAAATGAGGCTAAGTGAAGGTAATCAGCCAGTTCAAAATGTGATCATGATAAACACACATATTTTGTGAATGAAGTGTGGTATCTACTCAAGGAGAAAAGCAGGTCAGCTCAACTAAGCAACAGAGTTTGTATTCATAGGCAAAATCTAAACTTGTTATAGCCAAACGAAGGCAGGAATTCTGCTTCCAAACCTAATTTCAGAGAACCCCAGAGTCTCAGACTGGGTTTTTGCTACATTACAAATTGGCAGCTCTGGATTCAATACATAGGAAAGCTCCAGAGATGGGGGGAGGAATGTTTTCACTGATCACTACATCTAAGGAAGAAGTATTTTACAACTAGGGTGGTGAAACCCTGTTTCAGGGTTCCCAGAAAGGTAGTTGAGGCTCCATTCCTGGAGATGTTCAGAGTGAGGCTGGATGAGGCTCTGGGCAACCTGATGTAGTTGAAGATGCTCCTGCTCACTGCATGGAGGTTGAACTAGGTGATGTTTAAAGGTCTCTTCCAGCCTAATAAATTCTATGATTCTAATATGTATTCAAGTTGATAAAATGTGCTCAGAATCCTTTATCAAGTGACTTTCACTGCCTTGTTCAGGGGAAGCGTATTCATTTGTGGAAAGTTTTGGATCTGCAGTCAAGAGGGTTTGATGTGGGAGTTTCTGCAAAAGCACACTGGAAAAGTTCAGTAATGCTTGTAAGACACAGGCTACTCATGTGAGTAGTAGTGAGCACACACCTGCTGGATCTTCATCCACCACAATGAAAGGTTCTTGTACTATCACAGAATACAGAATGTTAGGGATTGGAAGGAATCTTGAAAGATCACCCAGTCCAATGCCCTTGCCAGAGCAGGATCCCCTAGACCAAGTAGTACAGTAACAGTCCAGGCAGTTTTGAAACGTCCCCAGAGAAGGAGACTCCACAACCTGCTTGAGCAGCCTGTGTTTAAGATTACTGTATTTTTACATTTTTCTCCCTTCCTTAGGTTTTTAAACAACCCTCACTCACACTGGTTACTATTCATGACACAACTTTGGAGAGAAGAAAAAAAACCACTGAGTGCAAATAACCTTACCTGAGAAAATATAACATCCCTATTCCAAGAGCACCAGTTATCACAGAAAGTTGTATGATGCTAGTAAACAGGAAAGGAAAAGAAGGATGTGGGTATTCAGAGAAGATTCGGATCTCACAGGACCAATAAATAAACATAATGAAGTGCTGGCTGCAATTTGGCATTTCTTTAGCTTTGGGGAATAGAAGGTCAGGGGTCTAATTGTGCTGCAGAGAGGAAAATGTCTGCAGTGTGGGGATGTGTTAGGAACTGTTGGAGTTGGGAATTAGTAAAAAACGAAGGAGAACCAAACAGTTCAAGAAGGTAGTGAAGGACAGAGTTGGTCATGAAGGGTAAACAGGCAGGCACTTCAACACTCCTGAAATATGCGTGACAGGGAAGTCTGAATATACTGTCAGGGAAAGATGTCATGGTGAAAAAGGTCAGGCCTGAGGTCAGAGATGCGCAGCTGGTTTAGACAGAATCCTAAACTGAGATTAAGGGGAGTCTGCATTCTTAGATATGCAGTTGCTCAAAAGAAACGTGTATTTGCTATTGGCATAGGAACCTGCCTTAAGATTTCTGTTATTTCTGAAGATCTGCATCACCCAGTCCTTTGCTGACCTTCTGGGACTCTTGCCTTGATTTTCTTCCTTCTATAAACACATTCACATTCTGCAGGGTCTATAGCCATTTCTTTCAAAGCACAGCAGCGTTGCATGTGCTAGCAGACTTCTCCTAAGGGAAGAAAATACAACCGTACAGTGTCACGCAGCAAAGTTTAACTGAAAGCATCCATCAGTTTGGAGGTGGACAGGGAGATGAGCAGAAGGATGCCTTATCAGTCATTGCCAGGAACACAGAAGTGCGCTCCTCATGATGTGATTATTGCTGTTATTTACTGATCAGCGATACTGTATAAGCACTGGAGAGCAATGTATAAAGAGAGGAAAAGAAAAGAGAGATGCTTTTGGATACTTATGGAAGATGGCTGCTTCTTCAGAGAGCGTCTTTTACCTAAGGATGTGGCTCAAGTTGATTGAAACTGGTCACACCTTGATCCATCCCTCTTGAAAGTTACCTGTGCTATAGACTGGAGCAACTGGAAAGCCGGCATTTTCCAATCCCATTGGCCAGTGGCTCTGCCCAGAGGTTATAAAGACAGCCTCAGCATTTGTTGGTTTTTTCCTTTGACATGTCAAGAGAAGAATAATCATTCTTAAGCCTTTTCTAAAAGGGAGTATTAGAACTGGAAGAAGCAGCTTCGTTCATTTGGAGATCTTCCGCTGGCCAGTCCAAACCCATAGGCCCCTTTCCCAGAGAGATCCAATTTAAGTCTTTTAGATTGTGAGTACAAAAGCATGGTTCATGTCAAGAAGAGAAGTCTTCCTTTCTTTCTTTTACTAGTTGCATCAAACATGATAGATGGCAGAAGTTAGAATAAGTTTCTAAAATATTGAACTAGAATTCATACAATTTTTATAGCTTGATCCTGTTTCCAACTAAAAATCGGGAGGAGTTCTGCTGATGACCTTTGCAAGAGGAGAGCAGGGCCTTCAAATTGCATAGTAAAATCTTTTTTATTCCTTTCTATATAGATGTAGGCTGGAGTAGGATGAAAGTGTCAGGTTTTGCATTTAAGGATTTGTGCTTTATGAGCCTTGATATGTTAATGCTTCCTCTGGGGCTATTCTCCATGAGTGCATTGCCCAGGTGGCCCGCTGCAATTTATAGACACAATAATTGAACAAGAGAAATAAGAGACAAGAGTGTTTTCAGCACATGGGGTGCAGCTGGTTCAACTACTTTAGCAGCAGGCATAACTTTTGTATGACAGAGTCCCTTTCTAAAACATAGGGAAGAGGACTTTTTTCCTCGAGACCCATGTCCTGCTTTTTGCACTTAGTCCATTTGCTTCACATACCAGAGGGTGCTCTGAGAGCCACTCTGTCATGCCCTTAAATGAGCAATTTCATCTACTATAATTTATATTGCTGAGGATCTCTATCAAAGCAAACATCTGTTAAACCAGGAGTTGACTTGAGAAATGCTAAACTCCCATGAACTCAATAGTTCTCCACCAAGCAGCAGTACAGAATCACACAATTATGGAGACTGGAAAAGACCTCTAAGATCATCAGGCCCATGACCTGACATCACCACATCAGCTAGACCAGGGCACTAAGTGCCACAGCCAGTCTGTCCTGTAACACCTCCAGGGATGGGGACTCCACTACTGCCCTGGGCACTCTATTCCAGGGTCTGACTGCCCTTTCACTGAGGAAGGGCATCCTAACATCCAACCTAACCCTCTCCTAGTGTGGCTTCAGCCTCTGCCTTCTTGTCCCGTAGCTAGTTGCCTGGGAGAAGAGCTCAACCGCCACCTGACTACAGCTTCCCTTCAGGTAGTTAGTTAGAGAACATGATAAGGTTCTCCCTGAGTCTTCTCCAGGCTTGTAAAAAGCTAAGTGATGACACAACCCAAGTGCAAAACAAGTGGCTATTACAGTTACTATTAAATAAAGCTCAAACAAATCTTCTTGTTGCTCTCCTAACAGCTATTTCTATACTTAATCTGGACTTTTAATGTTGCAAACTGAATGTCCTAACATATGAAAGATGTTTTTCCTGAGGAAGCTGGAGATGTTAATCTACAGCCATTTGCTTTTCTGAACCGTAAAAATACAAACAAACACTACTGGTACAGACAGAACCTGCTTGGAGAAGTTCTAAGCTATGGAAGAATGTGGATTGCAAAATGTAGGAGCTACTTAGACATAGGCTTTTTCTAAGGAAAACACTAACTCTATTTCAGTCTTTCTGTGGACTTAAAAAAAGGGAAAAAGACCTATTTTATTACAGAATCACAGAATAATTCTGGTTGGAAAGGACCTCCTAGATCACTGAGTCCAACCATCCCACACCAACAAAAAACCTCAATCCCTGAGAGATTGAACAACACAAACTAGCCCACTCCATGCTACCACTCTAGCAGGGCATGAAGCACCATTGCTACACAGTTCTTCAACACCTCCAGGGATGGGGACTCCACCATCTCCCTGAGAAGAAGCTTCCAGTGCCCAATCGCTCTTTCTGGAAAGAATTTCTTCCTAAGATCCAATCTA